>CM071571.1:182033725-182253748 GCA_036426205.1 Ascaphus truei
CTCTATATCCCTGAATCATTATATGTGTAATGTGACATTTCTCATATTAATACTCCACCACACACACCTATATCCCTGAATGCATATATATAAATATGTTAAATTTCCATATTAATATATGCACACACACACATATATCTATATATCCCTGAATGCATTATATGTGTAGTGTGACATGCCTCATATTAATATATACATGCATATGTATAGTGTGACATCTCTCATATTAATATTACACACACTGCAATGTTCTAATATATTCATACAGTGACACATCTCACTCATAATACCATATTTGGTTCTCTCCATGGAGCGTATTTCTTAATAAGTCCTTTACATCAACATGTTTGTAATAACACAATGTAGCTATATGTCCAAAAGTGATATACACAATATATACAGTACAATCTAAACATGACGTGTGTGTTATAGCGCGAAGAGTGTTCCCCTCCAAAGACCAACAAAATATCCCAGTTGTAAGCAATAGAAGTGTGTTTATGGGGTATGGATATAATGCAACGAAGTGGCAGAATAATACCCTATCTGTAAGTGTAACCTGCACTGGTCAATAGGTCCCCTATGTAGTAATGATACAGGATAAATATTGGGTTGTATTCAATGTGATACTTGTTTGTTAGGTGCTGATTGGCCACTGATTAAATTATTGGTCAAGTGAGGGTATTACAACCCCAAAAATAAAATACTTGGTATTGTGGCTGGATTCATGTTCCCTTCATAATGGACACATTAGGGTTAGCTAGCCAGTTGGGGGTCCACATTAATAATTTGCTTTTATATAGTTGTACATGTAATTTTCAGGCACAACGGGTAATTAATTAATGGCGTATGTAATTTCACCTTAATGAATTACTTCCAATATACAATAATACACAGGCATACCCCGCATTAACTACTCGCAATGGGACCGGAGCATGTTATGTAAAGCGAAAATGTACTTAAAGTGAAGCACTACCTTTTCCCCACTTATCGATGCATGTACTTTACGGCAATCGTCATATCGTGCTTAACTGATTGTAAATAAGGCATTTGTAACAGGCTCTATAGTCTCCTCCCCGCTTGCGCACAGCTTCGGTACAGGTATGGAGCCGGTATTGCTTCAGGACGTGATGACAGGCGCATGCGTGAGCTGCCGTTTTGCCTATTGGCGATATGTCCTTACTCGAGTGTACTTAAAGTGAGTGTCCTTAAACCGGGGTATGCCTGTTAAATCATAGAGCAATAAATTAATAGTTATAATATATATTTATCAAATAATATAATTAAGAGTGTAAAATACCAGAATTGCATAAATAGTACGTCAATACAAACTTTAAAGTATGTCGAAGTCCATGCTCCAAATGGTAAACAAATAAGGAATGAGGGGAACATAATGTGCGTTGGGAAGGGGAGAGAAGTGGTGTGTAATGTACAAATACACAGCAATATATATAATAGATATACTGAAAGACATATCATACAGATGGACATCTAAACCCATGCACAGACATGGAGCACATTGCATACATTATTCCTACACACGGAAGACATTATAAATGTTTTCATATACTAATGTCTGCACACACTGCCTGACGTTACGGAAATCTAGCTTCAAACTTCACATTAAAGATCTGTACGTACTATGCGGCGGGCATGTCAATAAATCACTGACCGAATTACAGTGTGAGCTGTCACAGAAACGCATTTCCCTCCGTTTGCATTTACTGTGTACACTTTGCTTTGTATGTTTCCTGTCTCTAAATCAACACAAAGTACCTAGTAAAATAAGCTATTCGGTTGTTACTTATACACAGGGAGAGCTTAACTGCCTGGGGTTCGGTTTAATTAAGTGTAGCCCGAGTAGTTTGCAATAATTCTAAAACGTTCAACCAAGTTACACACTTTCTGCAGCTTTGAGATTTTTCTCATACCATTAGATACAGTTAAATATTACTTAACCTCTTGAGTGCCAGGGGGTCATTGTGTTTGAGGACCCTCTTACACTTATTAAATTAAGCCCCGAAGCCCAACACCAAATAGAACAATAGCAGATTAATACAATTTACAATTCAGGCTGCTTTTATTATGGACTTCTGGGAGGCTCATACTACCTAAGAAAAAATACAACAGTTGGCGCAACCCCTAATCGCAGCTACATGAATCCCCCCCGCCTTTTGTGCCCCAGAAAATTCCCAGCCTTGGCCATTAGCTCAAAGTATTTAACAGCAGTTTTTTTTATGAACATTACTGTAAAATATGTCACAATCCGATAGAAAGATTAAAAGAAAATAGAACTTGTATACAGTAAATGAACAGCTGCTATTCTACAACACACAACTTAGATTGTAAGCTCTTCGGCCAGGGACTCCTTTTTCCTAATGTTACTTTTGTCTCAAGCGCTAATTCCCATTATGTGTTATATTTTATTTCGCATGTATGACTCCTGTGACGTGCTGTATAAATAAAGATATCATATATATACATACACCGAGTGTTATATCATATATACCCTACTGGGAAGCATTTTTTGTCTGTGGGGCAGCTAGCATTGATATACACAAGTGCTACACTGAAGTACTGTTTGTTCTCACTAGATATGCGGAGCTGTGCATATTCACATACTTTTGTCCATTATGAAAATAAACTATATTCCTAATTACAAAACACATTTCCCGAGTCCATGTCACATCACAGGAGCCTCTGGCCTGCCCCACAAGACTGAAAGACTTGAAACTTCAGATATCTTGATTTCGCGTGGAGACAATTACAGGAAGTTTCACTTTTTATCTCCCCACCTTTTGATCCCCTACCTTAGGGAAATGATTTCGGCAAAGGGGACAAATAACCGCAGCCGTTCATGCGCTGAGGGGCCGTGGCCATGAGCATTTAACCTCTGAGGGGGTTACGTTTGTATGCTTTCTAGATATGGGTTACAGTTAGGGTAAGGGGTTACATTACCTGTGGAGGCCGTATGTCAGCGGTGAAACGGCTGCGTCTAATTTAAGGATATCCCTGCTTCAGCACGGTCTGACTGAGCCACTGATTGAGCCACGTGTGCTGAAGCAGGGACATCCTTAAAACCTGATCTGTTAGTCCTTGAGGACTGGAGGTGGCCACTCATGTCCTAGATGCTGATTAGGGCGGCAAATGGAGCAAGCTTGGATTCAGAATATTTTGTGTATATCATACAGAAGTCTAAATGAAATGGCCCCCATCTACCATGGATAAACAGCAGTCTAAATAATTGGGTTTGCTTTTTATTTTGTGGTGTTTAATTTACAGATGTACTGATCTCCTTTAGTTTTCTGATCATTCAATGTAGCTGAACCTTGCATGCCCTCTCTGCCTGGACAGAAGGCCACAGCATCTATAATAAATCTTTCCTGCCTGCACCTGCTAGTGTTGTTGGAAGCAGAGTCCTGAGGCATAAATGGTAGCTCGGGATTTTAAGAGTGAGGCACACACTCTTCATTAAAGGGCTTCTATTTTCAGAAGGGTTTTCAGATGGTTATTGCTTTAGTTCGGTTGATTTTCTTCAATGTGTTTATCACCTGAGTTCCCCATTTACCTTCTGCATATGTAACTGCTTGCACTTTCTGTTTGAAACAGATTTATCTCTGGCAGCAGCGAGATGGGATTAACTTAAATGCTGAGGGAGATGCAGTGTGTGCTTTTCTGCTATGCCAATACCCCACATGGTTTCCTCCTTGCAGGTTAAGGGGCTGTGTGATTATTTTCATTTAACAGAAGCCTTATTCCTGAATATCTAATCACACACCTCCTGTTACTTTTCAAAACTGGAGGTGTGAATGTTAACGCAAGTAACCTTTTTTTGACTTGATCAACCATATTAATACTCTTCTCTGGTTGTGAGGCTTTTTCCTAGGATTATACATCTGGTTAATCGGGAAATTGTGGTGGTCCATTTTTCAGTGTTAACAGTATGATAAAGAATAGTATACAAACAGTGTTTGCAGTCTAAGGTGTGTAAGGGCTGTTATATAGAGTGTGCGGCTGTCGCGCGGGCGCCTGTGCAAAGCACGTGCCGCCACACGTTTGGTGTATATCTGTGCGTTGTGTGTGTGTGTGTGTGTGTGTGTGTGTGTGTTGTGGTGTGTTTGTTGTGTGTTTGTGTGTGTTTGTGTGTTTTAAAATAATATAAAAACCTGAAATAATTGTTTTAATATGTTGTACCATACATACACACATACATACCACACACATACCTCATATACTTACCTTTCACGGCGGTAGCGGGGCGATTTCTTTCTTTTTTCTTCTTTCCCCCTGTCGGCCGGTTCTACTCTCCTTACCGTCCGCGCGCGCGACTCCTTTATAGAAAGGCTGACGTCACCAACTAAATTCTGCTGCGCGCAGCCGGCACTATAGAACGGGCGTTAGGCTACCGTAGCATATGTTCAATATTTTTATCGTTTCTAATCCCGTGCGCATAAGAGGTCTGTCCCTTCTGGGCGTTTGTTTGAAGCCCCTGGCCCTGTTCAATCACCAGGGAAGATTCACAAAGTCAGTTGCTGGTTAAAGGAGCAATCCAAGTTTTTTATTTTTTTTAAAACATAGGCTTGAAGCAGAGTTCTCTGGAGCTGAACCCCATTAATTTCCGCTCCGGGGCCCGTGCTTCCCAAGATACCTCCGTAGGGGGTGCTGTTAGCCGCTCGGCTAGCAGGGTTCATGCAATGGCGGCGTTTTCCAAGATCCCGGGCCATATGAAGCCGTGACATCATAAAGTTCGACTTCCTATGGGCCCTCGTGACGGGGGAGCTTTATATCTTTGCCAATATACGGCGGCACCCCTTTTGGAGGTCTGTATCTCGGGAAGCAGGGTTCCCCGAAGCTGCAATAATAGGGTTCAGCTCCGGAGACCCCCTGCTTCAATCGTATGTTAAATGATGAAAATAAACAAATGGCTTGGATTGCTCCTTGAACACACCCTATTTGGCGTTAACTGCCATGCAGTCCATGGCTGTTAATACCCTGCCCCAGACCTTAGTTGACTTTCCTCCCATATCTGAAACAGAGGAAATAAGTGAAGATGACAATTAGTGAGGTGGAGTGCTAGGATTAAGTGGCAGAGCCAAAGCATGGGAACAAAGCGCTGGATGCATATTGCTGCTTGCTCTCTTACCCCAGACCTGTTTATTTTTGTTATAAACACGGTGAAAGAGACGATTAGGATGTCGCGCACACACACACACACACACACACACACACACACACACACACACACACTATATCCCTGAATGCATTATATATGAATAGTGTGACATGTCTCATATTAATATATACACACACACTATATCTATATATCCCTGAATATATTATATATGTATAGTGTGACATTTCTCATATTAATATTCACACACACACACACACACACACACATCTATATCCCTGAATGCATTATATGTGTAATGTGACATTTCTCATATTAATACAATCACACACACACACTATATTCCCTTATATAATGGCATTATATATGAATAGTGTTAAATTTCTCATATTAATATATGCACACACACTATATCTATATATCCCTGAATGCATTATATGTGTAGTGTGACATGCCTCATATTAATATATACATGCATATGTATAGTGTGACATCTCTCATATTAATATATACACACACTGCAATGTTCTATATATTCATACAGTGACACATCTCACTCATAAATACCATATTTGTTCTCTCATGGAGCGTATTTCTTAATAAAGTCCTTTACATCAACATGTTTGTAAATAAACATCAATGTAGCTATATGTCCAAGAAGTCATGATAATACAATATATACAGTACAATCTAAACATGACGTGTGTGTATAGCGCGAAGAGTGTTCCCTCCAAAGACGCAACAAAATATCCCAGTTGTAAGCAAATAGAAGTGTGTTTATGTGGTATTGATATAATGCAACGAAGTGGCAGAATAATACGCCTATCTGTAAGTGTAACCTGCACTGGTCAAATAGGTCCCCTATGTAGTAATGATACAGGATAAATATTGGGTTGTATTCAAATGTGATACTTGTTTAGGTGCTGATTGGCACTGATTAAAATATTATTGGACAAGTGAGGGTATTACAACCCCAAAAATAAAAATACTTGGTAGCTTGTGGGCTGGATTCATGTTACCTTCATAATTGGACACATTAGGGTTAGCTAGCCAGTTGGGAGCGTCACATTAATAATTTGCTTTTATATAGTTGTACATGTAATTTTCAGGCACAACGGGTAATTAATTAAGGTCGTATGTAATTTCACCTTAATGAATTACTTCCAATATACAATAATACAGGCATACCCCGCATTAACATACGCAATGGGACCGGAGCATGTATGTAAAGCGAAAATGTACTTAAAGTGAAGCACTACCTTTTCCCCACTTATCGATGCATGTACTTTACGGCAATCGTCATATACGTGCTTAACTGATGTAAATAAGGCATTTGTAACAGGCTCTATAGTCTCCCCGCTTGCGCACAGCTTCGGTACAGGTAGGGAGCCGGTATTGCTGTTCAGGACGTGATGACAGGCGCATGCGTGAGCTGCCGTTTTGCCTATTGGGCGATATGTCCTTACTCGCGAGTGTACTTAAAGTGAGTGTCCTTAAACCGGGGTATGCCTGTATAGCATAGAGCAATAAATTAATAGTTATAATAATATATATTATATCATAATATATTATAATTAAGAGTGTAAAATACCAGAATTGCATAAATAGTACGTCAATACAAACTTGTAAAGTATGTCGAAGTCCATGCTCCAAATGGTAAACAAATAAGGGAATGAGGGGAAACATAATGTGCGTTGGGAAGGGGAGAGAAGGTGGTGTGTAATGTACAAATACACAGCAATATATAATAAATAGATATACTGAAAGACATATCATACAGATGGACATCTAAACCCATGCACAGCGACATGGAGCACATTGCATACATTATTCCTACACCGGAAGACATTATATAATGTTTACATATACATAATGTCTGCACACACTGCCTGACGAGTTACGGAAATCTAGCTTCAAACTTCACATTAAAGATCTGTACGTACTATGCGGCTGCATGTCAATAAATCACTGACCGAATTACAGTGTGAGCTGTCAGCAGAAACGCATTTCCCTCCGTTTGCATTTACTGTGTACACTTTGCTTGTATGTTTCCTGTCTCTAAATCAACACAAAGTACCTAGTAAAATAAGCTATTCAGTTGTTACTTATACACAGGGAGAGCTTAACTGCCTGGGGTTCGGTTTAATTAAGTGTAGCCCGAGTAGGAGTTGCAATAATTCTAAAACGTTCAACCAAGTTACACACTTTCTGCAGCTTTGAGATTTTTCTCATACCATTAGATACAGTTAATAGATTACTTAACCTCTTGAGTGCCAGGGGGGTCATTGTGTTTGAGGACCCTCTTACACTTATTAAATTAAGCCCCGAAGCCCAACACCAAATAGAACAATAGCAGATATAATACAATTTACAATTCAGGCTGCTTTTATTATGGACTTCTGGGAGGCTCATACTACCTAAAGAAAAAAATACAACAGTTGCGAAACCCCTAATCGCAGCTACATGAATCCCCCCCGCCTTTGTGCCCAGAAAATTCCCAGCCTTGGCCATTAGCTCAAAGTATTTAACAGCAGTATTTATTTTATAGAACATTACTGTAAAATATGTCACAATCCGGATAGAAAGATTAAAAGAAAATAGAACTTGTATACAGTAAATGGAACAGCTGCTATTCTACAACAACAACTTAGATTGTAAGCTCTTCGGGCCAGGGACTCCTTTTTCCTAATGTTACTTTTGTCTCAAGCGCTAATTCCCATTATGTGTTATATTATTATGTCGCATGTATGACTCCTGTGACGTGCTGTATAAATAAAGATATACATATATACATACATACACCGAGTGTTATATCATATATACCCTACTGGGGAAGCAGTTTTTTGTCTGTGGGGCAGCTAAGCATTGTATATACACAAGTGCTAACTGAAGTACTGTTTAGTTCACTAGATATGCGAGCTGTGCATATTCACATACTTTTGTCCATTATGAAAATAAACTATATTCCTAATTACAAAACACATTTCCCGAGTCCAGTCACATATCACAGGAGCCTCTGGCCTGCCCCACAAGACTGAAAGACGTTGAAACTTCAGATATCTTGATTTCGCGTGGAGACAATTACAGGAAAGTTTCACTTTTTATCTCCCCACCTTTTGTATCCCCTACCTTAGGGAAATGATTTCGGCAGAAGGGGACAAATAACCGCAGCCGTTCAGCCGCTGAGGGGCCGGTGGCCATGAGCATTTAACCTCTGAGGTAGGGGTTACTGTTTATGCTTTCTAGGATATGGGGTTACAGTTAGGGTAAGGGGTTACATTACCTGTGGAGGCCGTATGTCAGCGGTGAAACGGCTGCGTCTAATTTAAGGATATCCCTGCTTCAGCACGGTCTGACTGAGCCACTGATTGAGCCACGTGTGCTGAAGCAGGGACATCCTTAAAACCTGATCTGTTAGTCCTTGAGGACTGGAGGTGGCCACTCATGTCCTAGATGCTGATTTAGGGCGGCAAATGGAGCAAGCTTGGATTCAGAATAGTTTTGTGTATATACAATACAGAAGTCTAAATGAAATGGCCCCCATCTACCATGGATAAACAGCAGTCTAAAATAATTGGGTTTGCTTTTTATTTTGTGGTGTTTAATTTACAGATGTACTGATCTCTTTAGTTTTCTGATCATTCATATGTAGCTGAACCTTGCATGCCCTCTCTGCCTGGACAGAAGGCCACAGCATCAGTATAATAAATCTTTCCTGCCTGCACCTGCTAGTGTGTTGGAAGCAGAGTCCTGAGGCATAAATGGTAGCTCAGGGATTTTAAGATGAGCACACACTCTTCATTAAAGGGCTTCTATTTTCAGAAGGGTTTTCAGATGGTTATTGCTTTAGTTCGGTTGATTTTCTTCAATGTGTTTATCACCTGAGGTTCCCCATTATCCTTCTGCATATGTAACTGCTTGCACTTTCTGTTTGAAACAGATTTATCTCTGGCAGGCAGATGGGATTAACTTAAATGCTGAGGGGAGATGCAGTGTGTGCTTTTCTGCTATGCCAATACCCCACATGGTTTCCTCCTGCAGGTTAAGGGGCTGTGTGATTATTTTCAGTTTAACAGAAGCCTTATTCCTGAATATCTAATCACACACCTCCTGTTACTTTTCAAAACTGGGAGTGTGAATGGTAAGCGCAAGTAACCTTTTTTTGACTTGATCAACCATATTAATACTCTTCTCTGGTTGTGAGGCTTTTCCTAGGATTAATACATCTGGTTAATCGGGAAATTTGTGGTGGTCCATCTTTTCAGTGTTAACAGTATGATAAAGAATAGTATACAAACAGTGTTTGCAGTCTAAGGTGTGTAAGGGCTGTTATATAGAGTGTGCGGCTGTGCGCGCGGGCGCCTGTGCAAAGGCACGTGCCGCACACGTTTTGTGTATATACTGTGCGTGTGTGTGTGTGTGTGTGTGTGTGTGTGTGTGTGTGTGTGTGTGTTTGTGTTTTTAAAATAAATAAATAAAACCTGAAATAATTGTTTTAATATGTTGTACATACATACACACACATACATACACACACACATACACTCATATACTTACCTTTTCAGCGGCGGTAGCGGGGCGATTTCTTTCTTTTTTCTTCTTTCCCCCTGTCGGCCGGTTCTACTCTCCTTACCGCGCGCGCGACGCCTTTATAGAAAGGCTGACGTCAGCCAACTAAAATTCTGCGTGCGCGCACCCGGCACTATAGAACGGGCGTTAGGCTACCCGTAGCATATGTTCAAATATTTTATCGTTTCTAATCCGTGCGCATCAAGGAGGTCTGTCCCTTCTGGGCGTTTGTTGAAGCCCCTGGCCCTGTTCAATCACAGGGGAAGATTCACTAAAGTCAGTTGCTGGTTAAAGGAGCAATCCAAGTTTTTATTTTTTTTAAAACATAGGCTTGAAGCAGAGGTTCTCTGGAGCTGAACCCCATTAATTTCAGCTCCGGGGGGCCCGTGCTTCCCAAGATACCTCCGTAGGGGGTGCTGTTAGCCGCTCGGCTAGCAGGGTTCATGCAATGGCGGCGTTTCCAAGATCCCGGGCCAATAGGAAGCCGTGACATCATAAAGTTCGACTTCCTATGGGCCCTCGTGACGGGGGAGCTTTATACTTTGCCAAGATACCGGCGGCACCCCTTTTGGAGGTCTGTATCTCGGGAAGCAGGGGGTCCCCGAAGCTGCAATAAATAGGGTTCAGCTCCGGAGACCCCCTGCTTCAATCGTATGTTAAAAATGAAGAAAATAAACAAATGGCTTGGATTGCTCCTTGAACACACCCTATTTGGCGTTAACTGCCATTCAAGTCCATGGCTGTTAATACCCTGCCCCAGACCTTAGTGACTTTCTCCCATAATCTGAAACAGAGGAAATAAGTGAGAATGATGAACAATTAGTGAGGTGGAGTGCTAGGATTAAGTGGCAGAGCCCAAGAAGCATGGGACAAAGCTGCTGGATAATATTGCTGCTTGCTCTCTTACCCAGACCTGTTTATTTTTGTTATAAACACGGTGAAAGAGACGATTAAGGAAGGTAAACTAGAACCTTTTTAAATCAAAGGGAACTCTAAAGTGCCAATCCACCATACATGTGGCAGGTTCCACAGGCCTGTTCCAGCCACTCTGCAGATATTAGCAGATATTTAGTCTTTACTGGTACTAAAGTGTACTAATGGAACTGACATGTTTAAAGGGTTAAATCTGGGTGTTTGCCCAGGTTGTGACTAGGAGGGGGCGTGCACCCAGGTTGAGACTTGGAGGGGGCGGGCACCCAGGTTGAGACTAGGAGGGGGCGGGCACCCAGGTTGAGACTGGGAGAGGGCGGGCACCCAGGTTGTGACTGGGAGAGGGCGGGCACCCAGGTTGTGACTGGGAGAGGGCGGGCACCCAGGTTGTGAACTGGGATAGGTGGGCACCCAGGTTGTGACTGGGAGAGGGCGGGCACCCAGGTTGTGACTAGGAGGGGGCGGGCACCCAGGTTGTGACTAGGAGGAGGCGGGCACCCAGGTTGTGACTAGGAGGGGGCGGGCACCCAGGTTGAGACTAGGATGGGGCGGGCACTCAGGTTGTGACTGGGAGGGGGCGGGCACCCAGATTGTGACTGGGAGGGGGCGGGCACCCAGGTTGTGACTGGGAGGGGGTGGGCACCCAGGTTGTGACTAGGAGGGGGCGGGCACTCAGGTTGTGACTAGGAGGGGGCGGGCACCCCTTCATTGTGGTATGCAATCAAGCGCCGACCACGTACAGCCCCCCCCCCCCCAAAAAGGGCAGTGAGATGTACGCTATAAGGGCCCCTAGTATGGCACTTTGTTAGACGTGCACCATATGTCTTTAGGGCACTGAAGGGGTTTAACTGGGCATCTAATAAGGCCGGGATGGGCTAGAGATTGAGTAAACACTTAAATGACTCCCAGAGGCTCCACAGAAAAGGATTTTGTGCTTCATTTCCAACTAACTCAAAACACCCAAGTCTTGCTTTTAGCATGGTTTGTAGCAGGAAGCCAATTAGATTGTACTGTACATGTTTTTTAATGTAAAGAATATAACAAGCAAGAGTGGGAGCGTCATAGACTATTCAGGGTATCTATTGTCGTACAGTCACCCTGATATGGCTATGCTGGCTTTGCATTGTCAAGCCTTCGTAAACCATAGCTCACCAGACACAATAAAGTTCTGCTCATTACAAATGTGACTAAAAAACCCACAAGGACAGAGAAGGATTGAGCTCATTCACAAGCTACAATTTCCCTCTGCATGAGATCCACATTCTTGCATTTAATATACAAATTAACATAGTAAGCACACAACTGGGACTCTCTTTATTGCCACTCTCCAGAATCGTAATACCTTGACAATATACTTGTGATTACTGATGGTGAGTGCAGAAGGTACAATCTTGGCTTAGCACTTGTGTGATCCGGAAAAGCCTTTAGCCAGAGACGCACAGTATGTTTGTGTTTCTGCATTGCGAGCACAGCCTCCCAGTTCCTGACCCCATGTGTCCTGCTCTTGTACAGGTTGAGTATGAGCACAGCTGAAGAAGGGTCTGGCACAGTGAAAGCACAAAGCGGGAAAACTCTGACCCTGACCCAGGACCTCGACGGAAACCTAATCCTCCATTGTCCTCAGAATGGTACTTGCCTTCCTTGAAAGCTCTTGGTAGTTCTGTATAACTTGTATTTATTGTTTATTCACATGTATAACTTCACCGCTGAAACGTTCCTATAAAACACATTCTCAGGCTTATGAAAACAGCCACAAAACTGCCATTTGCTTGCCAATGAAATGAAGAAGCTGCCTATCGAGCTGCTTACATAAACACACAGTCCGATTTGTGTGTTACTTTGTGTTCACCAAGTAACAATGTAACATTTTAGCAGTTGTTTCATAGCAGTGCACACTAAACACTCTGTCCTACTGCAAATTGTACAAAAACCTACACGCCATTTTTCCTTAATTAATAGCTAAGATCTTGCACCCACATCGGGATATTATTCTGTCACCGCTTATATTGTGCAGTCATCATGGCTTATTACGAGGTATTAAACCGTTTTACAATCATTGCAGTTGTCCATCTGTAACAGTCCCATATAAATTTTTTTTTTTTTTTTTTTTACATCAATGATTCAGCAAAATAGGATAATGTCGCAGTGGGAAATGTGAGAGCCTGACATTATTTCTCTGTTTGTTCTTAGAGACAGATGAAATAGATCCTGAAGACATTGTGGGACCCCCTTCCAAGAGGCTGCGTTTGTCATCTGAGCATGAACACAGTATTACCGAGACGACACCCTGCATATCTGTTGTTGCACTTCCGTGTAAGTCTGTGGCGGTGGAAATGATTGGTGTATACACTGCTTCTGTGCAATGCATTGCTGACCCCCCCCTGTCAATCAAGGGGTTTACATGAGAGAAAGGAGTTCACGTGGCTCATATTGTAGGAAAAAACAAGACAACTGTTTTGTGGTAACTCCAAGTGTGGTGCTAATAATACCCAATAATAATACCCAATTATGGAATTGACTCAGGTTTTTATCCCCCATAACGCCCAAGACCTGTCTGTTTCGATCAGGAATGCTGACATAAAATGCCTGTTACTAAGGGTCAGTGATTGTTACTGACTGATAACCGGCATTCTCTAGTGCAGGGGTGGGCAACCTATTTTTCAATGTAGCCACAGGTGTGGCGAATTAGAAGTGAAAATAGCCACACCATGTAAAAATTGAGGTATTATGTTGTGCATGCGAAAATTTTAAACACACACTGTTTGAACAAGTTTATACATTCTCAGTGCCGTTCTATAGTGTGTGCGCGCCCGTGACGCATGCTTTTTGTGTGTATGCTGTGAGCGAGTGAGGTGCAATGTATGTGTGTGTTATAAATACTATCACTGGAAGAGAGAAAGAACCCCAATGGAGAGCACTCAAACAGATGCACAATATACAATAGATAGGGGAGGGAGTGTGTGCAATGGTATGAGGAGTGAATGGATTAAAAATAGTTTATTAGAGTAATAACTCAACTAAAATAGATGGGACGCTAAGTACCAGAGTGATTAGGACTCAAAATGAGCCAAAAAAGCGCAGCGAAAGTAAAATATACCAGGGCTCATGTGTGAAGTGTGGGCTACTACCCTTGATGATATGTGCAGGGTAAAGCCAGTGTGTGTGTGTGTGTGTGTGTCAGTGTGTGTCAGTCAGTGTATGTGTCAGTCAGTGTGTGTGTGTTAGACAGTGTGTGTGTCAGTCAGTGCGTCAGTCATTGTGTCAGTGTCTCTGTGTGTGTGTATCTCTGTGTGTGTATCTCTGTGTGTGTATCTTTGTCTGTGCGTGTCTCTCTGTGTGTGTGTCTGTCTGTGTATGTATCTCTCTCTCTCTGTGTGTTTGTCTGTGTGTGTGTATCTCTCTGTGTGTGTGTGCTCTCCTTGTCCTGCTGCTGGCATGCTGAGCCGACACCTACTGTGCAAGCACGCCCAGCCAGAGCCAGTGCTTACTGTACAGGTGCACCTCGCTGGAGCCACCATCTACTGCGCAGGCACACCCAGCCGGAAACAAAAAAACAAACAAAGCGCACAACACTCATCGTGAAAAATGTAATAAACCATGTTTATATATAAGGTGTTTCAAGGTTATGCGTACATCAAGGTAGATTAATCAAGCATAGAGCCACAGAGTGGCAGTTACCAGCGTCTGCAACCAGGAACCACCAGAGCTTCACTCTCTTTCCACCTACAGGTAGGTGAAATGCCAGATAATTGATGACTCTGCCACAGTCTCAATGCCCTGAAGAAGTGGCCTGTAGAGCTACGAAACGCCGTGTAGGAGAGATACCATTCAACCTATATATTTTTATTATTCATGTTCCAAGGTGTATTTTATTATTGTCAAACGGTTTGCTGAACACCGAGTTGATTTCCTCTTCTGCGCATGTGCCGCGCTGTTGCCTGCCTCTGTGGTTGCCAAGTGAGGTCTGAATCATTACTGGCAGACGCTGTTACTCAAAGCAGAGTGGGCGCTCTGACATCACAGAAGGGCCCACGGGACCACGCCGTCACGCTGCCTGACTGATCGTAAAACACAGTGAGGTCTGCAGAGGAACCTGTGTACTACTTGCGAGCAAAGGACAACCACTCCCCAGGATCCACTAAGTGCATTGACGCTATTTACAGGACATTGAGACTATGGCAGAGTCATCAATTATCTGGCATTTCACCTACCTGTAGGTGGAAAGGAGAGTGAAGCTCTGGTGGTTCCTGGTTGCAGACGCTGGTAACTGCCACTCTGTTGCTCTATGCTTGATTAATCTACCTTGATATACGCATAACCTTGAAACACCTTATATATAAACATAGTTTATTACATTTTTCATGATGTGTGTTGTGCACTTTGTTTGTTTTTTTGTTACTAGATTCTAGGGTCTTGGGCTACCCTTTACACAACAGCAGACGCTCATCTACATTGGTATATATTTATTTACCTTTTCCACATGGTGGGGTGTGTTTTGTGATTTAAATTGACATCACAATTAACACTTTGTATTAAGTATATATTTTAGTGCGCACTTATTTGTTTTTTCTATTTGTACACCCAGCCGGAGCCTACTGCGCAGGCATGCCCTGCCAGAGCCAGCGTCTAACACACAAGTGCACCCAGCCGGAGCCGGAGCCTACTGCACAGGTGTACCTGGCCGGAGCCAGCTCCTACTGTGCAGGCGTGCCTGGCTGGAGCCGTTGGCAATGGCTCCTGAGCATGCGCAATGAGCGTGGGTGGTTTTGCATACACGCCAACCTGGCAACACTGACGGCCTCATCTTCCAGCAGTGATGTCACTTCCACGGCTGCACTTCCGTCACCATGAAGGTGATTTACTCCAAGGCAAATTTTCATTTGGTACTGTACTGTAGGTATATAAAAGAAAACTTATCAAAATGTGGCGCTCTAGATTTTCAGATTATACACAGTGATAATAGTGCAAAAAATATATATATATATATAAACAGTGATACTTATACAGATGTATAGGAAGATGCAGCTGTAACCCGGTAGAGGTTGCTCGGTCAATCCTCGTGATGTGAAGTAATGATGAAGTATCCGGGAAGCGCAATATGTGAAAAGAAATATAAATCGTGATAGTGCAATATTGTTAAAAATTAGGATCAGAGTATAGTGTCTTGGCTTAATATTTAATACTCACAAACGTGAGAAGGTAAAAGGCACATAAAGGTATCTTTTTAGGATGCTGTTGGTTGTCACTCGGTGGACAGGAGATGCAGAACTCAGTGTTCCCCCAAATGTATGGACTCCCAAGGACCTTATTAAAAGATACAACTGGACATAGTGCAGACCGTCTGTACAATTTATAATTGGTAAGTAAAAGGGAGTTACACTCACATGATATCAGTTAAAAACAAGCATTTAGATCTCTCTGGATCTCGCTAGCCGAATGGATGATGTCTCCTCTTCCCTCTCTCGTGGCGTGCGTTCCAGCGGTGCGTTCCACTCGACCGGAAGTGATGTCATCCGCCACGTCCACTTCCTGGGGTTTCGGCCGGCTCAGGAGAAAAACGTTACTCTACGCGTTTCACCACATAGGTTTCATCAGGAGTGACGTTTTAGTGAATAGGGGAGGTGTATATACCCTAATTTTGGGTCTCATTAGTCACCCAAATTCTTCAACCTGTGCTCCCCCTTTTTTCTCTCTATATCCCTGTACAAATAAGGATCCTGGATAAGGATCCTATTGGGGTCTGAGCCATAGGACAAGAAGACGAACCAGAGGGGACCTTTGTCTATAAGGTTGTAAAGTTCATTATCACATTGCCCCTGTTCTTAAGAACTCAATCAGGGAGCGCCCGGGTTTTTCTCTGTTTCACCATAAGAGCCTAAGACTTGCATTTGAAATCAGATCCGATTGGCACGTATAAGAGGTACATGCCTAAGGGGCTACTAATACCAAAGAAAATATGTTATGAAGTGCTGTGGCTGCAATCCATGCCAGAGTGGAATGATGGAAGGTGCCACCTTCAGGAATGACTCCACTAAACTTGTGGTCAAACATTTGCTTGAGGCAGGACACCCAACTCTCTAGCCTGAGATACATGGTTATACACCAAGTAGGTAGGCACATTTTGAGGTGGTAATGTTTCAGATCGTCTCCCACGATTGGTATATGGAGAGGCATGATTATGGATCAAGACTCATAACTTTGCAAAGGATCCGAACTTTTCACCCTTTTTTTTTATTATTTATTTATTTATTACTTGAATTTTTATTGAGCTTTTCAAACATACAAAATGAGGTAAACATAACATATTACACAAAAAAAGGGGGATACAGTAATACAAATAAACTGGTAATGAAACAGTGGAGAAGAGGGAGATCGGGGCAAACTTTTCACCCTTTTATCATGTTTAGTGGGGCTGTTACAACCCTTTTTTTAGCATTAGAGAAGCGTGGCTCTATCAGCTCACACCCTCACATATTCAAATTTCAGATAACCCCCCTTCCCTACCCCCCAAAAGTGTATAAAATGTGATTCCAATGCAGAGGATGATTGGCCTCTTTGAAAGATCTGCATGAAAGGGTGCATTATTTTTGGTTGCTGACCAAAATATCTTTGTTCCTCTAGACCCATGGCATTAAAGATGCAACCGAAATAATATTTGAGATGTCGAAAGACGAGAGGAAAGATTTCTACCGGACAATAGCATGGGGTCTGAATCGTCCACTCTTTGCCGTGTACAGGAGAGTTCTTCGTATGTATGACGACAGGAACCACGTGGGAAAGTAAGAGCAACACACTGGAAATGAAACCACTATTCAATATATGTTTATCACTTCAGGTTTTCGTAGAAGTCATTCTACCATTCCACCATGCCAATGGTATACAAATAAAAACAACTTTAAGAAAACCAATGATAGGAATGATTATGGAAAGCAAAAGAAAATGCTTATTATTAGAAGTTATTCACGTAAGATTGTTTATTTATTTGCTTTTACTTTGATTCCCTTTAATATTGTATGACCGAAAGTTATACCTTTTTTATAAGCTTTGGTTATATAGAAAAGTAATGTGGAAACAGTGACAGACTAGTAACTTTTTTTTTTTTTTTTTTTTTTTCAAAACCTCTTGGTTTATTATATGTAGATAATGTCACAAAAATGTCCTGCTGAAACCATTGTAAATCAAAAGAAACACTCGCCGAAATAGACATATAAACATATCAAATACCACGCTAAAACCTTCTGAATAACCACCAGCAAAAAAGTAGAGAGAAGGTTAAAAAACAAAACAACAAAAAAAAACATTGTTTAAACACAAATTGTTGTAATAATGTGATATGGGTCGATGGCAAAAACGAAATCTTTATGCTTTTCCAATTTTTCATTCTGTGTAATAAACGCAATTTCATCTCACAAGATATTTATCTGTAGTATAAGAGTTTTTATAAACAGAAAGAATTTATAAAAACAATTAATCACAGTCGGCTTTTAAAGTACATGGGTATTAATAATCAACAGGCTAATCCATATCCTCGTAGTCATGGGAGGGGGAGGAATTCTGGGGCCAAAATTGCTCTGTCAAAAAATAACTAGTCAATCATCAAAACCAAAGGAAAAAACTCCTGCAGTTTTCACCTGCCCAGTGAGCACCTCACACCTTTCTAAGCAGCTCGGCAGCTTTTCTCTAAAATGACTCCCCTAAATAACATATTTTTTATAGTTTTTCTGCATGTTCTCTTCGCATTGTGTTTCCTGGAGAAATATATATTAGCCCCCTTATCGTACTATATTTTTTGAAATAAGATGTTTAATGATCAGCAAGATTGTACAGCATCTGACCTGCCGTACCATCCTGCTGTTCTGTTCAGAATAAGTATACATCAGATGAGTTGTTTTAGTTGCTTTGTCGCACACTTATTATTTTAATGCCTTTGCTTTTATCACACAGGTACACACATGCAGAACTCGAAAGGCTCCGAGAGTAAGTTTGACATTTTTGATCAAAAGATTATTGTTGAACATTGTAATGTATTGGGTTTCTGCATTTGGTTTGCAGGGGGCTTCTTTATCTTGGGGTCTTATATCTGATTAATACTACAGGCATACCCCGCATTAACGTACGCAATGGGACCAGACGGAGCATGTATGTAAAGCGAAAATTTACTTAAAGTGAAGCACTCCCTTTTTCCCACTTATCGATGCATGTACTGTACTGCAATCGTCATATATGTGCATAACAGATGTAAATAACGCATTTGTAACAGGCTCTATAGTCTCCCCGCTTGCGCACAGCTTTGGTACAGGTAGGGAGGTGGTATTGCTATTCAGGGCGTGCTGACAGGCGCATGTGCGAGATGCCATTTGCCTATTGGGCGATATGTCCTTACTCGCGAGTGTACTTAAAGTGAGTGTCCTTAAACCGGGGTATGCCTGTATACATTTAGGTTAGGAAGGCAGAAGCTGGAGCAAAGGGCACGATGATGTAGTTCTGAAAACATTGTTTGCTTTTATGGGCTAAAATATGCCCAGACTATTTCCTCGTGGTGTCATTTTGCAGGCTGCGGGTGAAGCATGGGAACGACTGGGCTACGATAGGAGCTGCTCTGGGCAGAAGTGCCTCCTCTGTGAAAGATCGCTGCCGGCTAATGAAGGAGACCTGCAAGACTGGTACTTATATTGCTAAAACATGTGCTTGTTCCGTGTGCCTTTGTGTGAAATAATCCATTCGTTGTTATCCTCCGATGCTAAACTAACAAACTAAATTGCTTAAGATAAACCAGCGTATATTGCACAAGTTAGAAATTCTTGTCAGTTTTATTGAAGCGTGAAGTCCATAAACTAACCAACTAGGGCACTTTTATGTCCTAAAATTTATAAGTGAGTTAACTAATCCAGTCATACCATATTCTATTGTGTATTTTTAGGATTACACTAAAATCTATAGGAAGAGAGATTGAACACATTTTGTAGGAATTATTTTTCAATTAAAATCACATTTTGTCTTTTCTTTAACAAAAAAATCAAAACCCAAAAAAAAGACTTGTTCTTATCACCCTGGTTGACCTCTGAGTCATTAGATTTTCCTGTTGCGTTTTGACACATTCAATATAGTGAAATACTGGTTAATTAAGTCATAAGTCATTACCTGGCCATTAACGCCCTGGGTGGAGAAACGGACGGCTGAGGTGAATCTCAGGGCCTGTAACCCAGCTGGGTCATGAATGGCCACATAATACCCTGTCCTGAGAGGATTATTAATATTAAAGGCTACTTTTTATAGTTTCTGTATTAATATTAGCATGTTAGGCCCGCGGTTCCTCCTCCACCCCTCCTGCACTCACCAAGTCGGGCCTGCGAAACCATCCCGACCCTCACCTCCTCACCAAGCTGGGCCCGTCACCTCCTCACCCCAGATCAAGTTGGGCCCGCGTTGCAAAGCCGGCCTTTCTTACAGCAACTCCAGTTTTAAATTGCCTAAATAAATATCTCCCACATATTATTATTAAAACTACTGTGTGTTCGTCCATCAAAACCGCTGCATTCCACGAGCAGAACGTTCGAGGATAATTTCTTGTGTCCTAGGCAAATGGACAGAAGAAGAAGAAAGACGACTGGCAGAGGTTGTGCACGACCTCACGGGTACCGAGGTGGGGGATATCGTAACTCAAGGGGTGTCTTGGGCCTCGGTGGCAGAACGAGTGGGGACGCGCTCGGAAAAGCAGTGTCGATCCAAGTGGTTGAACTATTTGAACTGGAAGCAGAGCGGGGGCACGCAGTGGACCAAAGAGGATGAAATCAATCTGATTCTGAGGTTTAACGATTCAGAGGACTCTTAATTAGTTTACTTGTAATGGGGTGCTGCAGATCCCCCTGATATCTAAGGGTTTTAAACATTTGTCTGTGTACAATACAGTCCATTCTTAACTGTATATATATAGTTTTTCATTTTTAACACTAATCAAAACAACATTTGTGAATTTGCGACAAACGATGCACATAATAAATCATATGAAACAATGACACTACAGCAGATGAAATTAATGGGGTAAAGCTCCAGAGACCCCCGGCTTCAGTACTGTTAAAAAAAATTAAAGTACCATGCATTGCCCCTTTAAGTTAATGATGTGAATGATTTGTTATGTAAATAGGAACACCTATATTTTGATGGCACCTAATGTGCATGTGCTGGGGTACCCCTGGCTCTGCTGCTGCCTGGGCTCAATAGGAGACCACCAGTCGCCCCCACGGAGCTCCATCTCCTCTGCTAGCTTCTTGGCGGGGGGGATGGGGGGGAGGGGGAAGCAAGTGGGATTTCCTACAGATGGTATCTGAGCTGAAACCTCTGCTGAGATGGGGACAAAAAGATTAATGGTATGAGAGGCTCCAGCTTGGACATCCTCTCTACCTGATGATAGAAATGGTATGCCGTAGCATGTGGTGCCACACGAAGATGCCCAGGAAATATATATCAACACCACCTTGAAGATCATTGGGTGACATATTGAAAAACATTTGACGTAGCGGCATAGAACAGCCGTGAGCGGTCTGCTTTCCATTGGGGAATCTGTTTCTTCCTGGGCATATGAATCCTTTTCTAATACGTGTTTTTTCCCCCCCCTCTTATGACCCTTCCAGAATAGTAGAGCTCGGTGTGTTGGATGAAAATGACATAAACTGGGATATATTGTCAGAAGGATGGAGCAGTGTCCGCTCGCCGCAGTGGCTCAGAAGTAAATGGTGGACTGTCAAGCGGCAAATTGCAAATCACAAGGATGTGTCATTTACTGGTAAAGTACCGCGGATCAAGTCTAACGCTGGGGCTATTATCCCCTTAAATCCATGTTTGCACATGGCTCCGAGTGACAGGACAGTTACTGTTCCTAGTGCATACTTCTGCTTGGTGAATTTGTTTCCACGTTCTTTTACCAAGTCTTGTATTCTAAAATCTTTTTTTGTGAGACGTGTGTATGGTTTCCACTATACCAATAACAAATGCATACACTGAACCTTCAGAGCCAAGGTGAGTTTATTTGCACTGTTTATACTACTATCCTCACGATTTCTGCACAGTGGCCCAAAGTATTTGAGGGTTTAACCCCTTGAGTGCCCTAGGACATAGCTGCCACGCCGTGGGGTATGTCACTCCCAAAACGGTCTAGGGCATTCTGACCGGCCTGTTTCGCCGGTGCTGGGACATTTGGCCACCGCAGGTAACGTGTCCCCTAACCCTCATAACCTTAACCCCTTACGCTAAAAACCCGGACCATAATTCCTTTTACTAAAAACCTTATTCCTTTACGCTAAAAACTCTAACCTTAAGTACCCCATAACCCCTAATCCTAGAGCTAATCGCCTACCTCGGGGACGAAATGGCCAGCGGCTAAACGGCAGCGGCCAAGTGTCCCACGGTAGAAGCTGAACGTATGCGGCGAAACGGCCGCCTCTAATAGTCAGATTTGGCTTTGGGGGTCCCATGATGTTGTGGCTATGTTATGGGCTTTTTGCTAGTTTTCTAGAGGAGATCGTGTTGTGTGCTCCTGTGGAACACTGAGCATGATCTTACCGGACTAGGATCATAAGAGGAGGGCTCCTCTTCCGTTTGCTCCATCGGTGACATCGTGGTCATGGGATCACTCCCAAGGAGGGTATACATAACCGCAATGTGCCTGGCGGGGCTGTGGCACTTTGGTGCCGCTGCCCTCAGGCACTCAAGGGGTTAAACAAATGCAGACGCCTCCAATCACAACCTTGGTCCTCTCTTTTGTTGGAGTAGAACATTGTAGCGCCTGTTGGCCTGCCCAATTAGATTATCCCTTTTGCTGCCCTAATGATGTACCAAACTAATGTTCCCATAAGGGCCAGCACACTAAAAATCCCTTGTGGTGTCCTGGATGAGAGTTTTTTGCTAGCTTTCCCAGAGGGAGAGCCCGTTCACGGCTCCATCAGGGTGACGAACCTGTTGGAAAATTATCAGTATAAAGCTGTTTAATAGACTGCGGAGGCACTGAGCACTATTAACAATCATTAAGGAACATTATTGATCAGTCGGTAAGCGCCTCCACTCTTATGCCTACCATGCAATAAACAGGAACACGTGGGAAGTAATGCTTCCTTAGTACAGAATACTCTTTTACTTACACATGTATTCATTTGTTTTAGTGTTAATTAAAGGTCTGAGGCAGTTACATGAAAGCGAAACAACCATCCTGGGTGCTCAGGAGCTGGAGAACAGATCAGATGCCCAATCTTACAACAGTAACCCCAATGTGCAGCACGTCCAGATCAGAGTATCTCGTTTGGAGGACAACTCAGGCCTTCCACAAAGTTCCATGACAGCCTTACAAATTCCTGTGCAGATTACCCACCTGTGTAAGTAAAGCTCTCTATGCCTCGAGCGTGTGCTGAAAGACTGCCTCCTCACAATAACCCATTGCCAGACGAGGCGCCTCTAAAGCATTGTGGCAAGTTTGAGGCCACTGTCAGAAGAGGGATTTCACGATCTTGCAAGAGCATTGCATGGAAAACCTTTAGGGGGAGATTCTCGAAGGTGTGATAGGAGTTATTGTAACTCGATCCCACGTTAACGGACATCCCAGTCAATGGCCATTGACGGTGAGTCGCAGTGCGATCACCCATATTGCACCTTGGTGAATCCTGGTGCTGGTTTTACTTCTGCTTCTTTCTAAACACTTGTAATAACCAGGTAGCCAATGGTGCATGACCTGATTCCTATATCTGTTTGAGCTAAACTCCAGATAAAGTAGAAGAATTTCGGTGAAGAGCTGCCACGGGGGCTCAAAGCCCCAGTGGGTTGAGTATAGCAAATCCTGGGAAGAAAGAAGACGGGGCTCCAGTTGTTTTGGTATAGCCCCAACCATTGGAGCGCTGTCTTCTTTCTACCCACGACTTGCTAGACTCCAGACAGTAACATACCAGATGTTTTCTTCAGAAGCACTAGTGTAACTGAGAAAGATTGATGTTTTTGCACCGTTTGGAATAAGTGCGACTTGGAGCTTTAATGCTCTAACATCATTTATAACGTATACAGCTATATAACCATAAGTTTTAGGTTAGGAACTTCATGTTATTTTATTTATAACATGTTTTACCAGGAAAGAAATTAATTGAGTTAACTCTTGTTTTCAAGCTTGTTCTGGGTAGAAAATGATAAGTTCATAAGTTACAGTTGCAAACTTGTTTAAAGTACAAAACAGCCGAAGTCTTGAAAGAATGTACACAGGAGGCAGTTTTGAGAAACTCGGGTAAATTGTTCAGAAGTGGAGTGATCGATAAGAGAAGGAAGAGCGGACAGATTCTTTATTGACCCTTGGAACCATAAGCAGGTTTCTTGAGGCGGATCGAAGGAGAAAAGTGCCATGTACAGAAGGGGTGAGAAGTCTGCTCAGATTATTGGGCAATTTGTCCAGGAAATATTTGAAGGTAAGACAGGAAAGATGTACTTTGGGTCAGAACTCGAGGGATAGCCAACCTATTAACATATCACAATGGTGGGGGTTGTAGTTACACAGGAAGACAAAACAGCATATTGAGTTGTAAAGAATGTCAAGTTTGCTGAAGTGAATATGGGTTGCTGTACCATACAATGTATCCCATGGGTACAATAATTGGCATTACCTGCTGTGCAACGCGCTTTCTGACCAAGGGGCTTAGGCAGAATTTATTTTATAGAAAGTACATAGATTTTGGAGTAGATTGTGGATGTCGGTTTGTCAATATGCAAACCAAATGCTAGATTCGAGTGTAACCACATATCCAAATATTTAAAGCTAGTAACTGAGGAAATATTTAGAGTTGGAGCTGGATCTGATCAGTGGCTCCGTCATGGGAAGATTTAGAAATGCAGTCTTCGTTCCAAGTACGATGGTTACTGGTTTGTCAGTGTTTAAAAACAGTTTGTTTTGAGTGGTACAGTTTTCGACCTTTTGAAAAGTCAGATTGCAGTACATATTCGAGGTCCGAGAGACTGGTACTTGCGTGCATATCGCATAGTATCCTCGCCATACATGTGCAGAGAAGTTGTCATACAGACTGTGGGCAGGTAATTTATAAAGACAGGAAGAAAAGTAAGGGTCCCAGAAGAGAACCTTGGGTGTTTGATTCAATATCCAAGCTCTTTGTGTCATTTTTTCCTGAACAGGTTAACATGAGATATCTTGGTTTATTGTTGGTAATTATGTTGCCATCTCTTTTACAGTAAAAGTGAACATTAATATATCGCATTAATAATATATTAAGGCGTCTCGGTTCAGTACTGAAAGTGATTGTCAGATCTGCGAGTCACTTATCTTTGTTTACTTTGTCCCTGAATAAAAGAACAATAATAATAATAATAACAGACCATTTTCTCTTTCATTAAAGCCTCAAGTGATGCATCCTCTCCCACTGCTGATCCAGAAACCATAACACTAAACAGTGGCACGCTGCAGACTTTTGAGATCCTTCCAGTAAGTGGATAACGAACGAGCATTGCAGAAGATCCTTAGAAATGTAATAATCCCTTCCCATATGTCGTGACTTAAGTAGAACTGGCACAGTGGTAGAGGTATGTAAGTAAAAGGCAGGGGGTGGGGGTAGATCCATGGTCACTTTTCAGGATATTTTTGATCTATTAATGCCTTAGAAGGGAAAAGATATATTTTCTTAAAATGTGTCCTCTCCATCAAGGACTGTGCAACAGAAAACTAGATTATCTGCATGTTCTGAATCCCTTTAATGTAGCCAACAGAAGTGATAAAAAGTGATACATAGGAGTTATCTTGTCTGAGCATTGAAGAGCGCGACAGAAAAGTGAAATATATATAATATGTTTGGTAACATTTTTTCCATCTATTTTTACATGAAATGGCTACATGGCCTTATAACCATATTAAGTCATGTAAAGATCCTTCGCTTTGTATACAAACAAGCAGTAGCTAAGTATTGTATAATATTGCCCCCACAGCATCTGCTATTCCATGCATGCACTGCACTAATAGTGTGAAAGAATAATAGGTGCATGGTTAGTGTTGACAATCTGATTTAATTAACAAGTTCCTAACTCAACCTTTTTTGTTTATTTCTTTACCCAAGTCATTATACTTGCAGCCAAGTGGAACCCCAGGGACCTTCATCCTTCAGACAGGTTCCAGCCAAGGTCTTCCATTAACACTAACCTCCAATCCGACGGTGACACTGACATCCAACACCTCACCAGCATCACCAGATCAGATCATTGTGCATACCTTATCTGTGAGTCATCTTGCCATCTTTCTTTCTAGCTGGCTTCACTGCACAGATGGAACCCTTAGAGGTTTGAAAGCTTGTTACATAACTACTTGTTGATCCAATAGAAGGTATCATACCACCCACTCCCTCTCCCTCCTTTGTTACTATATGGAAGAAAGGACCAACACGTCCTTGCTTCACAATATTACAGCTCAACCCCGTTATAGCACAATCCGCTACAACGCGGATCCGCTTATAACGTGGTCTGAGTGTGGCTCCCGATTTAGAACATCTCCAAGGTTTTTATTTTTTTATTCAATGCTTTATTGCTAACAGACACACAAACACACACACACTCTCAGGAGATGATGTATGAAGCGGAGCTGGAACATTTGCAACAAGAGAGAAAGAAGAATGGAAAACAGTATCACCATGAATGGCCTTAGCTGACCGCAGAGGAATCGGAACCTGCACAAGGAAAGAATCTCACGCAGCGTTTCACAAAAGCAATCAGATACTGACGGAGCCGCGAAGCAAAAATGGGGGCATCTAGCATCTTACAGGTTTTTAGTTATTTAGTAATACTAATGTTTTGGTCCCACTCAGGATTTATTTTATAGTGACAAAAGTCCTGAGGGGTACCAAAACATCCCAGCTTTTGATTTTTCACCTATAATCTTCCCTTAGCAAAGTTTGTTTGTTTTTTTAGTGGAAAAAAAAATTAAATATATACACACACACAAAAAAAGTTTTAGCCTTCACTTTTAGTTGTGCAACGCTGTTCACAACATAGAAATGTTTGAACATTGAATATACTTTAAAAATCTTTGCTTAATGTTGACATTATGCACAGCACTGGATCACTGGTAACCCATAGAGATCACAATCTAATTTTAGTGCTGGAGGTTTGAGACTTTCCGAAGATTATCTGGGACTGAAACGTGGTCGTGTACAGAATTCCTGTATTACTCCTCCTCCCTTTTATAAAGATGTGTGTATCACATGGCAGCACTAGTACAGTAACCAGGATTACACATTACCTGATCCGGTGCTGGATGTTGATAACGCCTTTGGGCAAACCTGCTTTTGCAGCCAGCTCTGCAAACTTTAAGGCAGTCAGTGGAGGACCTGAAGATGGACACAAACATTGTTTCTATTTTGTTTTTTCTAAAACAGTGGAAAACTGGGATGATTTTTTCCCTATTTGATGAGAGTACATACTCTAAGCATATTCAAGGCAAAAGGACAATTGCTGTAAATGTTTATAAATTTATACTCAAATTAGATAATTCTGATAACAAAATAAAAGTATAGTAACCACTACTTCCAGCCTAATAGAGTTTATGGTGTGCAATTAAAAAAACCACCACCATTAAGTACAAACAGGGCAAAAAAAAACAACACACCCACACGAGATGTTGTATGAAGCAGAGTTGGAACATTTGCAAACCCCCCTACCCCCCCACGATGGCTGAACCGAGGTGTCGGATCCCTGGCACCCTGCTCTGGGTAAGTCCTGCGTGGGGGTGCCGCAGGGTCTGGGACAGCTGAGAGAGTTATCCCAGCTCTTCTCAGGCAGACATGGAACCCCTGATCGCAGTGGCCATTTTTTTTTTTTTTAATCCGCAATCCTCATTATAATGCGGTTGCATTATGTGGACCCCAAGCACCGCGTTATAACAGGGTTCAGCTGTACATTGCAGTCAAAACTAAAGCAGTCTCTGCTAACTAAATTTGCTTCTTCCGAGTGTTCACTTATAGCGAAACGTTCAAATCGGCTGCAAAACTTGTGTGGACAAACTTAATACACAGATACTTTTTTTTGCTAGTTCCAAGTTGGTTATAAACCACCCCAAACACACCTTTAAACAACACGAGGAGACACCTGAGATACCTTGGCAACAACACCCCTGGCATACCTGGGAAATATGCTAATTTAAGTAATTTAAATATACTTCATGAATCCCCGCGTGATTCATTATTATATCAAATGATCACTTCAGAGTGCAACTATAGTATGTAAATGGGTTGCAAATTCTCATGGACTCCACACTAGTAAACAAATAAATAAAAGAGCATTACTGTTTTAAATGTATCTGTGCTGAAAAGGCCAGCAACTCATTGCATTGCACTGAAGAAGGTAACAAAACCAAGAATGCCAGCAATATATTGTAGTTACCCAGCACTGTTGTAGTTTTCCTAACATTCCATCCCCCCACAATGCTGTATCAGATCGCTGAGGTGACACGATTGTGTTTGCTCACTTCCGAAAGTCATGGTTTTGCCAGAGATTGAGGAAAATGCTCATTTTACAGATTTCTCACTCCTTGTCCTTGGTGCAGTCTGTATTCCACTTGCATAGAATAAATTAAACTACAAGGGTTAAACATTCTGGTTACCAAGCAGTTGTATGCAGAGCTTCCACTCCTATTACATGTAGACCTGGATTATTTAACATTTTTGGGGGGGTTAAGGAACCCTATAATTATATTGTGAAATTCTGAGGAAACCCAATCCCCTCTAATAGCGTGTCTGATATCAGATGCATTGTAACGAACCCCAACCCTCTCTAATAGCGCGTCTGAAATCAGATGCTTTTAAAGGAACCCCAACCCTCTTTTATTGCGTGTCTGACAGAAGCATTGCAAGGAACCCCAACCCTCTACAATGCATCTGATCTCAGACGCCCTATTAAATTCTGTATTTGGTACAATTTTCAAATTACCTGAAAATTGCACAAACTCCTTTTCGGGATACCTGGGGAACCCAAAGGTGCATAGTAACCCCTGTCGAAAAACTCATGTATACAGATGCCTATGACATCTTGACATAGATAATTTTCCTGGCATCCACGAATTACATTTGTAATTAACATGTATTGTGGTCTGTAGACTGACTGAAGATCGTGTAATCTAAATATAGTGTTGACACCACTAGTTACCAATCATTTACTAATACATCTATTCAATCTATTCACAGCCTGAGCATCTGCTTAACACCAGTGATAATGTCACCGTTCATTGCCACACTCCTGGCATTATAATTCGCACTCTGGCATCTGATGACATCACTTCGCCCCTGGCTCAGGCAGAGCTTACAATTGATTCGGACCTGCAGCAGGATGATTTGACCAACCCGCACAGAGCTCTGGAAGTGGACTCTTTTAAACAGGAGATCCAGGAGATTGATCTGAACGTGGACCATGCATCTTTGTATTGCACCGAGCAGCCTTTAAAGCTGAGGGACAGACATAGAATGGCTTTGATGCATCATGTTGAATTGGACGAAGAAATTTCAGACACGGACCTAAAGCCCGATGATGAAACTCATTCTGATCTGGCTGGAAATTATGTGAAAGAGGTAAGTAGCCGCAAAAGAAGATATTTTGAACAAATGGCTAGTGCTTGTTCTGCCTACTTCAGAGCTGTCACGGATCCCCCACTACGTAGCGTGAGAATGGGCCTCATACATACATGAGGTTTGAGTGAGACCCATCCTTCCCTTCGGAGCAGGGGATTCGGGATCTGCCAGATGTGGGGTCTGCGATGCCAGGAGGCGAGAACAATGATGTTGGATGTTGGGCCAATGCTGTTGGGAGTGGGGTTTGTGGCACAAGGGGCGGAGTACATGACATTGGAGGTGGTTTTATGATGTTGGGGCAGGGTTTAAGGCTGTGTCTCAGGGACTCCCAGCACTGTAAGCTTAACCTCGTGCTGCGTGACTCACGCAAACTCCGTGAGACTTGTCAGGGCTGCTTGTTATAGCTTAGCTTGATAAACTGATATTTACAATAGAGACTAAAAGAAAGACTAAAAGAAAGAAGCATAAACAGAGGCTCCTGGTGTGGTATATGGAGAAGTGGTAGAAACAAAGTAACCCAATGCAGACCACAAATAGTTAGTCAGTTCATGTAGTCCATGTGATATTTATGCAGTCTGAGTGATGTGGGGTCTGTGAGTGTCTGTGAGTGTCCGTGGGTGGGGTCGGAGTGTCTGTGGGGGGGGGATCTGTGAGTGTCCGTGGGTGGGATCGGAGTCTCTGTGGGGGGGAATCAGTGAGCTTCAGCCTTTTTACCCGCTGGTTCTCCTGCTTCACTCTCCCTCACTCTGTTTTGGACTCTTTACTTTGTTACTCAATGGCTGTGATGTTCAGTATGCTCAATAGAATAGAAAGGGTCCCGAGGGAAAAGCAGGAGCACAGATACTCAAACACTGGCGTAGGCAGGATACAAAATAAAAAATACAAATTATTATTATTTTGTAGTCAGTGAAAAAATAGGGAAAAAATCCCCAGTACCGTGCTCAGCTATGTGGTAATCTTTGTAGAAGTAATTGTAGGTATATGTCATATAATCAATAACAAGTTGTAGAAGCCGTCTTATAAAGCATGTAAACCGTGTGTTCCATACAGTTAACCCTTTCTCCTCTGTAGCGGGCGGGACCTGTGTCTAACGGTGAAATCAGTGTAAAATATCTGATTACCTAGGAATAGTATAATGTCCCCCTGGGAGGTGTGTGGGTACAAGGAACATTAACCCCAGAACGCAGGTGAGCGGACTGGGGTACTCACGGTTAGCAGATGTCGGCTGTTCCTTTGGCGTGCATCACGCTGATGATAAACAGTTGAAGAAGTCCTGCGGGAGGTAAGCGGAGCACAGCAGAGCAAATGCAGGGGCTAAACACCAAGATGAATAAATTTTGTATCCTGCCTACGCCAGTGTTTGAGTATCTGTGCTCCTGCTTTTCCCTCGGGACCCTTTCTATTCTATTGCGCATGTGCATGGAAGCACGCTGTGTTGAAGAGCTATACACAGTGTTCATGGGCTGCGCCGCTTAGACGGCGCGGTGTTATTACATCAGTGAAGCCGGGCAGTGTCAGCTGTTTGTGGGTGTTCCAATCGCCATCGCGTCGCACACATGGTGCTAGAGAGACGCAGACGGAGCCCAGATCGGAGGGACTAACAGCCATCAGCGGCGTTCATAGGAGAGACCCATATACTATACTACCTCCTCCTGTCCTCAAACGCTGCACTTACCGTTTGGAGCTGCGGATTCTCCAGGACTTCACCTTCCTTCTCCCTACTCTCTCAGGACTCCAAAGGTCAACTGTGAGTACCTTACAGGCTAACTACTGGTGCTATTCGTGATAGCCAGTTGCCTCTTGCTCTATTTAATTTAATAGTAGAGAGAGAAGGAAGGTGAAGTCCTGGAGAATCCGCAGCTCCAAACGGTAAGTGCAGCGTTTGAGGAGAGGAGGAGGTGGTATAGCATATGGGTCTCTCCTATGAACTCCGCTGATATTTGCACGCCCGGGCGATCGTGGTTTAACATTTAGTGGCGAGCTCCTAGTGGCAAGCAGCACAGTGTGTTTCGTCGGGACGAGGGTGGCAGATGAGATTTTTTTGTTTGGACGAGTAGATTGGTTTTTGGGCGTGATTGGGGGATCGACTCCACGTGGGATGTGTAATGTATATATATATATATATAGTAATATAGATAATATATTAATATATATATATATATATATAATATATATTTATACTATATTATATATAGCACTTCCTTCTCTCCACTATTGAAATAATAGAGCAAGAGCGACTGGCTATCACGGAATAGCACCTAGTTAGAGCCTGTAAGGTACTACACAGTTGACCTTTGGAGTCTCCTGAGAGAGTAGGAGAGTAGGGAGAAGGGAAGGTAAGTCCTGGAGAATCGCAGCTCCAAACGGTAAGTGCAGCGTTTGAGGACAGGTAGGAGGTAGGGTATAGTATATGGGGCTATCATCATGAACGCCGCTGAGGGGTTCTGTTGTCCCTCCGAGTCTCTGGGGCTCCGTCTGCGTCTCTAGCACATGTGCTGACGCACTGTTTGTCGAGATGGCGACTTGGAACACCCACAAAACAGCTGACAATGCCCGGCTCATGATGTAATAACACCGGCCGTCTAAGCGGCGCAGCCCATGAACACTGTGTAGTAGCTCTTCGAAAAGCTGTGTCACGTTCCGGGCGCACATGTGCCAATAGAATAGAGGTGTCCCGAGGGAAAAGCAGGAGCACAGATTACTCAAACACTGGGTGCAGGATCAAAAGTAATTCTATGGTTGTTTAGCCCTGCATTTGCTCGCTGTGCTCCGCGTACCTCCCGCAAGGACTTCTTCAACTGTTTATCATCAGCGTGATGCACGCCAAAGGAACAGCCGACATCTCGCTAACCGTGAGTACCCCAGTCCGCTCACTGCTGTTTGGGGTTAATTAATGTCCTTGTACCCACACACCCTCCCAGGGGGACACTTATCTACTATCCTAGGTAATCAGATATTTTCACTGATTTCACCTTAGACACAGGTCCGCCCGCTACAGAGGAGAAAGGGTTAACTGTATGGAACACAGCTGTTACATGCTTTATAAGAGCGGCTTCTACAACTTGTTATTGATATATGGCATATACCTACAATTACTTCTACAAAGATACCACATAGCTGAGCACGGTACTGGGGATTTTTTCCCTGATTTTTTCACTGACATACAAAATAATAAATAATTTGTATTTTTTATTTTGTATCCTCCTAGCCAGTGTTTGCTGTATCTGTGCTCTGATATTGCCCTCGGGAGCCTCCTTCTATTCATTGAGCATACTGAACCACACGCATTGAGTAACAAAGTAAAGAGTCCAAAAGAGTGGGGAGAGTGAAGCAGGAGAACCAGCGGGTAAAAAAACGGCTGAAGCCATGATTCCCCCCCACAGGACTCGATCCCACCACGGAGACTCACAGATCCCCCACCCACAGACACTCCGACCCCACCCACGGACACTCACAGACACTCACAGACCCCACATCACTCAGACGATAAAATATACATGGACTAATGAACTGACTAACTATTTGTGGTCTGCATTGGGGGTACTTTGTTTCTACACTTCTCATATACCCACCAGGAGCCTCTGTTTTTGCTTCTTTCTTTTAGTCGTTTCTTTAGTCTCTATTGTAAATATAGTTTATCAAGACTAGCTATAACAAGCAGCCCTGAAAGTCTCACGGAGTTTGCGTGAGTCCACGCAGCAAGAGGTAAGCTTACAGTTGTGCTGGGAGTCCCTGAGGAACAGCCTTAAAAACACTGCCCAAACAATCATAAAAACCGCACCTCCAATGTCAGTACCCGCCCTTGTGCCACAAACCCACTGCCACGAGCATTGGCCCAACATATCCAACATCTTGTTCTCGCCCCTGGCATCGCAGACCCCACATCTGGCAGACCCGAATCCCCTGCTCTCGAAGGGAAGGATGGTGTCTCACTAAACCTCATGTATGTATGAGGCCCATTCTCACGCTACGTAGTGGGGATCGTGACAGGCTTGAAGTAGGGAAGAACAAGCAACTAGCCATTTGTTCAAAATATATTCTTTTGCGGCTACTTACCTCTTTCACATAATTTCCAGCCAGATCAGATGAGTTTCATCAGTCGGGGCGTTAGGTCCGTGTCTTGAAATTTCTTCGTCAATTCAACATGATGAATCACAGCATTCTATTTCTGTCCCTCAGCTTAAAGGCGCTCGGTGATGCAATACAAAAGATGCATGGTCCACGTTCAATCAATTCTCCTGGCTCCTGTTTAAAAGAGTCCATTCCAGAGCTTGTGCGGTTGGTCCAAATATCCTGCTGCAGGTCCGAATCAATGTAAGCTCTGCTGAGCCAGGGGCGAAGTGATGTCATCAGATGCCAGAGTGCGAATTATAATGCACAGGAGTGTGGCAATGAACGGTGACATTATCACTGGTGTTAAGCAGATGCTCAGGCTGTGAATAGATTGAATAGATGTATTAGTAATGACTTGGTAACTAGTGGTTGTCAACACTATATTTAGATTACACGATCTTCGTCAGTTACAAGACCCAATACATGTAATTACAAATGTACTTGGTGGATGCCAGGAAAATTATCTATGTCAAGATGTCATAGGCATCTGTATACAGAGTTTTTCGACAGGGTTTATTGCACCTTTGGGTTTCCAGGTATCCCGAAAAGGAGTTTGTGCAATTTTAGGTAATTTGAAATTGTACCAAATACAGAATTAATAGGGCGTCTGAGATCAGATGCATGTAGAGGGTTGGGGTTCTTGCATGCTTCTGTCAGACACGCAATAAAGAGGGTTGGGGTTCCTTTAAAAGCATCTGATTTCAGACGCGCTACGTATTAGAGAGGTGTTGGGGTTCGTTACAATGCATCTGATATCAGACACGCTATAGAGGGGGATGGGTTTCCTCAGAATTTCACAATCTATAATTATAGGGTTCCTTAACCCCCCCAAAAGTTAAATAATCCAGGTCTACAATGTAATAGGAGTGGAAGCTCTGCATACAACTGCTTGGTTAACCAGAATGTTTAAACCCTTGTAGTTTAATTATTCATGCAAGTGGAATACAGATGCAACAAGGACAAGGAGTGAGAAATCTGTAAAATGAGCATTTTCCTCATACTCTGGCAAAAACCATGACTTTCGGAAGTGCAAAACACATCGTGTCACCTCAGCGATCTGATACAGCATTGTGGGGGGAGGCGAATGTTAGGAAAACTACAACAGTGCGTGTCGTGGTAACTACAATTATTGCTGGCATTCTTGGTTTTGTTACCTTCTTCAGTGCAAGCATGAGGTTGCTGGCCTTTTCAGCACAGATACAGTTTAAAACAGTTAATGCTTTTATTTATTGTTTTACTAGTGTGGGAGTCCATGAGAATTTTGCAACCCATTTACATACATAGTTGCACTCTGAAGTGATCATTTGATATATTGAATCACGGGGGATCATGAGAGTATATTTAAATTACTTGAAATTCAGCAATTTCCCAGGTATGCCAGGGGGGGTGTTGTTGCCAAGGTTATCTCAGGTTCCTCGTGTTGTTTTAAAGGTGTGTTTGGGGTGGTTTATAACCAACTTGGAACTAGCAAAAAAAGTATCTGTGTATAAGTTGTTCCACACAAGTTTTGCAGCCGATTTGAAGTTTCGCTATAATGGGAAACTCGGAAGAAGCAAATTTAGTTAGCAGACGACTGCTTTGTTTGACTGCAATGTACAGCTGAACCCTGTTATCACGCGGTGGGGGTCCCAAATGCATAATGCAACCGCATTATATGAGGATTGCGGATTAAAAAAAAAAAAAAATGGCCACTGCGTCAGGGGTTCCATGTCTGCCTAGAAGAGAGCTGGGATACCTCTCAGCTGTCCCCAACCGCGGACCCCCAGCGAGGACTTACCAGACAGGGTGCCAGGGATCCACACCTCGGTTAGCCATCGTGGGGTGGTATGGGGGGTTTGCCAATGTTCCAACTCTGTCCTACAACAATCTCGTGTGGGTGTGTTGTTTTTTTTTGCCCTGTTTTGTAATTAATGGTGGTGGTTTTTTTAATTGCACACGCATAACTTATTAGGCTGGAAGTAGTGCGTTACTATACTTTTATTTTGTATCAGAATTATCAATTTTGACGTATAAATTTATAAACATTTACAGCAATTGTCTTTGCCTTGATGCAATGCTTAGAGTATGTACTCTCATCAAATAGGGAAAATCATCCCAGTTTTCCACTGTTTTAGAAAAAACAAAATAGAAACAATGTTGTGTGCCATCTTCAGGTTCCACTGACTGCCTTAAAGTTTGCAGAGTGGCTGCAAAAGCAGGTTTGCAAAGGGCGTTATCAACATCCAGCACCGGATCAGGAATGTGTAATCCTGGTTACTGTCATAGTGTGCCATGTGATACACTCATCTTTATAAAAGGGAGGAGGAGTAAATACAGGAATTCGTACTACGACCACGTTTCAGTCCCATAGATTAATCTTCGGAAAGTCTCAAACCTTCCAGCCCTAAATTAGATTGTGATCTCTATGGGTTACCAGTGATCCAGTGCTGTGCATAATGTTAACATTAAGCAAAGATTTTTAAAGTATATTCAATGTTAAACATTTCTATGTTGTGAACGCGTTTGCCCCACTAAATTGGAAGGCTCTAAAACTTTTTTTGTGTGTGTTGTATATATTTAATTTTTTTTCCATAAAAACAAACAAACTTTGCGTCAGGGAAGATTAAGGTGTGAAAAATCAAAAGCTGGGATGTTTTGGTACCTCCTAGGACTTTGTGCACTATAAAATAAATCCTGAGTGGACAACCAAAACATCTAGTATACTAAATAACTAAACCTGTAAGATGCATGATGCCCCCCCCTTTGTGCTTCGCGGCTCCGTCAGTATCTGATTGCTTTTGTGAGGAAACGCCGCGTGAGATCTTTCCTTGTGCAGGGTCGATTCTGGGTCAGCTAAGGCATTCAATGGTGATACGTTTTTCATTCTTCTTTCTCTCTTGTTGCAAATGTTACCAGCTCGCTTCATACATACATCCTGAGATTGGTGTGTGTGTTGTGTGTCTGTTAGCATAAAGAATTGAATAAAAATAAAAACCTTGGAGTGTTCTAAATCGGGACACCCACTCAGACCACGTTATAAGCGGATCCGCGTTGGTACAGGATTGTGCTATAACGGGGTTGAGCTGTATTGTGAAGCAGGACGTGTGGTCCTTTCCATATAGTAACAAAGGAGGGAGAGGGAGGTGGTGGTAGATCACCTTCTATTGGATCACAAGTAGTTTATGTAACAAGCTTTAAACTCTAAGGGTTCCATTGTGCAGTGAAGCCAGCTGAAAGAAAGATGGCAAGATGACTCACAGATAAGGTATGCCACAATGATCTGATCTGGTGATGCTGGTGAGGTGTTGATGTCAGTGTCACCGTCGGATTGGAGGTTAGTGTTAATGGAAGGACCTTGGCTGGAACGTCTGAAGGTAAGGTCCCTGGGGTTCCACTTGCTGCAGTATAATGACTTGGGTAAAGAAATAAAACAAAAAAGGATGAGTTAGGAACGTTAATTTAAATCAGATTGTAAACCTACCCATGCAACCTATCTTTCACACTATTAGTGCAGTGCATGCTTGGAATAGCGCATGAGCTGTGGGGGCAATATTATACAATACTTAGCTACTGCTTGTTTGTATACAAAGCGCAGGATCTTTACATGACTTAATATGGTTATAGGCCATGTAGCCCTTTCATGGTAAAATAGATGGAAAAAATGTTACAAACACATATTATATAATTTCACTTTTCTGGCGCTCTTCAATGCTCAGCAAGATAACACTATGTATCACTTTTATAACTTCTGTTGGCTACATAAAGGGATCGTAACATGCAGATAATCTAGTTTTCGTTGCACAGTCCTGATGGAGAGGACACATTTTAAGAAAATATATCTTTTCCCTTCTAAGGCATTAATAGATCAAAAATATCCTGAAAAGTGACCATGGATCTAGCCCACACCCTGCCTTTTTACTTACATACCTCTACCACTGTGCCAGTTCTACTTAAGTCACGACATATGGGAAGGGATTATTACATTTTTAAGGATCTTCTGCAATGCTCGTTCGTTTCCACTTACTGAAGGATTCAAAAGTCACGGCAGAGTGCATGTTTATGTAGGTTTCGGATCAGCAGTGGGAGAGTGAATGCGTTTATTGGTGTGCATAGGGTGCTTTGAGGCTTTAATGAAAGAGGAAATGTCTGTTATTATTATTTTTGTTCTTTTATTCAGGGACAAAGTAAACAAAGATAAGTGACTCGACAGATCTGCAATCACTTTCAGTACTGAACCGGAGACCTTAATTATTATTAATGCGATATATTATATGTTCACTTTTACTGTAAAGAGGATGGACAACATAATTACACAACAATAACCAAGATATCTCATGTTACCTGTTCAGGAAAAAATGACACCAAAGAGCTTGGATATTGAATCAAACACCCAAGGTTCTCTTCTGGGACCCTTACTTTTCTTTCTGTTCTTTTGTAAATTACCTGCCACACAGTCGTATGACAACGTTCTGCCACATGTTATGGCAGGTACTATTGCGATTGCACGCCAAGTACCAGTCTCTCGGACCGCGCGAATGTGTACTGCAAGAATCTGATTTTCAAAAGGTCGAAAACTCGAAAAACTGTACCACTCAAAACAAACTGTTTTTTTAAACCACTGACAACCAGTGACATCTACTATGGACGGAAACTTGATTTCTACATTCTACCATGACGTGAGCCATGACAGATCGCTCCAACTACTAATATTCTTCGTTACTAGCTTTTAAATAATCTTGGGATATGTGGTCAGACGAATCATAGCATTTGGTTTTTGCATATTGACAAACCGATCTTATCCACAATCTACTCCCAAATTATGTACTTTCTATAAAATAAATTCTGCCTAAGCCCCTTGGTAGAAAGCGTCGTTGCACAGCAGTAAGGGTGCCATTATTGTACCCATGGTGATACATTGTATGGTACGCAACCCATATTTGTTCACTCAGAGAAACTTGACATTCTTACAACTTCAATCATTGCTGTTTTGTCTTCTTGTGTCAACACAACCCACCCTGTGATATGTTAATAGGTGTGGCATCCCTACGAGTTCTGACCCAAAGGACATCTTCCTGTCTTACTTCAAATATTTCCTGGCACAAATTGCCAAGTATCTGAGCAGATTCTACCCTCTTCAGTACATGGCGACTTTTCTCCTTGATCGCCTCTAAGAAACTGCTTATGGTTCAAAGGGTCAATATAAGAATCTGTCGCTCTTCCTTCTCTTATGAAAATCCTCTACTTTGACAATGTACCGAGTTCTCACAATGCCTCTGTGTACATTCGTTTCAAGACTTGGCTGTTTGTACTTTAAAAAGTGTTTGCACATGTAATTAATGAATATATTTTCTACCGAACAAGCTTGAAAAACAAGAGTTAACTCAAAAAATTAATTCTTTTCCTGGGTGCTAAAACATGTTTATAAATAAATAACATGAAGTTCCTAACCTAAAACATTAGGTTATCATAGCTGTATTAGTTATAAATGATGTTAGAGCATATTAAAGATCCAAGTCGCAACTTATTCAAACGGTCTGCCAAAAACATAATCTTTCTCAGTACTCCGGTGTGCGTCTGAGAAAACATCTGGTATGTTACTGTATTTGGGAGTCTAGCAAGTCGTGGTAGAAAGAAGGACAGCCGCTTCCCCAATGGTTGGGGACTTATACATAAACAACTGGAGCCCCGTCTTCTTTATTCCAGGATTTGCTCTATATACCCATGGGGCTTTGAGCCCACCGGATGGCAGCTCTTTCACCCGAAATTATTTTCTACTTATCTGGAGTTTCGCTCAAGATATAGGCGCCCGTCATGAACCATTGGCTACCTGGTTATTACACGTGTTTAGAAGAACGCAGAAGTAAAAAAAAGCACCAGGTTTTCTATCCTAAGGTGCAATATGGGTGATCGCACTGCGACTCACGTCATGGGCCATGACTGGATGTACGGTTAACGTAGGATCGAGGTTACAATAAACTCAATATCAACCTTCGAGAATCTCCTAAAGGTTTCCATGCAATGCTCTTGAAAGATCGTGAAACCTCCTCTTTTGGACAGTGGCTCAAACTGTGACACAATGCTATGAGGCGCCTTCGTCTGGCGCATGGGGTTAGTGTGAGGAGGCGTCTTTCCAGAACAACGCTCGAGGCATAGTAGCAGAGCTTTATTCACAGGTGCGGTAATCTGCACAGAATTGTAAGGCTGTCACTGGAAACTTTGTGAAGGGCTGAGTGTCCTCAAACGAAGGATACTATGATCCATGGACGTGATGCACATTGGGGTACTGTTGTAAGAATTGGGATCTGATCGTCTCCAGCTCTGAGCACCAGGCATGGTGTTTCGCTTTCATGTAAATGACCTCAGAACTTTAATTAAACACTATAAAACAAATGAATACATGTGTAAGTCAAAAGAGTATTCTGTATAGAGGAAGCATTACTCCCACGTTGTTTGTTGTCTATTGCCATGTAGCAATAAGAGGGAGGCGCTTACCGACTGATCCAAAAGGTTCCTAATTGATTGTAATAGTGCTCCCCGAGGCCTCCAGCAGTCGATTAAAAGTCTTATACTGATAATTTTCCAACAGGTCGTCAACCCTGATGTGAGCCGTAACCGGGCTCTCCTCTGGGAATTGCTAGAAAAAACTCTCTCCCAGGGACACCACAAGGGTACCGGATTTTTAGTGTGCTTGGGCCCTATGGGAAACATAGTTGTACATTGCATTAGGGCACAGCAGCCTAAAGGGATAATATAATGGCAGGCCAACGCGTAAACTGTTCTACTCACAATCAAAAGAGAGGACCCAAGGTGTGATGGAGGTGTCTGCATTTGTTTAACCCCTTGAGTGCACGAGGGCAGCGGCACCAAAAGTGCACACGAGCCCGGCCAGGCACATTTGCGGTATGTATACCCTCCTTGGGAGTTCTGCGCCATGACCACGATGTCACCGATGGAGCAAAACGGTAAGGGAGCCCTCCTTATTATCCTAGTCGGGAATAAGATCATTCTCAGTGTTCCACAGGAGCACCCTAACACGATCTCCTTCTAAAGAAAACTAGCAAAAAAAAGCGCCATAACATAGCCACAACATCATGGGACCCCAAGCCAAATCTGACTATTAGAGGCGGCGTTTTCGCCGCATAGGTTCAGCTTCTACCTGTGGGACACTTGGACAGCTGCCGTTTAGCCGCTGGCACGTATTTCGTCCCGAGGTAGGCGATAGTTAGGATAGGGTTATGTTTAGTTTTTGGTACTATTAGGCGAGTTTTTAGCGACTTTAAAGGAATAGTGTTTTAGTATAAAGGAATTATGGTCCGCGCGGTTTTTTAGAGTAAGGGGTTAAGGTAATGTATGAGGGTAGGCGGGCAAACGTTCCATGCGGTGGCCAAATGTCACCTAGCACGCGGACGAAACAGGCCGGTCCAGAATGCCCTAGATCCGTTTTGGTGGGAGTGACATCTACCCCACGGCGTGGCAAGCTACTGGATTTCCTAGGGACATCAAGGGGTTAAAACCTCAATACTTTGGCCACTGTGCAGATACGAAATCGTTGAGGTCGCTGAGTAGTATGAAACATGGCCAATATGAAACACATCTGGCTTGAGGTTAGTATTGCATTTTGCTTAGGTATAGTGGGCCATTTACAACACGTCTCCACCACAAGATTTTTCGAAGCCTCCGACAAATGTATAGGTTTGTCGAACACTGTATATATATCTATATATATATATATAGATATATATAGATATAGATATACACATAGATCATATGGCTATACACAATTGACATTACTATAAGCTCTTCAATGCTCATAGTTTACAACTACATGTTGTCATCGAGCTCCGATATATTTCTCCAGGACTGACATCAGCCCTGGATATATACTCTATGTTCAGTATGCTGGTAGCCCAGTTCAAATCATTTATATACTGTACTTGTTTGTGCAATTAAGGCGCTAATAAGCTACCAATTGATGATGTGGAATTATCTGTTGATTAGACTTCCTAATTCTCGACAACCTTAGCCTTTAGTAGTATACTTTAAAATGAATATGAAAAAAAAAAACAACAGATTAAATTAATCAACTTCTTTATCAATGAATCAAAGACAAAAATGTATATATATGATATAAAATATAAGTAAAAATAAAGATGGAGCAAGCGTATACAATCTGTAAATGGGTCTGCTACGATCCCAGTTACTTAATTTGTTTATATTATTTGTTCACTTGAATAAATTAATAGTTTTTCGATAGGTGTGTGCGTTAGAATCAAACATATTAGCTTAGGAAAGGATTTACAGTATGTTTGCAAAAAGGTTTAAAACCATATCGGACAAATAAAATTGACTAGATAGCTGTGTAAATTGGAGTCGTACAATACAGCATTTGCTGCTCCGTTACCATCACTCTGGAACCTTTTAACCGTAGAGTGGCGGTGGTCCAGTGGTATCAGAGTACCATCGCCCCCCCCCCCCCCCCAGCACTTCTGCTCCTTGGTATCAGAGTACCATCGGCCGCCAGCACTTCTGCTCCTTGGTATCAGAGTACCATCGGCCTCCAGCACTTCTGCTCCTTGGTATCAGAGTACCATCGGCCTCCAGCACTCCTGCTCCTTGGTATCAGAGTACCATCGGCCCCCAGCACTCCTGCTCCTTGGTATCAGAGTACCATCGGCCCCCAGCACTTCCTCTCCTGATGCGACCGGGCACCGGAAACGGAAGTGGAAGAGTCTGCACTTCCGATTCAGTCGGGCTGGCTGCTATTTGAACACTGAGCAGGGTCCCATGTCGTTCCTGGCACTGTAAAGATGAAAGCTTTTTGGCTTTCAGTAGCACAATTTATGGGGGATTATTGCTTTTAAATGTCCACTTCTTTATGTGTGATTCATATATGGTTGAGAATTAGTAAAGCGCGTGTCCTCTATAGATCTTTACAGGCGGTTCTTCCAGCATTGGGGATCCACTTTGGTGCGAGCTGACGTTGTTCGGTTGTTTGTTCTTGTTTCGTGTACATTTTCCTTTCTCGTTCTCTCAATATAAAGAGGAATGAGAACAGGAACAATGCTTAATGCTCTACTCGTGTATTAATTGAAGATAAACAATACTGAAAAATGCTAGAGTCTTTAGTGAAACTGGGCATTTGAAATGGTAATTTCATGTACAGTAAAATAGTATTTCAAATGAAAAATATATAAATTATCTTTAATCTTTTTTTTTATTGGAAAACAAAAAAAACTGTCAAGAAATAAGATGATGCGGTTAGGCCATCCAACTGCTCATCTCCCTACTGCCTGGTGATCTCTTGTACATCAATATTAATGCAACAAAAGTGTTAATACGAAATAAATATACATAGGGAAAGCGCTAAAACTATTCAACCCACCCTGTGACAAAATTAATATAAACGGTCTAATAATATAATTGAAATCGGTGATAACACAATAGTGAATTTAAAAAAATTAGCTAAAAAATGTCTCTTGGTAATAATGAAAAGTCAACGTACTTCCTGCCTAGAAAACACACACGTTCTCTCGAATCCCCAAAATGTCACTTGTCGACTATGGTTCTCTTGGGTGCAGAGGTCTAATCCAGGGAATATGCAGAGGTAAAAAAAAGACCAAAATAGTGTAATACGTTCAACAAAATTCAATTCCCAAATCTATCTATAGTGCTCTGTTGAAAAAAAATCCATCGTTACAGTTGTAGGAAAGAATCTGTATCCCGGGATTTATGTATTAACCCTACTTGGAGGAAGCTTGCCTAGGTGATTAGTTTGAAGAACAATGAAATGTGAATTGCGGCTTCTTCCTATACTTGAAGTTTTACATTTTGAATGGCAAAGGAAATGGGAAACTATTATTCAGTATTCATACTTTTGAAAAAGTGCCCTAAAGTGGTCTGTAACTGTTACGTACGCCTATAATATATATTATCTTTAACTGTGCACGCAGTGTCTTGTATATAATGTATACCCTGCTCACTTATGTAACTGTATTTGTAACCATGTATTATTTGTCCTGGTAAAACATTTTACAAATAAATAATAATAAAATAAATAAAAATGTGCAGTTCTGTTCTTCATCACACAAGGGCACAATTATTTTGCTACCACTTTGGAGCAAAGTGAACTAATGGAACTAATTTGATGAGTAAATTCTTACTCCATTTTAGTTTGTCTGTTTTTTTTATGCTGTCCTGGAGAGGCTTGTAAACAGTGTACAATTTGGAAGATGTTTTTAGTTCCCTTATCTGCTGCCAACGTGGAATTTGGAACACTTAGCCCATCCTAATCTGTCCATTCTCCGTTCAAAAAGGTCGTAATTATTTTACTTGTCCAATTTAATTTTAAAGGAAAAATGCATCAGTCGCCAAGATTTTCCTATTCCATCTTCCTGCCATTTATTTGCATTACTTTTCCACCTTTTCTCAATACCTTTTAATTTATTTCCAGGGTCTTGGGTCTCCCACCTTAGAACAAGTTGGTCAGTCTTCGATTGATGATGAAACCGTGCTTCTTGTCCCATCACCGCACGGCTACATCCAGACAGAAGATGATATTGACGGTGAATCTGTGCTTCCCCTTACAACACTTGCAGGTAGTGGGAGGGTGTTTGCTCTCTGATAGCAGCTGTTACTGAAAATAGATGGTCTTTGATATGTTTGGAGGTGGTGACTGTTTTAGACCAGGGCGGACCAACTCCAGTCCTCAAGGGCCACCAACAGGTCCTGTTTTAAGGATATCCCTGCCTCAGCACAGGTGGCTCAGTCAGAATGAGTGAGACACCTGTGCTGAATCAGGGATATTCCTAATATCTGGCCTGCTGGTGGCCCTTGAGGACTGCAGTTGGCTGCCCCTGAACTAGACCAACATAGGATAATCTGGTATCTTTCTACATTTTAGTTAATGTTCCAGCCTACTGCATCACACAACAAGTCTCTAACTTATGTCTCTCAAATACATAACAGGCCAGTGTGATAAAGAACTTCTAATGTGTAATGAAACTAATGTAAAGTAGATTTCATATGAATTTCCAGTAGATATTCAGGGCTTGGTCCAGCAAAATGTAATGAGTATAGTGCAATAAAAGCCACTCTATCCTTACACATCAATCAAATGTGAAAAGTGTTTAATACATTTGTCACGTCTACTTTTTCATAATTTTGGGATGCATCAATTGAGATGTGATATCTGCATTTTGTTCTTCTCTGTGCATCAATTAAAATGCCATTATAAAAAGGTGACTCTTACAGTAGCTTCATATAAACCATTCCCATTTCAGTGGCGCACGCCTGGTACTTTTTGATACATTGGCTGGAAGTTATCCAATGCGCCGTATCGTGCCGATCTAGCCGTCACCGCCATTGACACATGACTGCAATGTTCCCCACTGCTTCCAAACCTTGAGCAGTGAAGGGGAAGTACATGGATTTGTTGCCGCAATGCCACAGAGGCTGCTCCTTCCTGCAGACTTAACCACTCCTCTAAGTGGCAGGGAAGGGCGGTTGGTAGCCCACTGCCACCATGTGATTAATATGGGACCCTGAACTGTTTCAGCATCATTTTTCTGTGTGCTTCCTTTATTATATATTGAATACTAACATCTGTGCCCCAATATCACAACCTGTTTTATTCTGCATAACAGTCTTGTTCTGACACACACAAAAAAACTGCAAAGGTTGGGAAACTGGCCACCATATTGAGCCGTCTCTACAGCCTCATGGTCAACTGTGAGCCATACCAACAAGTGTCGATTTGAACGTCTTGCTTGATAGAATCCGGATGATTTTACTTCTATGCATTGGATTTAGAGTAATACATTATAAGAAGCTATTTAAATAAGCAGAGCAAGTGCACACACCCTCCCCTCAGTCCCACCCTGCAGCAAGGAGTGATTTGTAAAATAAATAAATAAAATGGAGCAGGATGTAAACAATGTGGAATGTAAGTTGCCTTCACTCTTCCTACAGGTTAATTGGCTTCAATTTGTTACAGGTCTGGCTGATAAGGTTAGAATCCGCATGCCTATTTATTTACAGCTTTTAGAAAAGTTCAAAGGGCTCACTCGGCAGCCTTCCTTTTATTGGCAGACTAATCCAGAGAAACTCCGGAGAGGGCTTTCAGAACAGGACTCGGTAGACTTGGAAAGTGTTAGTGATGCTCAAGGCTTACGGGTAAAATGATTGTAGATAACCAATTCAAAATGTATACAAATGCAGTTTTGTTGTCGAGTGGAAAGAACTTACGGAGGAAAGTATCTCGGGAAGCATAGGGGTGTTTTCGGGAGCTGAAATCAGTGCAGTTCAGCTCCGGAGACCCTTTGCTTCAAACCTACATGAAAATGTAAATAAGGACTACCGCCTTAAACCGCAAGAACCATTGATTCAGTGGTCTATCCATTTTAATCTATGGTACAACTACAGGGATCAGGGCTGTGTATAAAACGCATTATTTTGTTTAAAACACTAGGATTTATTTATTAAACTGCAAATGGCCGATAGTGTGCCATAAAGGCTTTCAAACTTTACTGGGGGAAAAACAAATATGGATCATGAATTTTAGGTCAACACAAAATAATATATACAGGGTATCTGGATTTCTCTGAGGTTATCGGGCTAAAAAGGAAATGGAGGGAGTTTATACAATTTAAACAGAACGTCATCTATTATTTTAATTTTATTTTTTAACAGGAAGGAACAACCTCTGTGACATTGCGGCAACTTGCAGATTTAATGAGACGTGAGCAATGTTGCTCATGGTCATAATTAAAAGTAAACGGGAGCACAAGTGAAAATGTGTGTGTGGTGGTGCAAATCATTGCAGTTTGTTTGACACTTCTATTCACTACCCACCTGCATACACAGTAAAGCGGAGTGGCCGCATCATGTGACTTACTGCTGCACTGTTACTGATTTATTTGATACCCTGTGCATGAGGGACATGATAGTTTAATACTATGGTGTGTTACACACATTTTTTTCCCCTGCTATCTTTAAGTAATCTTTTGCTTCTGTAAGAGTTAAAGGGGCAAATTTCACTTTAGCCTAAAAAAAAAGTGTGCTCATTTGCATGTTATTTCCCAGAATCCCTTGCTGCAGTGGAAGTGCTGTGTGATAATGGTGAAAGGCAGGGTTGCAAAGACATGCAAATGAGCATACAGTAATATTTACATTTGCTCTATATATTATATCATACTTTTTGTAAACAAACTGACTAATTTGTTTCCTTGAATAAACTGAACTATTAGAGAAAATATTTCACCTTTTTTGATTAAAAGTTTATTTTTAGCAAGTTAAATGCATATTAAGTGTTGTCGCTTAACGTTGCCACCTCTTTGTAAGGCCGTCTCCATAGTAGGCGCGACCGACCTAGAAATAGGTTCGCGCGGCTGTCGCCTGAGCGATTTGTGTCCTTCGTTGACGCGTGCGACAGGCTTGACCGTGACGTCACCAGGCTGAACGATTAAGGTTTGCCCTCATTGGTTCAAACACCATGGGCCGCGCAAGAAATCAAATTGATTTGTCTCCTCCAAATCCTGCCGCATTGTGCGCCATATGGCCAGGCAAGTTCAAGTAAATGAATTTGTTTGTGCCGCTACAGCCTAAGAGAACCAATGACAGGTCGGGCCTGCTTATCAATACGTGAAAAAGGTGGATTGTGCTCAAGTGCTTGGTCTATGTGTAATCTTTATGAAAATAAATCGTGGTGTCCATAAACAATATCCTTAATGTCCAGAAAAATCAATATTGTTGCTGGGGGCACAGGAACCCTGAAGGCAAAGGGGTAGGATATGATAACCCTCCTCCTCTCCTCATTGGGATAGCCCCTCCCTAAAAGCAAAATTGAAGTAAGTACTCACAGTAATTTCACCAGGAGGATCTTCCAGCGTGCAGCCACGTCAATGTCCAGAGAAATCCAAAAGAGAAAGGGATAGGCGCACAGCACTAGAGAGACAGGTCTTAGATAATAAAAATTGTTTATTGAGCTACACAAAAACGGAGGGTGAAACCACTCCTATGTGTTTCGTGCAACGCACTCTCAAGGAGTGCCAGGCAGGTTCAAGTAAATTAATTTGTTTGTGCTGCTAGGGCCTAAGAGAACCAATGACAGGTCGGTCCTGCTTATCACAAAGAAAGGTGTTAAGGGATTTGGACTAAGTGTCATCATAGGCCATATTCATTGAAATACTAAGCCACGAGACACCATACAGGCCATTGGTAAATATGATCCATGTTTACATACTATTGGTTGCAGAATGTGTTGGCTCCTGACTGACATCACTCAGGTTTTGACATGTCCCTGCCCTTCATTCATTTTTTTCCTAGGGTCATTGAAGTCTCGAATAAGATGCACATTAGCCATGACATTTTGTATGTTTTTTTTTCCCCCTCCTAGATCCTATTCTTCAGCACCACCGGGATAGATCGCACCTAAATGAATCATCGCTAGATGGGCCCGACTCGGACGATTCAAAAGATGCCGACGATTTGGTGGACTGCCACTAAGATACATTCCTACCTACAAGCACCGGCTTATCAGACTCATTCCCAAGTATAAGCTAGTTTGTTGTCCCATGTAAAATTGCAGACTTATTACAGCAGAGGAGTTAACAATTTACTCTAATAGCGCCTACCGACAAGCTCATTTCTCTCAAGCTTATTCTTTTAGGAGTTCCTCATCTGTTTAACAGTTGGTACATCAATACTTTGCTGTATTTCTCAATACATCAAGTATGTAATTAAATCCTTTAGTGTTGGCTGCTCATTGAATCAGTTAAATCTACCAGGGGAAACTAATGGCAAAGTAATTCTCAATGCATCAATTTCCCCTGCACGTGTATAATCAATAACAGGCACTGCAGGGATTGTTTCTAAAATAGGTACATTTCCTTCTCATCCCCTGCAAGTGCAGATGCTGGGCTTTTAATCATACAATATTGCCCTATGCCGTTCCAGAGCGTCACAACTGCCTTGAACACCTTGGCCTAACATTTCCGAGCATGGTCCACTGATTATGTAGTGCCTGCCTTTACTCTGTAACTCAGCAGTAATTACAACTATAGGACTTTCTCCTTCTCACCCCAGTATTGTTTTCTCTAGATGTCAGCAGCAAAGATTTGTAGGATTCAAATAGCAGCTTCTGTTCTCCCTCAGCTTTTTTGGCAAGTGGTTAAGGGATTTTTTTTTTATACATTGAAACAGTCTAGTTCTCATGACGTAGGAAGTATTCAGTTTGTAAAAGCACCCGTTTTTGCTTTGAATAAATCGGGAGTATTAGTACCCTCTACAGTAAAGATATTTATATGCACAGCGCACTCAGGCCCAGATACGTACAAAACAGGGAGACTTATTGGCTCTCATCCATTATAGAAAGATTCAAGAATGAGTAGTCCAGATCTAAAGCTTCTAAGCCCAATAACATATTTGCTTCTGTTGATACTTAGGGGGAATTTGAGTTAAAGGGAAATTGGGAGAAAAGCAACTCCCAAAATTAAAGTTAGAATCTTGTATACCGTATGAGCGTTTTAAACAATATGATCTATTTCACTTTATTTGCAGTCTGGATGTTAAAAATCGCATTACAATTGCAGTTGAGGACACATTGTTCTGGGAAGTATGCAAATATTTAAATAACCTGGTTTACATGGTGTTATCGGTGATAAGCCATTCCAATGTTTCAAAGGTTTAACATTTGTATGGACCAGTATTTAAACAAATCTTTTCTATAACCCTAGTCACTGCACAAGTTATCACACATACGCGAAAGGGTCACAGGCAGTGCCTTTCTGTAATTGGTCATAAAAGCTCTGGTGTGTAATCAGCTTATCTACAAATCCCCAGGAATGCAGATCATGTGTTTCCACAAACTTTAGGGGCCACCTTTTAAGAGCAACTCCCTATTGTACCAGAGAAATGGATGCACTCACAGATGGCTTGCTTCAAATTCACTGTTCACACCGCTTTGGCAACGTTGCATTAAACTAGGGTGCAAGGCACACTTTGGCAACAGTTACATTAAGTTGATAGGAAAGTGGTAGACACGTTGCACAGTGCAACATCGCCAGAAATACCTACACGAGTACCAAAGAGTTCCCCTTTTTGTATGCCAATTTAATATCGCACATTAAGTTTGCAATTTACATAGACGCTGCTTATTTAAAATCCATCTCTCTACCAGAGTTAAAAGCAAGACGTGCTTTGCAAAAGGTATCAAAATGTAGCTATATTAATTCACCCACCCACATTGCTGAAAGCTGAAGATGTACAACACTAGGCCTATTTTGTCTTCATAATCATGGGTTTTTCCATCAGAATTGGGTGCTGGCTTTGTGTTGACTTTTTTCACAGGCGATGTGAAGACAAAAAAGGAGTGTAAATTTTGTTTCTCTTATTTATTTAAACCTTCATATTCAAAATGTCTTCTCACAGCCTATTATTACAGATTTGGTAATATGAAAGAGTACTTACTGGCATCTGTTGCATAGTAAAAAGAAAACTACTCTCATTCTTAAACAAAATAAAGAATATTTGTTATAATGTGTACTAAGATTTTGTTCCTTCTGAATATACCATGTTTTAAATCTGTCAAACTAAAAAAGTGTGCCCAACAGCGGCTTTCACCAGAACGTCCTTTAAGTGCAACAACGGTTTAAAAAGAAAAAAAAAGTAGTCTCTTATGGCAGCAACACTTCCCCTCACAAAAGGGGTCAGTGTGATGATGAAAGTCCTGTGTTTCCACCTTCCTGCAGCATCACGGTGGAACATGCTTTCCAGATGCTGTCTATCGATTAGGATCACCCCATGCTTCATTTCCCCACGTCATGAAAGTATAAGTTGGCACATATACATAACATGACGACAGAAAATAAAATGTAATAGATCAGATTTCTAAACTTGGGCTCCAGGTCCCCTTGCCGATACCAGAAAATCTGAAAAGACAAAAGTAAAGACGTCATTTGTATGCCAATGATAGTAATAACTAAGACTACAGGCCATTTAGAGACACCCTACCCCCCAAAAAAGCTTTTGAATAAATTGCCTTCTGAGTTATTGTACAACTCCAGTAGTCACTTGTAACAGTTCTGCTGGTCCCTTTTAAACTGAATAGTTAACACGTGGATCACTTCAATATTGAACAGCTTTCTCTGTCCAGATCACTAACAGAGCTGTTACCCATACGCTTTGTGTCATGTATAGAAAAGCAGGCGATCCCCTTGCGCCTGAGATATTTACACCCAAAAGGTGCCACCGGTACTGTCACCCTCCAGGGGGAAACAAAATGGAGGTTTAAATCTCCGGCGTGATGCAAGGGATTTAAACCTGCATGAAGTACTGGCGGTACCTTCTCTGGTAAGTATTTTTGGAAGCACGGGGTCCCTGAACTGAAACAGCTGCAAAGACCCCCTATTTTCTATACATGTAAATAAAAGTAGCAAGGGAAATGCTGCTTTAACAGGAAATGTTGCTGCATTCCTACAGATTAGGCACAAGCACCATAGGCCGCCTTTACAGTGACGGCGACGCGACCGAATACATCACCGGTCGCCACTAGCAAAAGGTAAACTTTTGTTTTAAGCGCTGGCGACAAGGCTAGTGACATCACGAAGGGGGCGGGGAGCGCTCTGATTGGTTTAGAGAGTCACATGTGGCGACTGTCTAAAAAAAATCAATTTGACCCGGCGTCAATTTTTGGTTGCGCTTACTATAAGCTCTTGCGATGGAGTCAATAGAGTTGTTTTGGAGCGACGTCGCCAGGCACTATAAGCGCGGCCTTACATGAAACTGGTACACTGTATTCTGTCCGTTTGCATTTTAGTTATTAAAGCTCTTCATTTTTATATATAAAAAAAAGAGCCAAAAGCTGGGGGGGGGGGGGGGGCCCTCTTTATGAAGCTGAAAGACCACAGCTGCTGCAGAACCTCTTAGGAAACAGCCATCAATCACCGTTTCCTGAAGTCACGCCCCATGATGCCTTGTAGTCCTGCTTCTGAAGAGTGTCTGCAGCATCCTTGTCTTTAATGCAACAGCCCCCCACAGATAGATGGATGGATGGATGGCATCCTGCCCGGTGCAGGCAAAATATATTAACATTAAGATAGATCATTGAAAATGTCCAAATCTAAATCCAAACTCCAGAAACGTAATATATAGTCGTTGTAGAGGTAAAACTCATTAAGTGCATTTTTGGCAAAAAACACACTTCCTGACTTGGAATTTGTCTATTAAAAAAACTCATTAAAGACACCAAATCTTCAGAACTTGCCATATCGAAATACCTTCCTCTTTAAATAATTTTCCCTCAGTACTCAAGGACTTTTACCTCCACAACGACAATATACAGCAATACTTGTTAGATGTCAGACCCAATAGGAAAGAACGCCACAACCTTTCTAGAGCTGCATGGTTCACTGCAGAGTTAGGAGTTTGAACTCCTGCCCCCATCACAAATAATACATATAAAACATACTTTCTATTTATACCCACCCAGTGTGTACCACACAAAACAATGTAACATAGGGTTCTTTGTGCCCTCCTATTCGCATTAATATCTCTAGAGCAGGAGTGCTCAACGCTAGTCCCCACGCCACACCAACAGGTCAGGTTTTCAAGAGATCCCAGATTCAGGACAGGTGGCTGTGCTGAAGCTGGGATATCCTGAAAACCTGGCCTGTCACGCACCTCTGCTCTAGAGGTCCTGCTACTTCAGGCTGCGTTCTAGTGTAATACTTACAAGTATGAGGCCAGTAATGGAGCACAGGAAAATGCAGACGGCAAAGAAAACATTCACTGGTTTCGGAGGTGGTTGAGGAAAGACAAAAGCACTGATAAATGTTACCTGTGTGTGTGGATAAAGCAGAGAGAGAGAGAAACTAACTACAAAGAAAGCCAGGAAGATAAGAAACCAGCCCTACATCTGGGGCAGAGGGGGGAAAGGAACACCCATCTTCATGTTCCAGGGCAACACCCAATCTTTCAATGACTGCTCTAACATTATGGGGAGATTGGGAAACTCGCTTGCTTTAAAAAAAAAAAAAAAAAAAGGTGTATTTCTGTCAAGGACCAAAAGCAGAGTCTATAGCAGTAATAGGTTTGATGGTTAGATGAGGCAACGGATTCAGTTTAAAAAGAACATAAACATCTCAACACTACAAGAGATTCTAAACAATAACTTTAGAGATGTATATGGCAAGGACAGATTTAGAAAGACTTGCTGTTCCCGGCATCGCGGACAAAGCAAAAGTTCACTGCCCCAGAGACTGTCCGCAGCGATGGAGCGGACGGGGGGGGGTCCATGCTTCTGAATGAACGCCCCCTGCGCAGCATTAATAAAGGACAGTAAATCTTGCTACATCTGTAAATGCGGCAAAGGGTTTTTAACAATCTTTGCATAATCTTCTCACTGAACGTCTAGTGCCATAAAACCCCTGGGAGACACGGTTCATTGAAGTCAGTGGGTTGTAAATGGTCTTTCAGTGCCAGGTGGTGTCTAATTGCAGAAGACTGCTTTGTAAATATGCGCCTGTAGCTGTAGGCCACGTCAATTCCCAGTAAATACTTACCAGAACAAGCAGGGATGTTAATCCACCAACAACTAAGTTAATGATTCTATCCTGAAAAGCATTGACACACAAAAAAAACAAAAAAACACATTAGTGGTTGAATTTACATCCATATTTACCAAAGATAGATACTATAACAATCCAATTATTAGATATTTTTTGACATGAGTACCTCCAAAACAGATGTATGAAATGCAGCTATTAGAGGAAGAGTTTCTATTCTGGACCCAAGCTCACTTGTAGCATGCGAGTAAGTCCATGAAGTTTAACTCGTCCCCTTTTAAAGCACACAAAGTCCTTCTATTTTCTTCAACTTTATTGAGGGGAGTTAACAGAAATATAAAAAGTTCTTCTATGTGGATTGTGATAGCAGATTTCTCTTGTCAGGAGAATAACCTTATGAGAGGAAGGTGTTCTGCTATGGGGGAGTGCTTCTCTGAGGGGAAGGTAGAAAGGATTTCATTTCTGAGGGAGCAGTGGAAGAAGTGTCTACTCACTTTGGCTGCTGTTGAAAAGAGAAAGCACACTTTCCTTCCAGACAGGAACAAGCCAAGGGGCATAACAATACCAGAGAAGGGCAGGGGGAGAGGGCTAAAACAATCTCAACTGTTAGCATTGGGAGGTTGCCAGTGTAATGGACTAGTGGCTGTGTACAGGGGATTACTTGTAACAATGAATGTTGCAATATACACAGGCACTGGCTGTTTCAGAGCAGGGAAAATGGCGACGCGACAGATGATGTCACCCGTCGCCACTAGCAAAAGTTAAACTTTCGTTTTAAGCGACGTTAAAACAAACAAAAAAAAAAATTTACCCGGCTTAAAATTTTTTGGTCGCGACGTCGCTCCATCGCGCTTACTATAGGCGCTTGCGACGGAGTCAATGGATTTGTTTTGGAGCGACGTCGCGTCGCCAGGCACTATAAGCGCAGCCTAACTAGGGAGAGCTGGTAGCCTGAGAGCTGCAAAGGTACACAGAAAACAAACCACCCTGTTCCAGGACAGTTGCAACAGTATGATGATGCAACTAAATAGTGCAGAAAGTGCTGCAATGTGACTAGTTGAAGCACAGATAATATGTCCTTTGGCTTCGATTTCTGTAATATTTGACAAACAGAGTAAAGTATTACTTCATTGATATGCTCAATCACCAAGAGTTGTGCAAGACATTGAATGGGTTGTTCTGGCAGTAGACAGAGAATCATTTCTTGCTGGCAGCACAAAAACACCAAGAATGAAATGGGAAAGGAAGCACGGATTTCTCCTGGAGGAAATAATGAATTGGCTCTTCACATAGTAATGTGTGAATATTTGCTGAACCTCTTTAGAGCCAAAGGGCATTGAGCACATCAAATGTGTTATCATGGGGAACCGAGGGGGGGTTGGGGGAACACATACTGTAGACCAGTGGTTGTAAATAAGAGTCCTGAAACCTTAGTGCAGCTCAACCCTTATTGTGAGTGATGTCCTCGTCAATTTTATTTGTATTTTTTATGCTGAACACGCAATTGTGACTGTGAAGCGATCTAAAACAGATGTCCGATTATCACAATGCATGATCCCTGTGATGCAGGAATTTCAGCATTGAGCCCTTGCAGCTTCTGTAGTATTTATCATTCTGCTCAATGAAATAAAGGATGCCAATTGCAGAGAAAGTATTACAATAGACAGGTGCCTTAAAAAAAAAAAAAAAGTTACATTGCCACTATAGCAACTTAAATTAAACTCACAGTAAACAAAGCAGCCAGTCATATAAAAGACCTTATGAAATACACACTCGTAAGCAGATCAGAGGTTCAGGACCACATACATGGAAATATGCAGGCTTCAAATATAAACACTTGCATAAGCCCATTGACCCTTAATATAAGTGACACCACCTTGTGTAAAGTGGAACAGCGAGTGTTTGTGTGTTATTAGGCAATTCTTAAAAAGCTCCGTACTGGAGGGTTTTAAAGTATCGGCAATTTGTGCCAAGGAACGGAGACTCGAGACACTCAATGGAGGTGGTCACATCTCAGACCCTCGTCAGCAAATACCTACGGCTACTTCAGGGATCAAGTGCAGACTCACAGACGCACAACTTAAACATAATGAATACAAGAAAATAACATGGAGACGTGTAAAAAGGTAACCAAACGGAATGTAAAATTATTTAAAATGTTTTGAATGTTGCTGATCCATTTTACAGTGTTGTCCCTGTGAAAATCAGTGCAAACAAGTTAGGGTCAACCACCAAGGAGTAAGTGAGTGAGTGGGGGAAATCTAATTAGAAAAAATATGTAACCCTATTTTTACAGTAATGTAAGGCTATATAAAGGGAAGAGAAAATGTAGCCAGCTTACCGTAATATTTTTTCCCCTGGAACCATGGCAGTGGGCACCATAAGACCTTCCTTAGCTCGAGTAGGACAGGAAATCGAATTCTGTAGGTAGTCCAAAAAAAAGGGCACCTCCTACTACCCGCAGATAGATTTTGGTATCTGCCATAGCTGAAAAACACAACTGATATATATTAGACATAGTTACCCTCCCTATGTCTGTCTAATATATACGGTATACACATCAGTTGTGTTTTTCATCTATGGGAGATACCAAAAACTATCTGCGGGTAGTAGGAGGTGCCTTTTTTTTGGACTACCTACAGAATTTGATTTCCTGTCCTACTCAAGCTAAGGAAGGTCTTAACCCTACGGTGCCCACTGCCATGGTTCCAGGAAAAGAAAATTACGGTAAACTGGATACATTTTCTCCCTCCTGTTCCCCGTGGCAGTGGGTGCCATAGGGACATACCCAAGCAATACATTAATGGAGGGAAATAATAAATAACCGCAATATCAATTTCAACACATTTATTTTGTTATTACAGACAGAAGCTTTTTGCGACTAAAGCCTGAATGTCCAGCCTATAGTATTTCATACATTTATTAAATGACCATACGGCTGCCTTGCAGATTTGTGCAGGCGATGCCTGTGCTTTAAACACCCATGATGTCCCCATGGCCCTTGTTGAATGAGCCTTCAGACTTCACGGTGGATATTGCCCTTTGTGCTCATATGCATGACACAATCCATCTGGACATTGTTGCCTTGGACGCTGCTTGCCCAATCCTGGGTCCTTCTGGTAAGATAAACTTACTTTTGATCTTTGTTGAATCGGCAACCCCACCCACTGGAATGTTAATGAGCCATGGGGACACAAAGGAAAGATCTTTTTGTTCACTCCAGCGTACATCTGCGTTGCCCCAAAGGCGCACAGCCTTTGGCCCAGCCGAAGGGCAGCCAAAGGGCGTGAGCCATTTGCTGATGTTAGTTGATGTTACAGCTGCTCTATTTCTATCAGAAGCTCACAAGCCCTTTATCCCCTGTACCCAATTTTCCTACTTTATTTGTCCATGAAATGTCTGTGAAGTGACTGTATAACCCTGTTCTTTTATTGTAACAATGTATTTTTTTTTTATAACTCTGTGCCCAGGACATACTTGAAAACGAGAGGTATCTCTCAATGTATTACTTCCTGGTAAAACATTTTTATAAATAAAAATAAACAGTCTGACTTTAATACCTTGCACTCTATTGATATTAGGTTGCCAAACACCTCACCACGTCGAGATTGTGTGGGAATTACAATTTCTTGGTTAACGAGAAAATGAGGCAAAAAAAAAATGGTAAACTGGTCGCATGACTGCCTTATCCTGGTGAATGACCAGGAACGGTCCTTGCAAGATAGAGCTTGTAATACTCTCCCTGCTGATGTTATGGCTATGAGGAATGCCATCTTCCATGACAATAGTTTCAAAAAGGTATTTGATCTATAGGTTCAAAAGGATGTACAGTCAGAACATCCAGCACCAGTCATAGGTCCCATGATTGAACTCTGGGCCATCCCTTAAGGTTGGAGGAAAGGAAATTTCACCAGCAACAAAGGAAAGGGTTCTTTACATTAAGGGCAGTTAAAATGTGGAATTCATTACCCATGGAGACTGTGATGGCAGATACAATAGATTTGTTCAAAAAACGTTGGACATCTTTTTAGATGGGAAAGGTATACAGGGATATACCAAATAAGTATCCATGGGAAGGATGTTGATCCAGGGATTAATCCGATTGCCAATTCTTGGAGTCAGGAAGGAATTAATTTTTCCCCTTAATGGGGTTTTTGTTTGCCTTCCTCTGGATCAATAAGTATGGATATAGGATAAAGTATCTGTTGTCTAAATTTAGCATAGGTTGAACTTGATGGACCTACGTCTCTTTTCAACCTCATCTACTATGTAACTATGATTTGCGGTTTTAATCTTTTGACTGCTTGGGGAAAACAAATGAGCCTTTCAGCTGCTAGATTTTTCTCTAGCACTGCTGATAATGCAGATACATGCACTTTTATTGAACCCAGACTAGTCCTGTGTCAAATCCTTCTTGTAGAAAATGTTACATAGGTTGGAGAGAAGAACTTATGTTTTCTTTTCACACACCAGGCCTTAAAACACAACCAAATTTTTTGTACAGTCAAAGTTGACTTTTCCCTTGCCCCCAAGTGTCCATATTGTTCTATCTGAACATCCTTTGTCTCTTAGCATTTTCTACTCAATCTCCAAGCCGCCAGAGCCAGTTGTCCGAGACCTGGATGTTTCACCGGGCCTTGATGTAGCAACCCCCGTACATTCGGTAAATGCCATGGCGTGCCTATCGCAATGTTTATTAGATGGGCAAACCATGGTCTCCTTGGCCAATATGGCACTGTTAGAATCACCTCTGCTCGGTTGATTTTGATCTTCCTCAATATTTTTGCAATGAGAGGGAATGGAGGGAAAAAAATATATATATAAATAATATAATTAAAGGCTAGAGCAGTAAAATTCCGGGCATTATTGAAATCCCTGCTCTCTGGTTGGTTAAAATTCCGGGCATTATCCAATAAGTAATGGCCGGAATTTTTGCTGCTTGCATTGTGTATATTTTCAATGTGTTTATTTCCAGCCAATCAGCTTTCAGAACAGCTCTGAGACAGGGCAGGGGATTGGTCAGGAAGTATCAGCCACGGGTTGACTCCTCCCCATCCCTCATGAAACAGAGCTGACTGAGATTGATTGAGTGACTGAGCAGATTCAGTTGAATTGGGGGGCGTGAGTCTGCAAAGTAAATAAGTGTCTGTCTGCAGTTTGTGTGTGTGTGTGTGTGTGTGTGTGTGTGTGTAAGTAGCAGTGTTTATGGGTGTAGCAGCAGCAGTGTGTGGTGTGCTGTTGTGTTGTATGTGTAGCAGTAGTTTGTGTGTGTAGAGCTGCTGTGTTGTGTGTGTCAGTAGCAGTGTTTATGGGTGTAGCAACAGCAGTGTTTGTGGTGTGCTGTGCTGTTGTGTTGTATGTGTGTGTAGCAGCAGAGTTTGTGTGCAGCAGTTTGTGTGTGTGTAGAGGTGCTGTGAATGTAAATCTGCTGTGTGTGTTTGTGTGTATAGAGCTCCAGTGTGTGTGCGTGCGTGTGTGTGTCAGTATCAGCAGCAGTGTGTGTGGTGTGCTGTGCTGTTGTGTTGTATGTGTGTGTAGCAGCAGAGTTTGTGTGCAGCAGTTTGTGTGTATATAGAGCTTCAGGGTGTATGGGTGTGTGTGTGTACACACACACACACACACACACACACACACACACAGGGCGCCCCGGCAGTGTGTGGATATAGATAGCTGCAGAGTAAGTGTATAGAGAGGTGGTTTAATGTATTTACCATTTTATTTTAATGGAAAAAAAAAATCTATATAAACAACTATACAAAAGTGTCTATTATTTATGAAAAAAGTCTACATTTAGCCTATAATAGTTATAATCCCCTCAGAACAGGGCATTACTGGCCAATAATGCCCTGGTGGGGTTAAAGTCCCTCGGCTTCGCCTCGGGCCTTCAACTCTCCAAGCCAGGGCATTTGGCCAGTAATGCCCTGTTCTGAGGGGATTATTACTTAAAAATAATATATAATATAATATATATGCCAGTTTGAACGGCCATCTGAAACGGAGGACATCTGTATACACCAGGATGAAATTGCCTCGTGCAGTAACAGTTCACCTTTTTGTTGTGGTATGTGACCATCAGGTCTACTTCGGGTTGACCCCAGCGCTTCACTATCTTGCGAGAGACTTGGTTGTCGAAGGCCCATTCTCCAGGGTGAAATGTTGTTGCGACTGAAATAATCTGCTGCTGTGTTGTGCCCCTGGTATATGTATGGCTGCCATATATGTGACATAGCCTTCTGCCCATGCCAGTATTCCTGATGTTAAATGTCATCAGCCTTCCACTCTTTGTTTGGCTATATATTTTACCACGGTGCTGTTGTCGGTGTATGTTTCCACGTCTTGTGTGGCGTTGGAACGCTTCCAGAACTTCCTGAACGGCCTTTAGTTCTAACAGATTTGCTAATCTCTTATTGACCAAGTGCCTTGCACCACTAGATCTCCCATCTGTGCTCCTGGCGGCTGTGGTGATCGTTGACAAAGGCACTTGGTGCGTATGTCCTTTTAATACATTTTGGGCATTTTCCCACTAGCTTAGTTCGTTCGTGGGTCTATAATATAATATTATATATCTTGTGTTATATCCTTTGGATTTCCGTTCCATTATTGCAAGAAATTGTGTGGTAGGCGTCATATGGAGCCCTGCCCATTTTACCACATTTAATGTTGACGTGAATTTTCCTAGGAGTTTCATACAGTCTGCTGCAGAAGTGACGCTTGTCGTCCCGAGTGCTCGTCTGGATCCCAATGTCTTGGACCTTTGAGTACGGCAAATTAATTTCTCCTTCTGCCGTATGAAATTCTATTCCCAGGAATTTTAATGATTTTGTTGGCACGAGATGACTCCTGTTTTCGCTTACAATCCAGCCATGATGTTGAAGAAATTATATTAATACTTCTGTCTTGTTCCTTGGTGTCTTTACCAGTATATAGTTGAAGTATTGGTATATTTGTATGCCCATTTTCTTAATTCCACCATCAGCGGTGCCAACACCTTTGTAAATGTTGTGGGCGATGTTGATTGTCCAAATGGAGAGCCGTATATTGGTAAATGTTCCTGATTTACTGAGAATCTGAGGAACCTCTGATGTTTCTTTGCTGCAGTAATGTTTAAGTAAGCGTCCTTGAGATCAATTGGTATCATCCAATTGTAAGATTTTACTTCCGAAATGATGAGGTTTACTGAAATAATTTTGGACCATCTTACTTGCAAATAGGTATTCAGTTCTCTTAGGTCCAGTACTGCTCTGAAGCCTCATATCTTTTTTACCGGAAAAAAAAAATTCTGGAATACATTACGGTTTTTTTCTGCTCTTGAGGAACCTTTATTATTACCTTGTCTTGTAACAAGTATTTCAGAATGATACTCATTCCCTTGGTCTCTTCATTCGTCCGCGTACATCTTGCTTTTAACATCTTTCCTTGGGATCGTCTTGAATTCCAGGATCTGAAGAACCCACCCATCTTTCATTGATTGAGTCCATGCAGCCCTGAATTGGCTTAATCTTCCCCCAACTGGACTCTATGACCTTCATGCAAACTTCCCTCTGGAGCCAGGAAGAGGAAGGAAGGAAGTAAGGAAGGGGAAGGAATGGGAAGGAAGAAAGGAAGGAGAAAAAGAGAGAGAAAGAGAGAGGAAGAGAGAGAGGAAGAGAGAGAGAAAGAGAAAGAAAAAGAGAAAGAAAAAGAGAGAAAGAACTCCTGATGCTTTGGATATAATCATGTAAGGCTAGATGTTGCTGCATCAATTTTCAGGGTTAATTCCCAGAATGTCACGTCCTTTTGTCCAAAAGGATACATCTTGAACTTCTTAGGAATCACCAGTTTTCTACCAGGTTGAGCCCATTCTGCTTGTACTGTATCCTAAATTACCCACTGGATTGGAACACACCTGGTCTTTCTTTCGGTTCCTCCAAATAATGTATCTGCTCTCTGATTGTTCTCTCCCACATCCTCTAACTCCAATGCTTCCCTCATTGCCTTTATTAGAGGTTCCACCATTTACAGGTTAAATTCTGGATTCTTCTGTCTGAATTTCTTGTTCTGATGAATCACAATCCGCTTCCGATATATGCGGATATAGTACCTCTGATTCGTACCAAGAGGACTCCCTCACTTTATCCAAACTGGTTTGAGATCTTGATCTCTTCTGTGCTGGTTTAGTCGCTTGTTGTACCGCTGACTCCACGCTCTGAGTTACTGTATCTTTCATCTATGACCAAACTATTAATCTGTTCATTAGTATCCCCTGCTGCTGCCGTAAGACAATCTTCACAGAGTTTCGTAGCTTGTAATGCTGGTTTATCACATGCTGCACACGATTTAGCTTTCTTAGAATCCTTTTTTTATGCAGAGCCTCCATTGCCACTTTAGAAGTTCCCTCTTTGGGTTGTATGACTGTGGAATCAACTCTTTCATTTTCTCTTCTAAACTAAGAACTCAACCGGTTTTAGGAAGTGACCCTTTGCTTGCAGCAGCCTCCATGCCGATTTATGCAATCCTTTCAGCTTCTTGCAGCCAATTTACCTTCTTTTCTGCATGGCGTTCCATACTGCAGGTTGCTTTAAATTTCTGAGGCCGTCACTCTGTTGCCCCTCGTCAGTTTGCCCACTCTTGCACCTCCGTGCCTGCTCCTGAGTGTGGGAGCACAAGTACGAGGATGGGCGCACGCTCTATGCTACCACGGAAAAGACTATCTGCAGGTAGGAGGGACCTTTGATGGGACTACCTACAGAATTCAATTTCCTGACCTACTCAAGCTAAGGGTGGTCTTAAGCCAATGGTGCCCACTGCCATGGGAAACAGGAAAGAGGGTGTTACACCTCTGGTTTAAAACACCACGCAAGCCTCTTCCGTTGATTACAGCAAATCAGATTGCTATTTTGCATACTGGTAGATCACCAATATGGAAAATAAAATTGTATGGTCTTGGAAACCGATATACTGCAACCTCCACAAAAAGGACTCTGGTTAATCCAATTCTTACACAAATGTAAGTGTTCTTGTACAGAATCTTCTGAGATTGGAAAAGGCCTCTCCATCCAGCTTACCTGGAGGCGGGGGACATTGTTTTGGTTTTATAAAGGTGGGGGGAGGGAGGGGGGGAGAAATCAAACACTAATGCTGTTAATTACTGTGCTTTAACTTAACAAGGGCACCCTATGGCTGCACATTGTCACTTTATTTCAAATTACAAAAATCGATGCTACAAAGTGCAGCATTAATAATGTAATTTGGCAGCCCTGCAAGCAGACAGCTCAATAAATACATTTCTCCATTTACTGTAATGCAGATGTACATATAATTATTATATTTTAGTGTGTCTTACCCTTGCTGAGGTCTCTCCAAACAAAGGTCTGTTGTCTAGTCCACCGGTTCCATAGGTCCTGGTGGTATAGTCCTCCATTATAAACGGAGAAGCTTCTTCAGTCATTAACCTAGCGTTTTTGTGTATTATACCATACACCCTGCAGCAGGAAGGCAGGTGGCTTCAGAACATGGTACAGAGCTGGATTTGTGCAGGGACAGCATACACCTGTGGTGGGAGAACCCAAAGTTTGGATCTTTGCTGAAGAGCGACGATCCTCAGAATTTTCACATCATGGTGATCCGCTTGCTGTAGACAAAAGAACAACATTGATCGTTGCAGTTGGGTCTCTTTTGTACAAATGAAGGAAGTACGGTCATATGATAGGTGCGACAGTCTTTAGTTGATACTTTTGTAAAGATAAACCTGCTACAGTGTGTATGCATTCTGAACTTGAAAACAAAAAAAAAAACACATTTGTTTTTGTGCGACAAATAAAAACAAACACACTGCTCTGTAAAATCTTTATCCTCCCGGCAATAAATTGTGATCTTGACTGGCCTGACAGCTAAAGCGTCACTTCCCATACTCCAAATTTTAGGTGGAAAGAATTTAGTATCTCCACCCACAAAAAAAAAATCCAGTCTTTGTGCAATCATTACGCAACACAGTCATATCGCCCCACGGTGTTCGGATTCTAATAAATAAAAAGTTTCTGGATTTAGGGACTCTGGAATCAAGCAACCATCATGTAGAATGGCATTTTACAACTCGGATTCGCAGGCCTCTCTAAAGGATTCCCTGTAAGTTTCAGGTCATTTGAAAATTGGACCAAATACAGAAGAATTTACAATCCATCTGATCTCAGACGTGCTATTAGAGAGGGTTGGGGTTTCTTACAATCCATCTGATCTCAGACGCGCTATTAGAGAGGGTTGGGGTTCCTTACAATGCATCTGATCTCAGACGTGCTATTAGAGAGGGTTGGGGTTCCTTACAATGCATCTGATCTCAGACGTGCTATTAGAGAGGGTTGGGGTTCCACAGAATTTCATATAGTAGAAACGAGATTAGACTCAACGGGAATACATATGTACTTTGAGCCATTCTTGGTGTGTTGGGATATTTGACAATGTTCAACTACATGCTATTAAACAGTGGTCTTACTGACCTGCTAGAAGTATTCAAAACATACAGTACATGAGAGCAAAGAATTACTACGCCTCTGCTAACTTACTGTGTGTATGTCTTTATTTATATAGCCAAATGAGTTTATTTTGCTCAAATCCGCAGTGCCCTTTGATCCTTCATTCATCTGTCTTTCACTGATCGCAGGCTTTCGTGCAAACATTGGAGCACCAGTAATTGTATGTTTTTTCTATTTTTGAGGTGTGCAGCATCACTCTATTTGTTCTGGTTTATTTACAGGCATACCCCGGTTTAAGGACACTCACTTTAATTACACTCGCGAGTAAGTACATTTAGCTCAATAGGCAAACAGCAGCTCACGCATGCGCCTGTCTGCACGTCCTGAACAGCAATACTGTCTCCCTACCTGTACCGAAGCTGTGCGCAAGCGGGGAGACTATAGAGTCTGTTACAAATACGTTATTTACATCAGTTATGCACGTATATGACGATTGCAGTACAGTATATGCATCGATAAGTGGGAAAAAGGTAGTGCTTCACTTTAAGTACTTTTTCGCTTTACATACATGCTCCGGTCCCATTGCGTTTGTTAATGCGGGGTATGCCTGTATATAGCTCCATTAATGTACATAGCGCTTCACAGCAGTAATAATCGTGACAATCATATAAATAACAAATAATATAAATAACACATAAAAGACATAAAAGTAACATTTAGGAAAAGGAGTCCCTTCTCCAAAGAGCTCACAATCTAATTGGTAGGTAGGAAGAACGTACGGTGACAGGAGGAGGGCGTTCTGGTAAGTGCGTCTGCAAGGGGCCAAGGTTAATGTAAGAGGTGTTAATTATCAGCCACGGTGCTACTCAAATGCTTCTTTAAGCAGGTGTTTTAAGGTGGGTCTTAAAATGTGGATAGAGAGGGTGCTAGTCGGATATTGAGGGGAAGGGCATTCCAGAGGTGTGGGGACGTCAGTGAGAAAAGTTTAAGGCGGGAGAGGGCTTTAGATACAAAAAGGGGTAGAGAAGAAGACATCTTTGAGCAGAACGCAAGAGTCAGGATGGTGCATAGCGAGAAATTTAAGGAGCAGAAGAGTGCATAAATGCATAGACATTAAAACAAAGTTTGCTTTGAGCTTTCCCCAGAATACACAATTCAGTACTATGTAGGAACTCCGAAACTTGGCATAAACGCCAAAAAAATAATACAATGTCCCACCACATACCAATCACAACAAAGCAACATGTCATTTGTGGTAGCTGCCTTTTCTATTTCCCTAAATAATTAGATATTTTGTTCTATGCTCCGCAAGTCTCATCCACCAGTGTGATTCTCAAACTAGATTGAAAAAATAATAATAATTTTTGCCATTCAATAATAGCCACCTTAGAAGAAGCAGTTTATTGAAATCTGTATTTCATGTACACAAATTTTCCACCTCTGAAAGTTAAAATTATGCTCTTCAAAGATGCACCCTATTTTACAGTATTAAATGTGTGTGGAGTTTTTTCTTTTAACTGATATTAAAAAAAAAGTTTCAGGGGTCCCCCCTAGGATCAAACTCATGAAAACTGTAGTACATGTAACCCTTTTGTAGAAGGTTTTATGAAATTGCTGCCTCAATTCTATTTCTCTAAAGTACAGAGATTGAACTAGATATTTTGTTCTGTGCGTTGTAATTCTTATTAACCAGTGTGACTGTCACGATAGATAAAAAAAATAAAAATTGCGACTAATCTTGCTTCTCCCAACACACAATTACATGAACACCCATGCCGATTAGGACTATGGTTTAAAGGGCTGTGGGGAAAATCCATTACAGCTCCTCACCGGCTTCCCATAACAAAACCACAACACAACAGTACTTTGGATTATATTTTCGCTGTGGTGAGTTATCCATCAGGAACTGACAGCATAAATACATTCGGCCTGCATTAGCTGTATAAATCTATACTTTACATTTAGGCAGCTCAGCGAGAAGCGTCTTCAACAACCTTATTTGTAAATAGAGGAAACTTTACTATCCAGGGCAAGACAAATCCGCAGAACGAGACAGATCACGGAATAAAATCAGCATACTTCAGCAACTTCTCACACATGTATGATGTATGTGCTAAAGCTGAACAGCTGGTATCCTCAACTCACTTGGGGTTTCCCATAATAGGTCAGGTGCTGTACGCCCAGGAACGTGACCTCTCACCGTAGACAGGCAACCCTAAAACACCGATCTGAATTAAAGTATTGAGACAAAAGCTTGGGATGTCGATAGTAAAACCTCATTTGAAAGTGAATGTACTGTTTTGTACAACAATGCAGAGTATCTCTACAAGCTTGTAGCCTACCACACAAAACTTTAAGTAGACAAAATGTCTCAAATATAGGAGTAATGTACACGACATGGGAAGAAATACCTTCATGAATAGAACAAACACCTGTTCTAACAGCAATAGGATTTTAGATACACAGTCAAACGTAGGAAAATATGTTACATTTCCAGCAGCCCCAAGCATAGACAAACTTATCCTATTGTTCCCCATTTAATGAAGGGTCCTCAAACGGGCTGCTGCACACACTGGATTTCAACATGCTTAGCTCAACAGGCAAAATGGTCAAGTTGACTTTGTACAAACCAAGTCAATTTTTGGAGCAAAACTGGACAATTTTCATGTTCCACCTCTAAGCATAAGTGTATCAAGTTCTCTGACCCATGTGTCTGCTTGCAATTTGGGAAGTGTATATAGGAGAAGGTGGGGAGGAAATGTGACAGAATATAATACATCAAACTACTGTGCCAATGACAAGGGTGGGAGAGCCAGGTCAACCATCCCATACCCAGTGGCAGAGACGGTCCTGGTCAGCTTGAAAGTTGGGACTGGCGGACCAAAGGTCAGGCTTGACCTCTGTAAACCAACATCCAGGCCCTTTCCTCTACCGGGCCGACACTTAAACCAGTCAACCCCCTCTCACCGGGCTGAACTGTCCAGGGCCCGTGGGGGCCAGTGTAGCTGTACGTATCTGCGTCTTTAAATCCGCCAACATTAAAGTTCTGCAGTGTAAAAATCTTCACCAGGTGCACAACCCGCGCAACTGTGCAGTGCGGAGAACATTTCCTCCGTGTATAACCCCACCATGTTTTGCCATCCCCAAAGGTTAACATCACCAGCACAAAATAACAGGTTTCCCATGCATGCGTACCACGTCATACTTAAGATTGCAAGCTCTTCGGACCAGGGTCTCCATTTGTCTTAGGTTATCATTCACCTGTTGTGTTTATCCCCATTATTTATAATGGATTTATCTTGTATTGTAATGCACCGCGTACATTGTTATGTAAATATAATAATACATACATGCCGTGTGATGGAGAGAACCAATGTGGGAATTGGCACTTCTGGACCCCAGCCCTTTTCTTTGCATAAAGTGCTGATTATTAAATGAGATACTCTACTCCACGATCATGGTGCTCACACTCAGGGAGACTGACTGCATATAAGTGACAGCTGTGCTAGTAAAAGCCCCGCCACACCCGTTGTAAAGCCCCTTTACTGGTGCGGGCACCGAAAACACATTCACATGCTAACTACACCCCTTCCCCCCGCCCCCACAGAGACCGGCTCGTACAAAGTATCCCGCTGCCACCCGCAGCCTTCCTGCTCTCGGTGCGCACCTGCAGCATCCCGGCGGTGATGGGGTGAGCGCCCGCGCGCCGCTTCGGAGCGGTTACCCCGACAACCCCGGCCAACCCAACGTTCCAGAGAGCGACCAGAAAAGATGGAAGAGTCTGCGCGTGCGGGGCCGCGCCCTCTTCCTTATTGGTCGTGACTCCGGGTTGGTTGGAAGCCCTGACCCCGCCCATTAGGACGTCATCACCAAGAGAAAGAGGCAGCAAGGTGACGTGTATATTGGAGAGTGTGTGTGCTCTGCTCACTTGACAGTATGAGAAAGTTCATGGAAAGTGTGTGGAGTCATTTGAGCGTTATGCTTTGCATTGGAAATGCAGAAGAAAGAGAAGGGGGTGTTGTGGTTGTGTGTGTCCTAGTCATCATGTAGGGATATAAATACTAAAGTGTCCTTGTACGGTTCGTTATGACTTTGCACCCTTTGTAAATATGGTCCTATAATCTTTCGGTCATGCACAATAAAAAAAAAGATATAAGCCCCCATAAAATCGTATTCAAAAACAAAACAAATCACACTTTTATATGAACATTTATTTACTTTACAAAATATGCATATTTGCATTGCGATGGCAGGCAAAGTAAGACTGACAGTTATATCACTATGGTAAACAAAGCATTTTTGGTAAACAATATAAAGTGTAATAGAACAACTACAATGTTGTTTATTAATAGGCATACACTTTCACTTTATGTACTTCTTTATCTTCACATTCTCTCTTCCTATTGTAATAATAAAACGTATTATCCTTTCTTTGCAGTTTTTTCACAAATCCGGTTTCTGGCCAACGATCCACCTACCAGAAAAAAGAAAACTACTTTAACCATTTCACATAGGACTTCACACATATGTTATGCATTAAATGCACTAATCTGTTGATATGTTCGTTTTTCTCTTTCATCTTTCTTTGTTCCCTCATCACAACTTTAATATACTTTGTGGTGTGTTAAAGCAGCATCCCCTTCTACCCCCACATCCTCAATCAAATATTATTATTTTTTAACCTATATTGGATGGGCAACTCCAGTCCTCAAGGGCCACCACCAACAGGTCAGATTTTAAGGATATCCCTGCTGCAGCACAGGTGGCTATGTCACTGGCCCTTGAGGACTGGAGTTGCCACCCCGGCACTATATGGTCCATTTTTTTTCTTTTGCCAGTACTTGGAAGGAGAAACAAAGATGGCGACGAGGTCAGCCAATCGGAAGCTGTAATGTCATCTCATGATGATATCACAGCTTTCTATAGGCCGCCAGAGTGAGGCTGATCCCAGAGACCACATTGTTTCTCCCGGACAAGAATTATCTTAAAGAAATACACCCTCTGGGTGCCGTTTGATGTAGCCTGTTTGCCGTAGCTACTACAGCTGCATTAATTCTGAACCACTTCAGTCTACATCTGAGTCGCCCCAAAGGTGGACGCCTGATAGGGTTCCACAAGAGCTGCTGCCCTCTGCACATAACCAGCGTGCTAAGGGTTTGCGTTTGCTTACTGCTATGTTTTGTCAGCCCCACCCTCTGGAATGCTAATGCCCCGGAGGACAATATACATATATACATTTTAAGTATGGACTCCATGTGAATGGATATTCCAGGCAAAAGGTGACACATTGTGTGCTCATTTGCATGTCATTTCCCAGAATCCCTTGCTGCAGTGGGAGCACTGTATGCTAGGTGATAATGGTGAAAGGCAGGGTTGCAGACCTGTCTAAGACATGTGAATGTGCTCACAAGTGATATTCTTTATTGGATATATATATATATGGAAAAGTACATAACCTTAAGTTATATAAATACATTTAGATTTTAAAGTATTTGCACTTTTTATTCTGTTTAACTATTCACACTACCTGATTTTTTGTTTGTTTTTAAACACACACACATTTAAATATATATATATTTAAAAAAAAAAACAGGTTGTGTGAATAGTTAAACAGAAAAAAAAGTGCAAATACTTTAAAATCTAAATGTATTTACATAAGGTTATGTACTTTTCCAGTCTGGACTTAGTCCTAACTCCGTACAGCAGCATGATAAATGCCATGGAACAACCTTACAATACACAGTACTGTCATTAGGTGTTCAGACCCTGTTGATGATAACAGTTTACAGATTATGAAACCGGCAACTAAATAGTTACGTATCACTTGAACTAAAAATAGCACGGTTTGAATTATTTCAATATTGAAATTCGGCCAGATTACTGCTTTTAAAGTTATCACAACCCACTACGAATCTCCACTTCCCCATGACCAACGCTAATATTAGATCCTTGTACGAGGGGCACAAATTAACCTATGTAACCTCTTACCATATCCACTTGCTTAACTTGCTTGTATTCAACTTCATCCCTATATCCGGCTGTCTGGAACCTGTACAAGTTTTCTATCTCGTCTGACCAATTTTTCGCACGAGTTATTGACTTTGGTTGGACTTCAGAAGAAGCTGAGGCTTCAGTACCGTCTCCAGACATTGCACGAACAGTCTTGTGCTTGCCGCCTGCAAAACCAATTGATTCCTGAAGAAGACAATGGGACTATTGTTAAGAGTCTGTCTGAAAGAACGAGAAACAGGACAATGAATTTGACCAAATAGAGAATGTGAAAGAAAAGATTGGGAGGACGTGAGTATGTGTTTGCACCGTGAGTGCTCATTTGCAGGGTCATTACCCAGGATCAGGGGCAGCATGGTATTACGCTGGGCTCAGTGTAGTGGCTTTTTTGGGGCCTCTTACCTGGTCTGGCGCGGCATCTCCTTGTCTGACGTCACAACGTCATGATAACGTGACGCTCGCTGTAGGAGGAGATGCCGGGACCAGGTAAGAGATACTTACAGACGCCCGGCGCTCTTCCCCCGACAATCAGTTTAATTGTTGTGGTGAAGAACGCGGGACCTCTGTAACCGCGGGGCTCGGTGCAGGGACACCGATGGAACCACCGTCACTACCCAGATTCCCTGGAAGCAGCGGATGCACTGTATGCTAAGAGATAATGGGGAAGGGCAGGGTTGCAGACCAGTCTGAGCCGCGAATGTGCTATTTTTATGTGCTGCGTGGTGGGAGGATTTTGCCTCTTTGTTACTCACAGATATCACTGTGCTGGCAGAGTACTTTGCAATGCATTTCTTTGGCACATAGGTACAACGCGGATCCCTTTGCAGAACATTGATCCAAACTTCAACAATCATTTTATGAAGTAGATTGTGAGTTTAATGTGACTATTCTGGGCAAACATTTGGCCTGGCCTCTGAAGTGTGATGTACAGTCAGTTGCTTGCACCGGGATGGCACAGGCCTCTAAAGTGGAACATACAGAAGAGGGGGGAAACCCACTTTGGCAGCAAAGTGGTTAAGATTATAGTCCCCTTAAGTGAGACACACAGTGAGCTGCAAGACTTTACGTCAGCGAAGGGGTTAATGTGCTGGCCTCTGAAGTGGGACCCAGCCTAGCTGCAAGTCTCTCTGTCAGCAGAGTGAATGTGCTGGCCTCTGAAGTGGTTGCAGCCTTGCCTGTCAGCGCAGCGGGTCTCTGAAGTGGGAGACGCAGATGAGGGGACGCGGCCGGTAGCGGGACTTGTGCCTGTTCGGGGGTCTGAGTTTGTTTCTCACCGGAGCCGCAGCAGCAACCGTTACTATGGAAGCCCCCGGGTATCCTAGCAACCGGTGACGCGGCTTCCCGCGTGGATGCCAAGCGTGGAGGCCGAATGAGAGCTAACCCGAAGTGATGGGGCGGGCACTGCAGCCTGGGACAGCCAATGAGCACTGCGATAACGGAGAAAGGGGGAGTGGCTTAACAGCAAACACCCATTGTAAGGATGTAAACAGAGCACGAGGCCGACTAGCACCTTACCCGGCGTGACAGATTCAGCATGGCTGTGGGGGCACCCACTCACTGTGTCCTGCACAAGGACGGGTGTGACACCACACAACCAACACAATCACTGTGCCCTGGATTAGGAGTGGTGTGACACCACACAACCAACACAATCACTGTGCCCTGGATAAGGAGGGGTGTGGACACCACACAACCAACACAATCACTGTGCCCTGCATAAGGAGTGGTGTGACACCACATAACCAACACAATGTACTGAAACACAAATACACATGCAAATAAAAACGTTGGTTGTGAGAATTGTTTGTGAGAATGTTTCTTTGCACTTTTATTTAAGCGTACAGACAGTTGTAATAGTCTGTCTTAGGAGGAAAGTGAAGTAATGGCGAGGGGCATGTGTAACCCCCTTTGCTGGCAAGAGACATGCATACCCTCTAATGCCTCGTTCAGGCAGGCTGTGATGGGACGTGCGCGCGCGTCACTTTTGCTTTGGTGGGTGGGAGTTTTCAAACTGGAAACGACACCCCGGTGGCGAAGTACAGCGTTGCACTTGAAGAAGACAAATGAAGTTGTGATTTCAAGCGGCAGCCGTGTCACGTGTACTTCGCCAGCCAATCACAAACATTTTTTTTTTTTTTAAAGTCCCGCCTCCAATTGCGCCATTCTGTATGCTGGGGATGAGCACACATCGCCCAGCAGAGAAGCGCGGTAGTGTAGCAGCCTGTCTGAGCTCAGCCTAAGGCCTCGGCCAGGGTGGCGCTGAGTGGGTGGGCGCACGCACGCTGGCCGCTCTGAAAAACATTGAGGCAATGTGTGCGGCCAGCGTGAGCAAGCGCCTGCTCGGCGCTTAAATGCTTGCAGAGCAAGAAAATGTGATTTTACAGCTCGCAAGTGCGTCACGTGAGTGGTTCGGCCAATGAGGGCGAACCAGCTCTGTGACGTCGTGGCCGCACCCCCAGACGAGCGCGCACCCAGCCGGTCACAAATTGCCCGGCCAAGCAGGGCGCAGCTCTCTGCCTGGCCGCAGCCTTACTGTACCTATTTAGCATGTACACGACATGGTTTTGGCTCCTGTCAGATTATTATTATTGATTATTTCTAAAGTGTCAGCACATTCCGCAGTGCTGTACAATGGGGGTGTAGGGATTTGATAATTACGTAAACAAATGTAGCCAAGTCCCCTTGGACTATCATTCCATGACCCTGGTTCCACTGTAAGTCTCCATAAAGTGTGGGCATGATTCCTATGGGGTCTGTCCTAACGTTCAGTGTGTAATGTTATATTGTTCAGAAGGTATGAGCAATAAAGTTATGAAGAGCCTGTCATTTTTTAAAGGGAGGGCGGTCTATGACAAGAATAGGCCGGCTTACTAGCCACTCCTTATAGAAGGGGGGGTGTTGTGTTCTCCTCTATATAGTACAGAGTAGTTAGTTATAGAGGAGGCTTCTGGAATAGATGTCAGAGTGTGGAGACAGTAAAGTGAGTTCTCCTGCTAGAGGAGTGTACTGAGGCCTAGTCCTATGGGGGATAAGGTACTGAAGATATGTGATCCAGTGTACGTACTTTACTACCAATAAACCTCAGTCATACCAACACCTGGCGTAGTAATTGAAGCATGACTAAGTACCCAAAGAAGAAGAAGTGTCCATGAGGTGCATCCTGAAGCCTCAGGATCCTCTTGGACTTGAGGAGCTGACCAGTAAAGAACCACGGTGAGCCTGTCCTGATGTCCTCCTCACAACATCGCAGAGATCTCCTGTTTGCCAACCAGATATGGTAACAGCACATTTCCCAGAGAGGGGGGGGGGGGGGGGGGGAAGAGGGCTACACAATAAGGAAAACATGCATAAACAGATAAAAAGAGGTCATGAGGGCTTGTCAGAGTTTACAATATACAGTAGAGGGAATGAAACAAAAAGGTAAAATGGCTGCTCATTGTGGGAGGGTGTATACATCAGGTTGGAGTATTGTCCAGCAAAAAGGATGGGTACGCGCTGCTCACAGAATCATCCAACAAATTCTTCCCAATATCCAAAAGACAATCGTTTCTGCTGCTCAAATTTCTCCTGCGATCTACATAGCAACAACCACACAAAAAGAACGCATACAAAAGATTGTCAATAAAAAAAATCCACTTTATCAAATCAATAAACAAGTTAAAAACGTACATTGGTAAAAAAAGAAAGTCATTCGTGTCTAAGTAATCTCCCCACACCGAGGATCTGATGGCATTGTCTGCAGTAACCAGATAGTCAGATGGAAACAGCGGGGCTTCACTAGCGCTTGCCAAAGAGCCCGAAGAGTCCCAGCTAGAACCGCCCGGCTACTTGCAGCATCCTCGAGGGAGTTTCAGGCGTCTGTCGCCACAGCGTCTGACATCACAACGTGATAAAAAAAAACCCTACACATTTCGCGTCACACACTTGTTCGGGGGGTCTTGATTATTGCAGCCACAGCCATCAGGTCCTTGGTATGGGGAGATGACTTCGACACAAATGACTTACGTTGTGCAGAGCTTTGTACTGTAGGTCAGAGATAGGGTTTTGAAATTTGATTCTAGGATATGGGAAGCCAGTCTAGCATTGGCTTGTACCTATTACACAGAAAATTCTATGTGTGTGTGATAAGCTGCAGAGGTTATGGGACTTCCATAGAAATAGCTTGGAAGTACCTACATCCAGCACAAGTAGAGCATTGCGACAGTAAAATGGTCAACAGGTTAAATATAGGCGATCAACCTTATTTGAAAAAGATTACAAGTATTTTGACTTTTTAAAAAAAAAATAGGTCCTGTGTGCCCTGTCCCACAGCGCTGCGCCGTCAATGTCCCGCGTGGCTGAGCACCCTCGTCAATGTCTCTTGCTGCTGCGGCCACCGATCCGAGTCCCATGCATGCCCCCGCCGCTACGACACGCTAATTTTAATGCAGGACTCTGACGTTTAAAGATGGCGCCGGGGTCAGAGTGCATGCTGTGAAAAGTCGAGCGCCAGTGGCGATTTTAGAATGAGGCCTGTTTGCCGCCACGGCATCCTCCTCCTCCTTGGTGTTTTAATGACAACCGGACATCATGTGGCGTTATGTTGTCATGACAACGCGTCGCCATGTGATGTCGCAGCGTCATTTGACGCCACTACACTGCAGGAGGGGAGCCACATTTTTAGTCTGCCAGGGGCACGCAAATGTCTCGGTCCTGGCCCGGGTTAAAGTCCAGCTGCTGCAATCACATATTAAAATACAAACCGGCAGGGTCAACCTGCACACCAGTCTTCAAATCAAATAAAAAAATGTATTGAACAATCTACATTTTGGTACAAAACTATACCTTCATAATGTCCAGTGTTTTTTTTGTTTGTTTTTCAATTAATTTTTTATTTGAGTCTAAGGCTGGTGTGCAATTTGACCATGTTCGTGTTTTGGTGTGGTATAGGCCTGTAAATAAGGTTTCAGTGTGCACTTGGGTGGTTGCTCTTGAAGAAGGTTCCGTTGGGAGCCGAAACATCGAGGATATATATATAGTCAGATAAAGCAGTTAGAACTCCAATGGGTGCTGGTAAGCCACAGGTGCACGTCACATATAGATAATGTAGTTATACGTTACCGTTCCGAGGACTGGTGAGCAAGAGACAGCACTCAATGTTGAAAAATCAAAAGTGTATTAAGGTTTCTGGATGTATTTTTGCTATCACTAATACACTTTTGATTTTTCAACATTGAGTGCTTACCAAAATATATATATATATATATTTTTTTTTATTTTTTTTTTATATATATCCATGAATTTTATCATAAATAATTAACCAATCCAAACTTTGTTTTCATGTTTACAGATCTCAGAAACTACTGACATTTGTATAAGGACAATAAATAAACTTCCCATTAATTTATTATCATTTCGCAGCTTTCCCTGTGCTTCGCATCTCATTGGCTACTGAGGATACGGATGGAACGCCGAGCAATCTGAGCTCTCTGATTGGTTAAGACGCACGGACTCCAGCCTCCCCGCCTCCGTGTTACATGTGCAGCTTCGCTTCAGTCACCGCCGCTTCCGGGTCCTCTGCATGACACCGGGGCTGGAATCTCGGGGGGTTTCCCGGCGGGGTCGCTGATCCTGTGACCATGAGCTCCTTCCCGGGTCGCATGAAGGAATACCCAACCATATCTATTGATAGGTTTGACAGGGATAACCTGTTTGCTAGGGCTTACTTCCTATCCCATTGCCACAAGGGTAAGTGATCTGCAACTTCATTTGAAAAAGGTATTAAGTATATTTCACTTTTTTTTAAATAATCAATTTGAATGTCTCTTTGTTAACAAACCTAAACACTTTGTTTTATATATATATATCTCCTGCGTGTCTGATTTCCAGGGGCAGGTGGAAACAGTCCTGCTTGGATATAGTCAGTAAGTGCAGTCCCATTTGACTCTGCAAACATCTCTACCACATCAGTGTCTCTGGTAATAAAGGGCAAGTGAGCATCCTACTGTACATGAATTCCCCGGTAGACAATTTGCAGTTGATACTGTGAGATGGTGATTGCAAATGAGAATGAAAGGATGTCTGGCTGATGTGCTGTAATGCAGCCTCGTAATACTCATTACAACTATAACAGTGACTGAGACAGAGGAAGAGGGTTACCAGTACGGTAGAAATGGGCGAATCTGCCCGAATCCGTTTTCTGTTTTTTTTCTCGCATTTTCAACCCAAAATCCGTTTCGCGGTGTAAAATCCACAAACTGATTTTGGTCTTTTTTTTAAATATATATACAACCCGTCAACGAATTTGTAGAATCCAATCCGCGGATTAGATTCTACAAATCCTTTGACGGTTTGCGGAATTCGCCGGGGGTATTCGTAATAATAATAAAATCCGCAAAACGCTAATCGCCCTTTTCGAGATTGATCCGCTGAAATCCACAGACCAAAGCAACCGGCAGATCCGCTGCGGATCCAAATTTGGCCAAAAAATATGCCCCAAAAATGTGCCCATTTCTAGTTGCCGGGAAAATAAGATCCTGACTGTCAGTGATATTGTACAATGCAAACTGAACACCTGAGCACCTTGTTGTGTGAGAAACAGCAAGGATTACAGTAGCAATCATTTGTAAAAGCCGTGGCTTGGATGTCACATGGGGTCGGAAGGGGGGTGTATATATTTCTTGGTGAAACAGAAACACTTTATTTATTATTTTTTTGCATTACACTTTTTTTCTCTTACATAGTTACATATAGTTACATAGTAGATGAGGTTGAAAAAAGACGTAGGTCCATCAAGTTCAACCTATGCTAAATTTAGACAACAGATACTTTATCCTATATCTATACTTACTTATTGATCCAGAGGAAGGCAAACAAAAAAACCCCACTAAGGGGAAAAATTAATTCCTTCCTGACTCCAAGAATTGGCAATCGGATTAATCCCTGGATCAACATCCTTCCCATGTATACTTATTTGGTATATCCCTGTATACCTTTCCTATCTAAAAAGATGTCCAACCTTTTTTTGAACAAATCTATTGTATCTGCCATCACAGTCTCCATGGGTAACGAATTCCACATTGTAACTACCCTTACTGTAAAGAACCCTTTCCTTTGTTGCTGGTGAAATTTCCTTTCCTCCAACCTTAAGGGATGACCCCGAGTCCTCTGTTCTGCCCGTGGGACGAATAGTTCTTTTGAAAGCTCCTTGTATTGTCCCTGAATATATTTGTATATAGTTATCATATCCCCTCTTAGACGCCTCTTTTCTAATGTAAATAAATGTAATGTAAATAAATCTAATTTCTCTACTTTTTAAGACGTGTCACTGTCTTGTTTGTTCAATTTCTGTCAGTGGCGTGCCACTGATTTTCCTATTTGTGTCGTCTCTATTATCTCTGTTGTCTCTGTGTCTATCATGTCTATCATCTCTATCCCTAAATACAACTTGGAGTTGTCGTTGCCCCCCCCTGGCAGACAAGTGGCATTTGTACCAATACATGATGCAGAATACATCACTGAAAAATCCTATGTGCTTGTTGCATGTCCCTTGATGTCTGTTTTCTCTTTGAAGATCACATGCACGGACTGAGGGCCCCGGGCCTGAAACGAAGACTACAATGCAGGTGTAATATATTCGTGTATACTGTATATCTGCGCTGCTTTGCTAAGCTATAACCGGGGGGTTTATATGTCTCCAGAGGTTTACCAGCCACCCCCAGTTTTTGGATAAGGGCAGTAGCCGTAGTATCGTGCAGCCTGTATTTACGCATAAACATGGTTGCATAGTTCCAGAGACATACAATCCCATATTTACTAAGCAGTGCTATTCCATAAAAATACCCTAATGGCCCCTTCATGTGAATGGACTGCAGAGTGTCCTCTGGCGCTGGTAAGTATCCTATTGCATAGCACCGCTTAGTAAATATGCTCTACTATGGGCCGGATCTGCCAAGGGATGCAAAGCGTCGGCACGCCTCACCTTGCATTCATACGAATGGGCGTAAACGCCCTTTTGTGGTCTGAGCCAATGTTTTTTGGGAACTATGGGAGAATGCGACTTTAAATGGTAGCCCTGTGAAATAAAGTAGACCTGTCCTCCGATGCAAATAAAATGAATGTTGGTTAGCTCATTAATAATCTCCCTTTATTTTTTCTATAGCCTAAAAGTTCACCTGTATTGTTCTGCAGTCACAAAGGAGCTTCTGTTGACAAATTTGAAGTACAAGTTTTGGGAAAATCATATAGTAAGTTCTTATTGACCTGCCGTTATACTAAACATTGGGATGTGTGCAAACTTAGTCTGACACGAAGAATCATGTTTACTTAGCAATGATAAGGCTGCGTCCATACAGCCTTCGACCGCGTGACGTCACCCGCGTGAAGCAGGAGCGTTTTGTGGACACGGTAGACGTGCCGAGGGGGGTTGTCTAGGGGCGTGTCTGTGGTGTCACGGAGCTGGCTCGCCCTCATTGGGCGAACCGCTTACGTGACCTGCCCATCGCGCCGAGGAATCTGTTTGAACGGATTCCTTGCGCACGCCTCCGTGAGGACTCCGGCAGCATGGTCGCCGCCGTGGCGTGTCGCACGAGCGGGGCGGTGTCTTGGGACTTAGCATCACTTAGTAACACATTGTGCACACCTCAACATTCTGTTCAAATGTTCATTATCTCCATGCTTGGTAAGATCACTGAAGGTGATATTCCCTCTACTTAAACCAGCACCGTGACATCGCAGACACGCCCCCTGACGGCGCTTCTAGCATGTCCAAAAACGCACCCGCTTCACACGGGTGACATCACGGATTCACACGCCTCCGCGTGGGCGAAGGCTGTATGAACGCAGCCTTAGATGTAGATTGCAGTGTGATCTTGAGAGCGAGAGATATCCTGGGGAAGAGAGAGACTTGCAGAGAGCAACTGCATTTATTGATCACTAACGCCGCTCCCTTTCTCCTCGTGGCTGCTTGAGAGAGAGAAATTCCAAACGACTTCACTCTCATTTCATACTAGGCCTTGAAATCCTATCCTTAAGCCAACCTCTAACATCTGCGATGCATCAAACCTGCACTAGAATTCAGCCCTTGTGGCTACATGTGAATTCTAAACCTTACAACATATTCTCATGCAACTGTCTTGATATAAGTTCCAATTCATACATTTTAATATAGTAAATGGATTTGTAACCCAGGTGATGTCAGTGATGCCCTTACGTGGCATGAGGAGACAATTGGCAGACAGGGTGGCGCTACTATGATGGTGGTTTTGGGAAGCATTGTACGCAAATAAAATAATATACAGGCAGTGATCGGTAATCGACGAACGCGTTATACGCATTGTCTGATGCTGAATTGGCGCATCCGACAGTCGCCGCCGATTAACATTGAACCCGCTTTCTGACGGTCCGTTTACCGACGGCGGTTTCCGGGACGCATTCCGTCGGATAACCGAGGAGCCACCTTTTTATAGTTGGTGGTGAAGTGTCTGAGTTTCTAAAGTCTTCACCTCCCGTTACTTTACAGCAGCAGAACATGCAGCACTGCCATGTTTTAATTACAGGATTGAAGCAGGGGGTCTCCGGAGTTGAACTGTGTTAATTTCAGCTTCGGGGACCCCTTGCTTCCTGAGATATTTATCTCCATAGCGGAGGTAAGTATCTCTAGAAGCAGGGGGTCCCCAGAAATTAACACCGTTCAGCTCCCAGAGCCCCCTGCTTCAATCCTGTAATTACAAAATTGCCTTGCAGCCTGTTCTGCTGCTGTAAACAAGCACTTTACTTTTTAACCTTTTAGAGGACTCTTTGGATTTCCACTGGATGCCACGAGGTTGTCAGGTCCGTGGCACTTGTGATGTCTGGATGTCATCACATTTGTAATCATTTTGTGGGAAGGTTAATATTTTTTACGCTTTTCAGTAATCTGACCAGCAATGTAGCAGGACAGCATTTTAAAATAGAAAGTAATATTACTACATGATGTTCCAACACCTCATATTCATTTAAAGCTGCAGAGCAAGCAATATCCTAAATGGATGTTTTTTTTTTTTTTTTAATCAGTTACGTACAATGAGAAAATATTTGTAGCATTTTTTTTAAACAACTCTGAATGATATTTTGAATGTATTACAATGCAACAAGCATTTTTTGTTTCTATAGCAACCATTTGCAAAGTCACATCCCCTTCCTCTTCTGAAACAGGCTCTGGCACCCCACTTTTTGGGCCCTGCCCTCTCTCTAGCAGTACTCCAATTGTATCTAGTGATTGCCTGTTCACATGATCTTCCCCACAGAACTTTGCATCTTTGGTCCTCTTCTGCTGCACTGACAGCCATTTAGTGAACCCCTGAGCCGAATCTTCGCTGATCGATCACAGGTGAACGGATCGATCGGCAACTTAGCTAATTACTTATCATTGTGTGGATTGTATTGATGCACATATAGAAGGGGGGAAACGACAGCTGGGACTGCTGTTTTAAATAGACCATATAGGAAGCAAAATCTAAGTAGACTGTTGGTGATTTTCTTTCCGTTGCATTGAGGAATTTCTTAATGGTAGTGGTCTCGGTGTAATGGCACTGGTGGGATTCACCACTTCTTATGCTAAGTCCATGCTGCCACAGACCGCGCAGAGGCTTCCGCGCGTGGCGAGATCACATTGCCTTAAGGCATTGATCGCGCGGGCGACGACAGGAAGCGGCAGGCAGGTCACGTGAGCGGTTCGCCCAATGAGGGCGAACCAGCTCCGTGACGTCACTGACACGGCCCCGGCGCATCAAGCATGTCCGAAAAACGCGACCGCTTCCCACGGGTGACGTCACGGACGCGCACGCCTCCGCGCGGGCGGAGGTAGTACGGACCTGCGCTTAGAGTATCGGTACTTCTTGATTCCAGATTTACTGATCTTCATTTTAGACTAATTTGAAGACTGCATTAGGAAAGTAGCATAAATATTGTATAAACGTTTCACCAACGGGTTCAGAATGGGTAGGAATCCAGCACAGCACCTAACTAATAGCACACACGATAGGTCTGTAAATGGGACAGAAGTATTTGTCGGCTGTGATATTTCTTCGTTGTTTTCCCCTGATCAGGTAGCTATTGAGGTTGAAACGCCAACTCAGCTTTCTTTGGTTGATGAATCGACAGGCGAAGTAAGTTTTTAATACAAGAAAATGATCGGGGGCAAAAGTGTCCGTGACTATATTTTAATATTCCTAATGTGCGCACGCCCGAGTCACTTGTGCTGCACTCATGGGAATGACATAATCGTATATAAAGGTTACAGCGGGTGAGCTGGGACTAGGCCCGCAGCCTGTAATGACTTCATGGAAAGGCTGTTGGGTAGGCAAAGTATGTTATAGATCTGTAACATTACCTTATTCAAACAACGCTTTAGCCACCAAGATGGAAAAATGAAGGCACTTTGATGCATTGTAATATCTTCATTATTATGTAATGTAGCTGTATGCATTTTTTCATGCAATGACTTTATTTACACAGCTACTGATGTATGTACAACTGTCATACCTGTTCAGAAAGTATCTGTAATAAGTAAGTCCTAAGGTTTTAAAAGCCTATTTCTCATAATAAATTCCTCCTAAAATACCATTTATCAATGCTGCATTCAAGTTTAAATATGCAGCATATAATAATAATTATACTGTAATATGTTCTTGTATAGCGCTGCTAGTTTTACGTAGCGCTTTACAGAGACATTTTGCAGGCACAGGTCCCTGCCCCGTGGAGCTTACAATCTATGTTTTTGATGCCTGGCACAGGGAGATAAGGTGACTTGCCCAAGGTCATAAGAAGCCGACACCGGGAATTGAACCAGGTTCCCCTCAGTGCCAGTCTTTACTCACTGAGCCTCTCCTTCTCCATATGGACATATTGATCTGTCGATTTGAGTGTGTTTTTTATATTGTCATGTATTGTTAATGAAAATGCTTGTATTTGTATTACAGAACGAAGATATTGTGGTCACACTTCTACCTGCCGGTCACTGCCCGGGATCAGTAATGTATGACCTTTCTCTGTATGCCCATGTTCTGCTCAGTAACACGACACATACTCTGCTTTGTCCAGCAATGTGTTCTAATCAGTCTGTAATTAGGAATATATCAGTCACGCTTATTGTGCTTTCTGGTTTCTAGTGTTGGGAAAGTAGACGTTTGATTTTAAATACCCATGAAGTGTGATTTATAGGGGCTGTTCCACATAGCGGGTAAACCCAAATATTTGTTTTAAAGAACTTATGAGTGTAATTGTTTTCCTTTCAGAGATGATTTTTTTCCCCCCCACTAAAGTACACGCTTTGCGTGTTTGCTTCTTATGTAAAAATGAGTTCATTTCTATTTTGGATCTTGTTTTAGTCTAATCTTATATGGTATTTATTGTCATTCTGCAGTATCACTTTAAACTAATTATGCTGCTTACATTCGGTAAACAAAACGACACAGGAAAATCGGCAGTGTGTATATATATGTATATTTATTTATATTTATTTATTGTCACCTTTTCACCCACCATAACTTAAAATGTATATGGTAAACCAACCAGCCTAGAAATATTTCAAAGCAAGTATAAACCAAACTCACACTGATGATACCCATCAAGGTTGAAACATGTCTGTGAGTGGTTTGTACTTGCTTTGCTAGTCCCATGCTGTGCTTAAAAGCTGTGTGAACAGCGAAATGGGCTCCATGTGACTGGATATTCCAGGCAAAAGGTCATGGTAGACCCTTGATATATATTGAGGGTGGCCAACTCCAGCCCTCAAGGGCCACCAATAGGTCAGGTTTTCAGGAAATCCCTGCTTCAGCACAGGGGGCTCAGTCCCTGCCCCGGAGACCTTACAATCTAAGTGGTATGGTGGGAGAGTGAGAGTGTTTGTTTGTGATAGTGATCTCAGACACAGCCAGGGGTACGTACCCCTTCTGGGTTCCTGTGCGGCTCTGTGTTAGGGAGACCTCGGCAGCAGAACGTTGGCAGAATGTGAAGAACGATCGTTTTCAAACCTGTTTCAGGTTTCTGTTTCAAGGACACAGCGGCACGGTGCTGTACACAGGGGACTTCAGGCTGGCAAGCGGAGAGGCCGCCCGCATGGAGCCCTTACATTCAGGAAACAGGTGCTCAGAGCTGCATGCAGTGGGGGAAAGGGACGTTTGCATACGATCATCCTTCTGGTATCTCACAGGGTTCCTGTTCTGATAATACAGCTCAACCCCCTTATAACGCTGTGCTTGGGGTCCAAAGAATCACATCGCGTTATAAGCGGATCGTGTTAGAAATAATGTACGATTGTACGCATTGTACAATAAAGTATTTAAGATACCAGTAGTCGTGTTGTAAAGTATTCATAAATACGAAAATTGGGAGCCACGCTTGCACCGCGTTATAAGCGGATTCACGTTGTAACGGATCGCGTTATAACGGGGTTGAGCCGTATTATAATAATAATAACTTTATTTCACATATCACGCTCCCAGTGGGACACAAAGGGCCTCACAATTACAGTGTAGTGCGCGGCATACAGCGCATGGGATTGTTACAGACACAGGTCCCTGCCCCTTAGAGCTTACAAGCTATGATTTTGGTGCCTGAGGCACAGGGAGATAAAGTGACTTGCCCAAGGTCACAAGGAGCCGACATCGGAAATCGAACCAGGTTCCCCTGCTTCAAACTCAGTGCCATTGTTCTCAGTCGGGGTCTTTACTCACTTCCCATAATACATTACAGTCAATGTTGGGTTTACATTTGTTATTGAATAAAATCAGATGCATGCGGTTAGCCAACATTGATTTTAATAACTGACCTGGAGCTTGTACCACTAAGAACCTTTGTCAAATATCTTCAATTTAGGCCATAAAGGAGCCATCCTGGGAAATAGTTATATAGAATAGACTTAATCCCCCACACCACCCCTCACTGCCCCAAAACATTTGCTATAAAGGTTTTTTGGATCTTGCATCTATCTGGCTTTTAACCATGTTTAAATCAGTAGTTATATGAATGTGGTTCATAGATGAGCAATGGAAATAAGACTATTTACACTTACCTTTTGACATTGTTTGTATCTGTTTTTTAGGGTGAAAGACATTGAGAGTGTTTATTTGGACACAACATTCTGTGACCCCAAATATTTTCAGATCCCTAGCAGGGTAAGACCGCTTTTAAATAGCAACTCTTTTCTCGAGGTGCCTGAGATGGGGAATGTCGACAAGGCTCATAAATGTAATCCCTTAAAAGAAAAAAAATGTACAAAAATAAATACATTGAATGATGTGAAGAGTACTGCGCCTTTTTACATACGGTTATTATACTATTGGAGGCACAGCACATGTAACATGCTGAATCGGTTGTTTTTTCTGCCCTGGATAAATATGAGAATAAATGTAGGATGAGTAATTGGAATTTTAACAAAAGTTGATCTTGATGGGCACGATTTTATTCAAACGAATGTACTACAGCTCAGCCTCGTTATAGCACGATCCGCTACAGCGCGAATCCGCTTATAACGCAGTCTGAGTGTGGCTCCCGAGATTTGAAAACCTCCATTTTGCCGAATTTTTAACGCGATCCCGGTGGCCCCCAAGGACCGCGTTATAACGGGGTTCAGCTGTATGTTACTATGGAATGACGGCTCCGACATTTGGGTACTTTGAGGGTATACGTGTATTGTACGTTAAGGCACCAATCTGCCGCTCGTCTTTCACGCATAGAAATGAAACTTATTTTCATTTTTGCCAGGACTTGGAAATCCTATATGACCTGAAAGGCCTCGTGGTGCCATTGTGGCTTCCTATTGGTGGTCATATTATCCCCTCTGGTTAATATATTCTTGTCCAGGAGTACTGAAAGTTTTATTTCACTGCAACGGGGTGTAGGTTATCCGGAGCTGGGAGTCCTGCTGTATAGGCTCGGTGAGACCCTGCTGGATTTAGTACAGTTATGGGTGGGGGGGATTGCTGCTTTAAGTTAAATGTACTATTTTTATTTGGGATTCGCCTGCTTTTATATGTTATCGGTGTTGTGTATAAAACTCCAATAAGCCAGGTAATTGGCACTTAATAATAATAATAGCATGTTCTTGTATAGCGCTGAGAGTTTTACGTAGCGCTTTACAGAGACATTTTGCAGGCGCAGGTCCCTGCCCCGTGGAGCTTACAATCTATGTTTTTGGTGCCTGAGGCACAGGGAGATAAAGTGACTTACCCAAGGTCACAAGAAGCCGACACCAGGAATTGAACCAGCCTCCCCAAACGCAGTGCCAGTGTCTTTACTCACTGAGCCACTTGGATGCATTAGCCACTGATTGGTCTGTGCTATTCGTTTTCATTGAGAGAATTGTATCTGAGTTGGTTGTTTGGACAGTTGCCATTAGTTCCACCTCATTCCCATTAAAAGGTGTTTTCCGCTCCTGAAACTGCTCACTCGGGGAAGGAGTTGCTGGGTTTTCCTTTTTTGTAGGATGCCCATTGGGGCCGTTTGTGGTAAACAACGAAATACCGTGTTAACTGTCAAATTAAATCCCTTTATTCCCTTGAAGTGCCCCAAGTAAACGGGACATAGGTGCAGTGTAATCCAGAAAAAGATTGCAGATTAGAAATGAAGCCTTAGCGCTGAGGGGAACGTTCGTTCCTACTCCTGAGCAAGAAGCCTAATTGCGGCCTGAAGCTCCGGCATTTAAACATTTGTTAGCCAATAAAGATCTAATTTCCCCACACTGCCTTTTTACAGCTTAAATCGCACCCAGGCCTGTTTGTTTCCTATTTGTGCACCTGCTCATAAAAGACATCACAGTGGATTGGGGCAGATATTCTGTATATATATTATATACTGTATAACCCTGTTCTTTTAATGTAACCATGTATTTTGTGCCCAGGACATACGTGAAAACGAGATGTAGCTCTCAATGTATTACTTCCTGGTAAAGCATTTTTATAAATAAAATAAATATCATTTCTTCTCCATCTGCTTCAGTGATGTGTATGATACATTGACATGAACGAGACTGACTTAAAACATTCCAAAGATCATAATAAAACATTCCAAAGATCATAAATCTTTTAACACCAATATGATCTCTTTCTTTTCCAAACTGATTTTCACTTGCACTGCTTTTGTTTTCTGCTGGTACCAACTCTTATTACTAAAAGTAAATCCCAAATAACAGGGAAATCAACAGGACAAACCCCGCTTTCCAAGTGCCACCTTTTTGGCTCCTTCTGTGATCACAGTTCTGTAAGGTACATAGGTGCCACACGTGTCTGTGATAGCAATAGGGTGCTGCGTACAAGTGGTTGCTGTTCAGTTAAGATAGTGTAATTCTGTGTCAATTCAATTTCTTTAGCAAATGCTTAACATCTCTCCTAAATCTGTCTGTCTCCTGCTGAAATCCCTCTGCTGGCTTCCTATTAAATTCTGCATTACTTACACAATTCTCCTCCTCTCTTTTAAGGCTCTACACTCCCCCTCCTTACATCTCAGCCCTAATTTCTCACTATACACCGGCCCGACTCTTGCGTTCTGCTCATCAAGGTCCTCTCTACCCCCTTTTGTATCGAATGCCCTCTTCCACCTAAAATCTTTCTCACTGTCTGCCCCACACCTCTGGCATACTCTTCCCCTGAATATCTGATTGGCACCCCCTCTCTCTCCAGTTTTTTAGGACCTTTCTTAAAATGCACCTCTTCAACTAAGCATCTGGGTAGATCCGTTGACTGATACTATAGATCCCATATGCATTTACCTTGACCCCTTGCAGACACACTTCCCATAACTCCCTCCTACTGTCTCTAAGTTCTCCCCACTTACCACTTAGATTGTAAGCTCTTGAGGGCAGGGACTCCTTTTCCTTTTGTTACTGTTCTGTCCCATTATGTGTTATATTATTATGTCACGTGTATTACTGCTGTGAAGCGCTATGTACATAGATGGAGCTATATACTTATATACATCCAATTCTAATAATTTCATGGTTTTGCTTCTCTTTAGGAGGAATGCTTGGCTGGGATCTTGGATTTGGTACGAAGTTGGATCACGCTGGGTCCTTACCACATCGTGTGGCTTAACTGCAAAGCAGCGTATGGATACGAGTATTTATTCACAAACCTTAGTGAGGAATTTGGCGCACAGGTAAGGTCTCTCTCAATGCGTTACAGCTGTTTGCTTACATTATGTAATATTACTGGCACACTCCTACATGGAATTGCTGTTTGTGCAGGTGCAGTGCGTCCTTCCTGGGGGGTTATTAAAGTGGTGATTGGATTGAGATTCTTCATTACAGAACGAAACAGAGTTATATTTACTCAATGCATGGATCGCATTTAAATGGGAATATTATTGAAGGATGAAAACAGACAGCAACTGTAAATCCCTCTAAATCTTTAAAGATCTTGCTGTCTGGTGTCTAAACTTAAAGCTGCAGACCAAGCAATATCCTACATGTGTGTTTTTAAATAAATCAGTTCTGTACTATGAGAAAATATTTCTAGCATTTAAGAAAGAAAAAAAAAAACCATACGTGAATGACATTTTGAATGTATTCTAATGTAACAAGCATTTTTGGTTTCTATAGCAACTATTTGCAAAGTCACATCCCCTTCCTCTTCTGAAACAGGCTCTGGCACACCTCTTTTTTGAGCCCTGCCCTCTGTCTAGCGGTGCATCAATTGTATCTAGTGACTCCCTGGTCACATGATCTTCCCCACAGAACTTTGCATCTTTGGTCCACTTCTGCTGCACTGACAGCCATTTAGTGAACCCCCGAGCCGAATCTTCGCCGATCTATCACATGAGAACGGAGTGTTCTGCAACTTACCTAATGACTTATCATCGTGTGGCTTGTATTATTGCACATATTAAAGGGAAAAAATGGTAACTTGGACTGCTGCTCAAACGGTCTTTTATTGCAAAGCGTGGTCTTTCTCATGCAGAATCCCACCTTCATGCCCCGGATAGAAGCTGGGATACGTCCCCTGCTTGTGTGGCTGCTGGGAGGGGCTCCGCTTAGTAGTGAAATGATGGTTGAGTTTTCCGAGTCCTTAGCATTTTTCTCATTAGGGTCACAGCTTGGCTGGGATCCTCACGCTTATTCTGTGAGTATCGGGCTGCTACAGGACAGTGTGAAACCTCTCATTTAATTTTATCGTCCTGTGCTCTGATACCCAAGACTTTTTTTATTTCTTTATTTTCCCCCACAGGTCCATGTGAATAAGTTAGACATGTTCAAGAACATGCCGGAAATCCTTTACCATGTAACAACTGATCGTCGGACACAGATCCATGCGTGTCGACATCCGTTGGTAAATAAACTTTGTAATACAGGTTACTTGTCATTAATTAGATGTCACTTAAAAAAAAAAGAATGTATGCAAGCTCATTATTGGTAAATGATTAAATAAGGTATTTAATACCATACACCTGATATCAGATGGTGCACTTATAGAGTGTAGGCTTAAAGGAGCAATCCATCCATTAATAATAATAATAATAATAATAATATTATTTTAAATAAATCAGTTCTGTAGTATTAGAGAATAATTACTAAAATTATTAATATTTTTTTAAATTAAACTCTTAATGCCACTTTTAATGAGTTTTAATGTACTGAGCATCCTTTGATTTGTATAGCAGGCTTTAGCCCACCTCCCCAGCAGTGCAAGATCTTTTGTAACACTTCCCTGTTTGTGATAATTTGTTGCCAATATTCCCAGCCGTTTGAGCTGCAAACTGTAACAATTGATAATGTTACCTTCATGATATAAGACCAGTCTAGGACGTTTGGCCGCAACCCAAAACGCTGCCGGCACTCCGTCGCCAGGCATATCGCCACCGGACAAGTCCCCAACGGGAGACCTGGCCGCAGGGCATCTCGCCTCTTCACATTTGAAGATTCAGTGATACGTTTTTTGCTACGTTGAATACGAATAAAAGGTCATTCGTGAGGTTTATTTTTTCATTGATTAGATGTCCCTTATTTGTTCTACTAGTTACAAAGCAAGGTACCTTACAAAAGTGGTCCTCAACAGTCTCCTGTAGGATAACATGGATTAGTACAGGGGTGTTCAACTCCAGTTCTCAAGACCCAGCAACAGCTCAGGTTTTCAGGATATCCCAGCTTCAGCACAGATTGCTCAATCAGTCCCGGCTTCAGCACAGATGGCTCAATCAGTCCCGGCTTTAGACTTCGACTGAGTCTTTGACTGAGCCACCTGTGCTTCAGGCCTTGCTGTATAACACCAACGTCACAAGCAGACCAGAAAATGGGAATACAAAGCACAGACTGGATCAGTAGCCCAAGATTCATATTGGAGGTGGACTAGATCAGGGGTGTGCAAGCCGGGGGGGGGGGGGGGGCGGTGCTTACAGAGGCCCCGCGATCTTCCCCACAACATTTAAATTAAATGCCGGGGGAGCGTGTAAGGCCTCTTACCTGCTCTCCGGCGACGCGTCGTCATGTCAAAGCAGCGTCAAATTGCAACATGCCGTCTTCTGCCCATGCCGGAGCAGGTAAGGAGGGGGGGCATGAGAACGGGGGGGGGGGCGCAAATAGAAATGTTTGCACGCCCCTGGACTAGATAATGGCTGTTGGTTGTATGTTTATAAGACGAGGACGAGCGCTCCATGCTAACACATCATTTTATCCTGCAAGAGCGAAGCGTACCTGCGAGGGAACAGACTGCCCTGCGGGATGTTTTCAGGCGATGGGGTCCCTCTGCGCATCATCAGTATTAAACCATCCACCATGTGGTTTGGGGAGCGGACTAGGAAAACGAACGTGATTGTGAGGTACGAAGCAGCGCGCCCCGTGTAGAGTCATTGTGCCAATGGCAGACCCGTTATACGGGCAATCCGGAGACGTGCAAAACATTGACAGCAGCCCGCGAACCATGCAAAATGTTGCTTTTTTTTGCGTCTCAAGAAAAAGAAAGCCGCGGCAGAGTTCACAAGCAATTCCCCAAATATTGGGTCGGTGTGCATTGCGATTTTATTTTAATATGCGAATTTGCTAAATTCTCTACAATTGATAGATGCGCTTAATGTTGAGACTATGAATAGCGCGCACACCATGTTTCGTTGGTGCATGTCCCATAAGTAAAATATATCAATACGATACCGTTCTGAAGTCTGGTAATCAAGAGACAGCACACAAGGGGTAGTTTTCAACAAAAGTATTGGTGAAAAGTGGTACATAAAGACCAACGTTTCGGTCCTCACAACGGGACCTTCCTCAGGGGGGTGTGAGGACCGAAACGTTGGTCTTGATGCACCACTGCGGATAGTGGAAGCTCTGGCTCATACGGAACTTTACATTATTTTAGTCATTGGTGAACCGTCCTATTGAAGATTTCTTTTGGCTGTAAGATTGATGACCCGGAACTTGAACTTCATTAATGCAGCTTCCTGATTGGCTGCATCCACCAAGACATGGAACTAAAGAGCAAAATAAGTTGTATAGTGACCATGTCAACCGCTCTGTGGACATGTATCTCTAACCTGCCCATACTTATTCATCTATATAAAGTACGGATAGAAATATCTAACTTCTTGCTGTGTGCTGGGGCTGAAACCTTTTTGACCCCATTCAGCCCGCAGTGCATAGTAAAGACATTGTCACAAGAAAGGAGAGGGCAGTATATCCCACGCCTGCCCTGTGGTGCCCCAGTTGGGTACGTGGCAGCAGTTTGGTTCTCCGGCCTTGTAAAAAATAAACATCATCTTTGTTTTGTTTTCATCTTTAGAGCCGGAGAGAGTTCCTATCGGGCTTGTTTCTCTTTTCATTCGTCGTACAGTGAGGTATGTACCGTATTTCACTATACTGTTGATTCATTTGCCTCCTCTACTGATGATAAACCCTTTGCCGCTGTTTTATTCAGCGGGGCTGTAAATTAAACAATGGTGTTGAAGGGGCAGTCCTACATAACCGATTAAAAGAGTTTGAGTAGTGGGCGTCCTGGGATTCACTTTCCCTTCAATCAGCAATCCTCTCGGAAGCCTATGTGAGTTTACCTCATATTATGTTAGTATCTTTCCCCCCCCGAGTAGGTCCCGCTCTTTTGGAAACAAAAAAATTACATGGTCTTTCTAGTGTTAAAAAACCCCCCCGTGATTTTCATCTCTAGGTTCTGCGGTGACCACGGTAACCTTTAGACTGCACTGGGCTCTCGGGAGAGCTTCATTTTAACTTCCCAGACACTTAATATTTAAAACACTCAAATCTCCTGATAAAACTTCCAGATTTTAACAATAAAAAGCAGCGTTAAAGTGGCACTCCCGGCGACATCCGTTTGAAGCAGGGGGTCTCCGGAGCTGAACCGCGTTAATTTCGGCTCCGGAGACCCCCTGCTTCCCAAGATACCTACAGAAGGGCGTGCCGGTAGCAGCCCAGTCAGGGCTACCAATGTGGCGGCTTGAAATGTCCTGCGGGCCAATAGGAAGCCTTGATGTCATTCCTCGCGGCTTCCTATTGGCCCGCGGGACACTGGACATTTAAACTGCACCCCTTACGGAGGTATGTATCTCTGGAAAGCAGGGGATCCCCAGAGCTGAAATCGGTGCACTTCAGCTGCAAAGACCCCCTGTTTCAAACCTTTGTTTGTTTTTTAAAGCCATACGTTGTCACCGGGTCTGCTGCTTCTAGGAAGGAATGCAATAAAAATGACCATCGTCGCGGGCTGCTACTTTTAAATAACTTTTTACTTATTTGATTCTTGTGAAGAATGAATATATTTTGCACTCATCAGAAATCACTGGATTCAAGCATATCAGCTTTTTGTTGATCTGTTTGACTTCCGAAGGCCTCATAATTATCCAGCAAGCACAGAGCAGAAAGATCAATTAACCTCCTGGCTTTGAGAACTGCAATCATCAAAAGACTGTAGATAAAGATTGTAAAAACCAGTCCAAGCATTTCTTGATCACGGAAGTGCAAAAGTTAGAAATAAACTCTATACAAATACATATAGTTGTCTGATTTGGGGGGGGGGAGTCCATCCGCTACATTTAACCCATTAAGCCCTTGAGTACTGGAGAGGCCGCATCACCAGCGTGCCATAGCCCCTGCGGCGTATTGTGACCACATTGGTGATGTCACTGATGGCGAAAACGGGAGTTGCCTCTTCCCTTTTTCGTCCCATCAAATCGTGTTCAGAACGCCACCTCCCCTAGTAAACGAGCAAAAAAACCATAGCTAGTATGTCATGGGACCCCTGGGATGCCCGAAATCATGACGTAGTAGTTACTTTATGGGACACACGAGTTTAAGTATATCTGTTGTTGGTTCACTTATGTCCTAGGAGGGACTCACCCTTTAATGCCATACAGCCTATTAAATATTCACCCGTCAATGATAAGTGTTTGCTACATTTATTAGAGCGGAGAGCTCACAACTGAAAGCTGAAGAAATGTGGGAATAGGAAAGGAAGAATTGAAGACAGATTTCTGGTCTAACTCATATTGCTCTATATAACCACTGCCCATATCACGTGGGGATGCAAATTATGCTAAAACGGTCAACACCTTTCTATAATGGCGCATACTGGACATGATGTAAGTTAATGTCAGTGCTACAGCCATGTGTATGTGGCTTGTATATTTTAGCCTAAGTCTACACCCCACAAATAATCATCTAAACCTTCAAAGTGTAAGAACAATTCCTCATTCCTCAGCAGAGTTCCATTGGCTCATCGGTTCTCTTCCAGTATATGTATATATGTATATCTCTTCATAGTCCAGTCATCAGTGCTTCATCTCTGGGTTCTTTTCTATGTCAGCCCAGTACCACCATTCTTGGTTCTTCTACAGCATTTAAGAGACCGTGAAAGCAGTGGCCGTACATAATCAGTGGATGTTGTCCTGTTTGATCCTTCTATTTGTTTAGATCAAGGATTTTCTGAGTTACATCCGACCGGTGCATGTACATGCCAACGTGATTCCTGTGGGCAAAACAAGACAATCCGTAGGAGAAATGTGAGTACAGTGTATTCTTATAACAATAATTCACTTCATGGGTTAGTTTGGAGGTTCTCAACTCCAGTCCTCAAGACCCACCCCCCCAACAGGTCAGGTTTTCAGAGTATCCCTGCTTCAGCACTGATCTGTAGGGGGGCCTTGAGGGCTGTAGTTTAGAACCCCAGAAATACAACAGGGGTGCAAGGTTAATTAGCAGACACTTGGCTAAAGTACTGGCCTTTAAACAAGGTAATCTGCTCTCAAAAGGTTGGATTGGGGCCGTTAAGAATTGGACAACTTTTCCAAGGGTGCACAACCTTTGTCTTCACAGCTTGAAGCCGCTCTGTAGATCATCTTCGGAAAGTTCTGCAATGAAGTATAAGCCTCTGGGAGCGCTGAAGAGAGCCAGAACAATGGACTTGCTAGAGCCAGGTGAGAAGCTGGAGATTTCATGCTCCTGGCAGTATAAATACTTCTCCATGTTTGTTACATAGCTCGTTTTAGGAACACATTTAACATTGAAACTCTGAGACATTAACTTGAGTGTAATTTAAATCAAAACAAAGTGATGGCTATTTTAACAATTAAAAAACAAAACACAAAGGGAGCCCAGAGCTACTTCCAATATGACAAAAATACACAGTATTATATCTTTAAAAAAAAGGGTCATTTAGTTTAACCCTTTGACCAAAGCATTATAAGCCTGCGAGCCACTTCAAGGCATGACCAGATATCTCAGGTCCTAACACTAACTGATTAAAATTCTTATTTACCTGTATAATTACAGGAAGAATGATCTGCATTGGATCTGTCACAAACAGTTGCATGAAAAGACCTGTACATGTGGGGAGGGGCGAGCTTAAAACCTGGGGAGGAGGGGCCACTAACCTCCAATATAATACTATAATATATATATATAAATATATATATATATATATATATATATTATATATATATAATCTTTAAAAGGTCATTTAGTTTAACCCTTTGGCCAAAGCTGTATTGTGACAGATCCAATGCAGATCATTCTTCCTGTAATTATACAGGTAAATAAGAATTTTAATTAGTTAGTGTTAGGACCTGCGATATTATGGTCATTCTTTGAAGTGGCTTGCAGGCTTATAATGCTTTGGCCAAAGGGTTAAACTAAATGACCCTTTTTTAAGAGATATTATTTATATATATATATATATTATGTATGTATATGTATGTATTTATTTCACTGTGTATTTTTGTCATATTGGAAGTAGCTCTGGGCTCCCTTTGTGTTTTGTTTTTTTGTAGTATACAGTGCCCCGCTCAGTAGCAGTCGTTTTGACACTCATATACATATATATATTTGGTGGTAATTTTTGGGGTTTATATGAGCTTACTGGGTATCTGTGTATTTTAACAATTTCCTGTACTTTTTATTAGAAAAATTGAATGTATCGCACCTTTGAATTAATTATTAGAAAACTCTAATATGCCACATAAGGGCAATCATCTTTTTGTTGTTTTAGCAGAAAAAAAAATATTGTTTTTTTTTTTTCCTCTCTAACAGATGAGGACTTTGTTGAAGGTCTTTTTGATGATAACCCGTTAACGCATTTGAAACGCAAGATTCCCAAGGAGTGCAACTGGAAGCCAGAGATAACCGAGGATAAAATGTTATCTGCAGCCAATGAGAAAGTTGGTAGATTGATGGAGAACTTTAAAGGAACCCCAGTGCACTCTGCCTTGAGAGTAGACTACATCGACTGTGAGGAATCCAATGGGGAGGATGAGGATGAGGAAGAGGATGAAGACATCCAAGCAGAAGTGCCCCCTCTTATACCTCCAGTTGTTGTCATAAGTTCAGAAAGTCCCTTGGCAGCAGGAGACTCAAGTGGGAAGAACACATTGGTTGATACCGGTTTACAGAAAGTAACTACTGAACCAGAGGATGATGCTATGCCTCAGTGGGATGTTTTCTTCAATCGTCATGCCGTGACAAGAGACGATGTCTCAGACACTGAAGAATGCACCCCAGATTCTTTGGAAGGCAAAGGTTCCCATTCGCCAAAAATTTCAGGGGAAGGCAGAAGCTCTCAGTCACCGATGGTGCTCAGTGATTCTGATGACTCAACTCATATTTCCTCTGCGAATTCTTCCCAGTCCACCCACATCTCCGAGCAAGGTAGCCAAGGCGGGGATAGTCAAGCTGACACTGTGCTGCTAACCTCTCAAGAAAAGAAAGCTGTGGACTTTTGCCTTTCAAAAAGATACCCTCCCCATTTAACAACCATCGCAGAACGTCCGGCTCCTGGAGTGTCCCGGCCCAAAGAAGTGCAGAGCAGTAAGACCAATGAACAAGGCGAAGAGATGACTGGTACAATTATTTCACATATGGCGCCAGCTGTTAAAGATGAAGGAGAATGCAAACTAAATGCACACAAAAGTGACTCTGTATCACAGAGCTCTGATCTCAGGTCAGACTCTCAAAGTTCCTCTGACTTTGAAATTCCTTCTACCCCAGGTGCGGAACAGCCAAAGCCAGACATGCTGCAGGTTCTGTATGAGAGGCTGGCTACAGGTGACTCACTCATGACCGATAAAGAAGATCCTGCTTAATCAAGTTACAATTAGGTTACGGTGGGTAACAAAGTGCCCCAAACCCTCCACCATACAAAGTACAGCAAAGACGGAGAACCCATGAGTGTATCTGCATGTCGTCTGTGAAGAGAAAGGGATATACTCTGATAACTAGAATCGGTAGTGGGATAGTAATAACAAAGCTACTGGTGAGCTCCATGCAAGGGGTAGCTGATAAACCATGAATACATATAAAAACCATGGTCGGCTTCACTGGACTTCAATTTATGACATTGTGCATCTACGTCAGATACACAACCCTGAAGGTGCATAATGCCGCCAAAATATTGATATTTTAATAAATTGGTCTTGTGAAACGGAGCCTGATGTTTGTATGTATTTGCATGTCCCCAAATCTGCTACCTTCACACCATTGTCCTTTTTGGAGTTGAGCTGCAGACCAGCGAGTAGATCCGCTCCTCAGTATATGCTTGGTAGGTACAAGCTGGGTAATGCAGCTGGCAAAAAGCCTTAAGGAATGTGTACAAAACGGAGAGGAGGATAAAAGTGACCATGTCCACTATGTGCATGCTTGTTACTTACTAGCGGAACCACTGTTTGATATGTGACAATGAGGTGAACGAGAGAGGTTTGGGGGCAAGTCGAAGACATGCAGATATATACTCGATTTTGTCTTTCCTGAAAAAGAATCAAAACCGATTTGTGGCATGTCGGTGTAAAGTCACAGCCCGTATGCCATGGACCATGCAATGCATTAATTAATAATAATAATTTATTATTTATTATTAATTAATTCCATAAAAAATACCTGGAATCCGATATGTTCAGGAACCTTGTGGGATGTGACTTATAAACACGGACTTCTCTTCTACATTCACATACTTCACTCGCGAAAATCCATTACTGGTTAGTATCCAGAAGATTTCTCTGAAAGCAATAACTTGCATTGAGCAGTGTTTGAACTTGGTGTAGAAACTGCGTTGGACACACAGCTCATTATGTTATAGGTCCTAATGTTGCACTGTGGGGAGTAGTGAAGAGTTAAGATATTTAAAAACAAGCTTCATCCATCATGTTTACTGCTAACATTTTTTTTTTTTTTTAATGAAGAAATATAAGATTTAAGGAGATCCATGCTTTCTCAGGAATTAATCGAGAACCTTAATAATGATATCAGACTGGCTGCAGTGTGGTGAGGTGCCTCAGCAACTACTTTTTCTGGAAAGGTCACAAATGTGATGTCACAAAAGACATCACAAATCCAAGATGGCTCCCGCCAGGCTCACAAAGGTCAATTAACTTGGCCATTCTGCAAATCATTTAACAGACTTTTGTTTTTGTTTTTTAGTGGTTAACGCATATCCACAAAGCTAATTATATGCAAAGACAACAGCTGTTGTTTAACTCATTAGCATTGCCTTAAAGATATGTTAAGTTACCACTATCATGTGTTAACTTCAAATAACATGGTGTTAAGCATGTCTTACCAAAAGGGATCGCTGCTCTCAGTCAGACCCAGAATCGTTGTGTAAAGTTAAGCGATGATAGGAGAGGGACATAACGACGTACAGATGTAGCAAGATTGACTGTTTTTGGTGCTGGGTCAAGCTATGAGAACAGAACTTCCCTGGTGCCTGAGGGGGGGGGGGTGTCTGATTTGGAAGAATGGCGCCCCGCAGCAGCATCGTCTCTGCAGCCGCAGCTCTAGACACAGCAAGCCTCGCTACATCTGTAAGTAATGCTAAATCCTACCTAACCGTGTTACACCCATCCAGGGTCTGTTAAATCCCTGCGTTAAACTTTAATGGACCTATGTGTAGAGGCGGCATTAGGGGGAACACCTCTATTGCATCTCATTAGCACTAATGTCTATTATCGTTAACGCAATTACCCTTTCTGGCTGAAAACGGCACTTAACGAGCTTTGAAGATAACTTAACGTTTCACAAGTGTAGACATTTTTTTTTAGCACCGTGTGACTGCATTTTAAAAATAATGTAACCTGCATTGTAATATTGCAAAATCCAAATTTGCTTCGATGGAGCTTGCAGCTCTGAGACCCTCTGAACCGCACCATCGTTTCTTTACAATACAATAGTGACCTCATTGTTAGATGAGCTAATTTAGCCCTTACGCTGTATCTGGTTACTGATGCAGCCACGAGTATTCTAACACTTGTCTGGGGCAATCTGGGGCAATCTCCCAGTAATGATGCAACATTTCTGTGACATTTCTGCAGACCGACTAATGGCCCATCAGATTAATACAGCAGAGGTCCCTGGCAGTTCCTTTCAAACTGAGACTGCCAGGGACCCCGCTGTGTTAATCCGATGGGCCATTAGTCTGTTTTGCAGAAATGTTGCAGCATTACTGAAAGATTGCCCCAGATTTTCAAAGGCAAGTGTTTGGATACTCGTTGCTGCATCAGTACATCATGGGCACTTTCTCATTTCCTAGCGGCACATCAGACTGACCGCTCCACTTCCATCCGTGTCATGTGATCGCTCCAGTACAATGTAAAGGTTAAAGCAGCTGTCCCCACGTTTGTGTATATAGATATTTTTGTTTGTTTTTTTATTATGCACATGAACCAGGGGGACCCAGAGTGGCTTGGTTCCCCCCTGACCTCCGGAGACCCCCTGGTTTCTGAGTTATAAGGTGTTGGGTTTTTTGTTGTCTGTGTGAGATGAGTGAGGTCCCCAGTGGAAATTACAGACTACGTCTGATGTTGCCACTTTCTATTGGCTGCCAGAGCAAGCCTGGCCATGTGGCTATTTTCTGCCTGCTGGACCAAATCCTTTCTATCTGGTGAAAACCAAGGACTGCTGCTTTAAAATGTGCAGCCATTATACTGCCTCCATTAATCACAAATGTTATATTTATCTGTTCTGATTTTTTTTTTTTTTTTTTTATAAAAATATTCCTTTCAAAGGGAAATTACTATAACAAACACAATATCACTTTAAAATACAATCCTGCTATTTTCCATTCATTATGGAGAAACATTGTTGCACCTGTATAGTACTGTACCTATACATTTTATCAGAGATTTCTTTCTATTCATTCCACGTAATGGTCATTGTTTTTTTTGTTCCGTTGTAATATTTAGAGACACTAGAATTTTCTATTTATCATGTTAATTGTTTTCCATAGAAGGATAAGACTTACGGATTGCCTTCTCGGGTCGTTTTTTTGTATTATAAAGAATACCTTTAAACTCACCCCAGGCATCCACCTCACATTCCACATGCACAGCACACTTGCTGCCTGGGCAGTTCATTTATTCACATTTTCCAGCTGCAAAGTGGGTAAAGATTGGAGCACAAAAACAGAACTATAATTTATCAAATGCAAATATACTAACTGAAATCTGTGGGTGTTTTTTTTTTTCTCTCTGAACTTTGCAGCAGGGAGACTGATATAAATTGGCCTCTTATGTTTATGCCACAGGTTTTTGTGATACATTTTTAGTGGACCAACATACATATAGAAATACAGTGGCACGCCACTGAAGGTAGCGTCCTACCTGGGTGCAAACCGCTGGTAAATGGACAACAGAAAAGGTGGAAGCAGGCACTCCAGGACCTAGTTTTGCATTAAACGTTATATGTTTTCTATCAATGTTTTGGCTCTCTACAAAGCCTTTCTCTGATTTGAACACAATATATTAGACCAGGGTGTGCAAACTTTTCAGGAGATGTGAGTGCGTAATACTAAAGACCAATACAGAAAATTGTTTAAGGAATAAACGGATACTTGTGTGGGGGGGAGACCCCAAAAATTAAACTTGATTGAAGACAGGTACTGGGTGTAGGGTCCTGGATAATGAGCTCACTAATGAGGTGAGACCAGTGTATGCAATAAAGCCAGGAACGATAAGAATAAACACAGCCCTAGACTGTACCAAATGTCCTAAGATCCATAACAGGAAAACATGTAGCAAGCAATTGACTCACTCTGAGTGCTGCAATGTCCATGTGATCTGAAGATGAGGGGTCCCCAGGTGTGCCTCCATCCAATGGGTAGACTATGAAGAAAGGGGAGCAGTGGCAGAGCAAACTCTGCCACTTCTCCCCTTCTGCGCAAACTTTTCAGCCTGCGCCCCCTCTACCTGCTCTCACCCGAATCAAGGTACGGAAACTTAGAGGCCTTGCGCGGTCCCCTGGCATTTAATTGACATGATTTGGGGAAGAGCGCGGGGACTCTGTAAGCGCTGTCCCCAGAAAATCTCGCACCCGCCAGTTTGCGCACCCCTGTATTAGACCATCTGTTATACGGTGTGATGCAGACGCCTTTGTGACTTGAAATGGCTCATTTTCCCGCCGGACACTACTCTGCAGCTCAGTCCCTGCGACAGATTTCTGGTTTTCCTTAGACAATTGCCGGATAAACCAAACAAACTACTAACAGAGGGAATAGCACAGTAAGCATCAAAGTCTACAGCAAATATTTATTTCTGCTCATCTTCATTATGTATTTAATATTATTAGCCAGGCACGATGCTTGTTTACATAATACAATCACATTGCCGATGTAACTTTTCCATCTGCTAAGAAATTCAATTTTCACTAAAACAAATACGTTTTGGATAATGTTAATATACTCATGGTATCATACTTGTTTAGCTCCTACACATGCTTGAGAGCAACTTATGAGATTTTTTTTTTAAATAGAACAAGTTTGTATCCATTCCTTGACTGAAAAAAAGAATTACCAGCTGTTTAATAAAGTTTTGTTTCTAATTTTTATTGAGATGATACTGCTGGAGTATTTTTTTTCTTCCATGCCCAAGTCTGTTTTACCTGCGAAAGCTTGAGAAAAGACATTGTTTCCATTCTTACGGTCATTTTTCCTTTGCTGGAGTCTTCTCATGGCAGTATGCACCAGGATGTTAATCCCACCCTTTACCTGAAGGTAGGACAACCTCCCAAATCAACCTCAATTCTTATATAAGACACCAACCCTGTAGGCATGACGGACATCTATTTTCCCCAAGTTAGTATAAAAGAACTCAAAGTGTTTAATGCAGTCCAAGAACATTGGGGAGGGAGAACTGGTGCGTACTGCCATATGAAAAGTGTGTGTGTGTGTGTGTGTGTGTGTGTGTGTGTGTGTGTGTGTTAAATCGGCACTACAATGCACACTAATATGTGGAAAGTGTGTCAACCAATGTGTGTGTAACGGATTGAATATTAATATTCTTAGTGATCTATAATGTTCACAAAAAAAGTGTATAATGCAAATTAAACAATTTTATAATTAAGGTGGCGCAAATGTGAAATAAGAATAAAAACTGAAGTCAATATAAATATATATTTAAAAACAAAGGCAGGGGAATCTGGAGACGTAGCAGCTTCACATGAAACTGGAGTTCCTAACAATACTAGATAACCAAAAAACAGAAGTGCATGCTCCATAGGATATTTAATAAAAAGTGAAAAATTCAGCCAGGATGAAAACATTCAATAATATAAATGGAACAATTAAAATATTACAAGGGGAAAAACCTCTCACTGAAGAGAGAGGAAGCAGCGGGCACTGCAGGGCAAAAAGACTGCAAAGGCTGGACTGTGCAAAAATAGAAATACTTTAGTAAACCATTAGCAGACAAGGATAAAAAGAGGAAGGTCCCCCAGTATACTCTGACGCGTTTCACCCGCAATGGGCTTTGACAAAGCCAGTCCAGCCTTTGCAGTCTTTTTGCCCTGCAGTGCCCGCTGCTTCCTCTCTCTTCAGTGAGAGGTTTTTCCCCTTGGACAGTCTACACAGCTTGCAGCATGCTGATCCGGATGCAGTCAGAGCCGCAGTAAGTGAATTTCAATACTTTTACTGACGGAGCCTCCCCAGGAGCTTCCCCTATCATCTATACCACACCGCTAGGCTTTCCCCCATACTAGGGGTTATCATTGGATTTGGCTTTACTTGTTTTCACTGCTTATTCTCTGACTTCATTATCCGGATTATTGGCATATTTGAAACTACACGTGGTGGGACTTTACTCTGTAGCACCCGCCATTTGGGGTGATCATTCACCTCATCTTCTCTCCAATTAAAATATTACCAATGGTGAGTCCTGTGAGCAAAGTCCTGCTGAATGACGATTGGATTGAATGTCCCACTGTATTGAATGGTTCAGATGGGGCAAAGATTAAATATTTGTGCATGAATCCAAATACAAGCAGGAAATTGAGAATCGGTATCGGAATGATAAACTCAGTGGAGATGTTACAGGTAGGAGTATGCCCACAAATAATAGCTGTAATAGGGGATCCAATGTTTAGGTGGGTCCTGAGCCTGAGAGACCTTCTCACCAGCACAGAGGGTAGAAATACCTCTAAGGGGAAATCAGTGTTTCACAGCAACTGATCTGCTGGAGACTTTGAAAATGTAAAAGGTGCCCCCTGTCGCGTGTGTCAGAGGATAAGCAAACTAACCAGTAGTGTATGCTGTATATGAAACCAGCGTGAGCAGTCAGTTCTCTGGCGCTGAGGCCCCAAACCTCTGCTTCAGGCAGCCAGCAGCTGCAGCTCCCCAATGGCCCTATTGGCTTTAACAAAAAAGGGACTGACTAGACATCTTTTCTTCGTTGAGCTACTGTGACTTCCTCTACCACCTTGTTGCTTCATGAGGTCTTTTAAGTCTTTAAAGCACTTTCGTCGTTTTATTTTTTAGCCTTTTTTTTTTTTTTAGAAACATTTACATTCTTTGTTGAATTTTAGAAATTACTATGTCAATCAACAACAACCCATCCGACTGAAATAGAGTGGGTCCCTTGTGACCTTGGGCAAGTGTATCTCACTGTCTCGGGCATCAAAAACAGATCGTAAGCTCATCGGCTTCGAGCACACTACAGTGTAATTGTGAAGCGCTTTGTGTTCCATTGGGAGAAAAGCACTATAGGGAATAAAGTTCTTATTCCTTTCGAGTTTCATCTACTGCGAGCAGCGGAACCCACTTTATCTCATGCAGATGTTGGGGGCCCCTGAACATTTCCACTATGGTTAGCCAGGTCTGTATGATCTTGCATCCCAGAAAACGTTTGTCTGATGGTAGAGTGTAGCCATAAACTATTCTCAGCCTCCTTTCCTAAGGCAGAAAAATGCATTTTCCTCATGTAGATCTGGAAACAATAGCATCAAAACCTTTGCTAAATAGAAGATCTTCAAAGGGGATGGAACACCATTTATGCCATAGTCTGAGCCACAACACCCTTCTGGCAGCGACTGATAATGCCATGGAGCTGGCTGCTATTTTGAGTCAAAGGAAGGCTGATGTAGTTCCCTGCAAGTTTGACCTCCGGTGGGTCATCCTTCATGGCTACTCTTGCAACTCCTTTCTCCACTGCTTCTTCAACGTTGGACATTCACATTTTTAGTCCTCTTGGAAAGGAGGCAGTAGTTATGGTGGACTTGCAAGCAGTGCCTGCATCCAGAAAATGCTTTTTGAACACGTTTTCCATTCTCCTGTCCATTATGTCCTTAAAGAATGTTGTATCTTCCAAAGGAGTAGTTTTTTTCCCCAATCCTAGAAATAGCTGCATCCATTTTTGGCAGCACCTCTCAGGATCTTGACTCTTGATCGGAAAATGGGCACATCTTTGATAACTTTATGGATACGACCACTCTTGTCTGGATGTACCCATTCTATGAAAATCAGTTACAACCTTATGGACTAAAGGTCAATGTCTTCTTCTGGGCTACTCAAAAAAACAAAAAATCTGTCCTGAACTTTGCCAATTTCCACATCATCTTGCACGTCCAAGACTTCTCTCACTGGCTTAATAAGAGGTGGAACGAACTCCATGAAGAACCAAGAATCATCGTCCCAGTCTTCTTCCTCTGAAGAATAGATGTATCCCTTAAGATTCTTTAAGTTGATCTGAGTGTGTAGAATCTATATTTTTATCCAGGCCAGTTCGTGATCAAGCCGTATTGGAGGACTCTAACCTAGGGGTACACATACGTTCCCCTGCGCCCGACCTGCCTGCTCTCCCCCCTCTCTTACCTTGTCTCCGGCGTAAAATGACGCCGCTGGGTCATGTGACATTAGCAACGCCGTCGTAGTCAAGGTAAGAAAACTTAGAGGTCTCGCACAGTCCCTCAGCATTTAATTTAAATGCTTTGAGGAAGAGCACGGAGCCTCTGTAAGCACTGCGCACCCCAGTTTGTGCACCGCTGTCCTAACCTCTGCAATTGCTTCTTGCACACGGTTTAACTTTTTTAAACTGGATATTTCCCAATCTGGTCAGACGATTCTGAGGCTGCCGATTTAAGGCAATCTGTACAAAACTTCTTGGATTCTATAGCAAGCTTGTCACAAATCCTAAGGTTTTTTTTTTGTCCACTTCTTACCTGGGTTGAGAGCTTTCCCGTGTGGCTTTGAAAGTATCTTTTTCAGCAGAATGGGTGGCAGAGCTTAGAGAGTTTTCTAAAAACAGCAACAAAAATATCATATGCACACTGTTTTAAGCAGATGAATCATGACATAACTAATGGACTTACCAAGGCGGCTTGGAAACTAATCGCTTGGCAGCAAACTGATCCACAGCTTCAGCTAATAGCAGTAAGCAAGTGCACGCAGTACAAACCGGCATTTGAAAATGTTTGGCGCCTCACTTCTGGTGATGTCACCGCGATGCTCTACCTCGGAGCATGCTCGCACACATCATTTTACATTGACGAGCATCAATGCCGTGGGGGAAAAAAAAAGTAGTTTTTCTGCAAAGGCCTCCCACAAATGGTGGAATGAGGCACAGACCTGAGTCACGGTGGGCCCCGATTAGTGTCCTGCGTGGGAGCCACAGGCTTCAGAGGCACAGAGGGCACCCCTGGATTGACTGCACGAACAGTCAGGTAATTCCTTGCTAAGAAAAACAAAAAAACGTAACCCTCAGCAGAGTAGGACAGAAAGACTGCCATAACTATGGATCTGGTGCTTTACATAGTGAGGTTGTTGCTTTTGTCGCTGTCCCACCTTCAGCTAGAGGATGGGATTAACTCTTTGCTGCCTACTGCCATGAGATGACCAGGGAAAATGTTTTCTATGCTTCAAATTAGAATATATTAAATATGTAGGGAGTGTATATGGTGCCAATAAATCAAGTCAAATAAGAATAATGTATTGGCAAGAAATGAACTTGAGCAGTAGTGTTACATTTTAGTTTAAACCAGGATCAAAGAGAAAGATCAGGGCAGCACACAGCCATAAGAGCCAGACTCAAAGTGTACAATAGGAGTTACTCATTGAGAAAGCTCCATCTGGTGAGAAATGATTAGGAGGGTTTTTGTGCATCGTTTTTATTCATGTTCAGAGAATAAAGCTTTTTCTACACTTTGACCCTGGGTCTTATGGCTGTGCCCCGGCCCCGATTTTTCTCTAGAAATCCTGGATTTCTAGTACTGGCAGCTGATCACACTGTGGCGGAGACTTCATGAGTGGGAGGAGAAGATATAAAGTGAGTTGATTCTTCTTTCTAATGCTAAATGGTGTCTTGCTGAAGAAATGCATTTATGGGAACCTTTAAATGATGTTATAGGGGTGCAGATATCAACAAAGTTTGCAGATCTTTACCTCCAAGGACAATAAAATGACCCGTTCAGAAGAGTATAAGACTCCTTCAAGAAGGTATTGTTTATTTCACTCACTCAGAAGAGAGGCCTCTATTTCAATCTATGTAAACGTGGCTTCGTTCTCTTGACTAAAGAATATTCCCTTGAAGTACTTGAGCACCTATATGCAATCTTTGGTACGTATATTTTAAACTACTTTAATGTACACTGGGGCATTCTCCTTCTTAATTTATTTAACATTTATTTGATAACGATCTCAAAGTAATTAGGTAATATGTGGCAACTTGCATTAGTCTTTTCAGCTAGATAACTTTAACAGCCCAGAACAGTGCCTGTAGCCTTTACATGATGCAATTGTGCAACCAGCACAGCCATGTATTTGGCAAACCAAACCTTAATGCAGAGCCAAGATGCGCTTGTGACATCAGCAATCCTCCTCATTAGAGATGTGTAAACCATTTGCTCGCATTCACAAAAATCTGTGAACTTGTGACTCCATTTCACATTTCTTTACCAGTGTTTTCCTAAAATATGCACACATATTTGTTAACCAGTATAACGTCACATCTCCAGATCGGTGCTGTGCTAGGTGACAAATGTGGAAAGGGGAGAGCAAGAGAGGAGTTCCAGGGATCTGATGCTGCCAAGTATCTGGATGAATTCTCCACTGTTTGAAATTTGTTTTATAGCCGTTGAGGTAGAAATCACTCCGCCCAGTGTTGCCCGACAGACCTGATTATCCAGTTACTATTCTCCTGGCAGAAGCTGGTTTCCATTTAAAACCATCTAGCTTCATATCTTTTCCTATATGCAGACTGTCCTGCCAACTTCTGGATACCATCCCATGCCAGGCTAGAACCTCCAGCTCCAATCGGTTTCCTTGTAGTCAATCTGTATTTTCTGACTGATCAAAAAAAAATTAAGAGCTTGCCCTTTGGGCTACTGCCAACATCTTAATGGCGAAAATGTATCTCTGTTTCGTGATGTTTATGGAGTGTTTACCTCCCAGTTAATTGGAGGGTTAATTGCTTTGCTCAACGTCAGAAAAGCAGACAGTGGGATTCGAACTGGGTTCAACCGCTTCAATATTGTGAAGGTTTCTATTCGATAAATAGATTACATTTACCTAATCCAATGGTTTTAAGATCCCTCCAGCACTACATTAAAAATGTAATTACTAACTTGTCATTATGCAGAAATGTACATACAAAGACAGATTGATATATATATATATATATATCTTACTGTGGGGTCTTACCTTGTTGGTATGCAAACACAACAGGTCTGTCAGATAAGAAAATCAGAGTGAAGACAATTAAAAATAAGCATTTAAATTTATTTTGTAAAATAAAAAAAACGCACAAAACTAAGCATTTAAGTAATTCACAAAAATATCATTTATGATGTTTAAAGTAAACGTGGCAACACCGCATAGTAACATTGGTACTGCAATCCATGGAGGTTTTGTACAACTAAACTTCAGTTAAGATATCCTCGACAGATCACAGCTCCACACTTGCATGCTGTCCTAGCCCTTTTCTTGGCTGGGCTCAAGTCAATTGAATCTGTACTTAAGTCAGCAGAACCTAGGGACAAAATAAAATAAACAATTAAAGGAAATCATCTAGTTCTAAACATCTGCGGGTGCATGTAACAGGTCATTAGAACCCTGATTTTGTCTTCATTCAGCAACCGTGTTTATTGCCCATTTCAAAATAAATAAAATGCACCCAAGTTAAAATAACCAAAGCAAGCCCCAGAACTACGAAGCATCATTGTACACCTAAGGCCGAGTCCATAGAAGGACGGGCCGCGCTGAGCCGTGCGGACGCTCAGCGCTGAGCCCCTGCATCCTCAATGAGGATGCCTTGAGAGGGGGCTCACGTGAGCGTCCGCAGGCGTGCTGAGGCGCTAGATTTTTCAGCCGACAGCCAAGCTGTTTTTCAGAGCGCTGTCGGCTGAAAACATCCAATCAGCGCGGAGCAGCGTCAACGTCACGGCGCCGTGACGTCGGTGCGTTGCGGGCGATTGGCCCAGCGACGTCACTGCCCCGCTTCCCTCAGTCTCCCCCCCGCCTCTGATCGCGGCCGCTGGCTCGCCTGCATGGGCATGAAATCGAGCAGATTTCAGCAGGCGAGCCTCAGCGTCAGCGCGGTCCAGCCCTGCTTCCCCTTCTATGGCCCCAGCCTAAGGCCCGTAATGTAGTGGGCGCAAGCGGCAGTTATAGTTGGCTGTGGTTAGCCAGCCATTGTATGCTAGGGCCGCGCTAGCTGTACAACTTGCTGTTTAAACTAGCCTTCAATTGCTGTAAATTTGAAATGTCCTCAAAAGCTCCAGTTACAGACAGGCCCACCACAACAGCAGTACACGTATGTTTTATACATTCAGTAGGATTTTTTATCTTTATTTCAAATGCACAAATGTTGCAAGCGTTAAAAATGGCAGGAAAAATTCTTCCACTTCATTGCTACATCAGTATGTCGCATGAAAAGTGGGACTCTCCCTTTAATATAAACAATGAGAAGTCATTACATGAGGACAGGAGTTTGAAAGCATAAAGTATGCGGGAAACAAAGACTAAATATCATTTTGTCTGTTCGTGACTCAGGATTTAGAAGATGTGTAGCTGCCATGTAAGCAAAGAAGCACAAGCTTACTAGGTCATTAGTATAAAAAACAGTATTATAGGCAGGTATGGACAGGTCTATGTGTATCTTCATGCATGTGCAAATCCGTGCATCAGTCTTTATGTTTCACTGTGTATGTGTGTACCAATCCCTCTAAACTCGATTAAGTGTTCTTAGCAGTGAATAGATCGAACAGAGGGATTGGTAAACCATTTTAAAATCTACAAGTCCATGAGGGGTGCATAGAAAGGGCTGCTCAGTCTTCAGGATAGGTACCTTTCATTTGGTAATCAAATGTGAGCTCCTCTCCAGCTCTGATAGGTCTCGTTGAAAACAATGCAATCCGAGGAAGACGTACATCAAGATTATCAATGAAGACATTGAACACCTGAAGGTTTGGGTCACACTAAAAGGGAAAAGATAGAAGTTAAATATCCCTTTATACAACAGGAGTGCAACAAGTGGACAACACCTACTGGCCCTGAATCCTGGATTTTGAACGGCGCTGGAGAGGATAATATCTATCCCAGACTGTGCATCTTGGCACAAAACTATTGCTGCCATGCCGCCACTACTGTTTTTATTTGCTGTGACCTCAATTATTTTCAAAATACGCACTTCTTTCTACCAGCCTAATTATGTCTCTAACTCTATTCATATTTCTCCATTTCTCCTTCCTTCACCACTTCTCAGTTCACATGAATTCCTTACTTACCTGCGCCCTCTAACACCACACAGCTATATCCCCTGCACTAAAACGCACCCCAACAATTCAGCTTCACACACTTTCTATCCATGCTTCCCCTCCTTTCTTCTGGGGATCTCTCTCCCAACCCGGGTCCCTGCCTTATTTCTGTATGCTCTCGTCCTCGCCTTCCACATACAACTTCTACTCCTCTGGGTGTTAACCCCTCTAACCTCATACCCATCCCCTGCCACCCTCCCTCCTCTCTCCCTTTCTCATTTTTGTATATGTGTGTTTTATTTTTAACCCCATGTAGTCTTGTCTCACACAGACTCTCTTAATGTGATTCTCTCCATTACTATCAGTTCATTATTCTGATTGCTAACAGAATGTTTCTGCTTTAGAATGTCCAATAGGACGGAGCTACCACTTATTTAAGTGAGTCTGTGTGATAAGGGTCTCTTACTCTTTGATAAAGTCCCATCCTGGGACGAAACGTGTCAGAGTGTTTTTTCTGTGATGTGCAGCATGTAATCTATTAAAGCTGATTTTTTTTTAATCACTTTGGGCTGAACTCCAAGTTGCTGTGACCGCCATCACAGTATTTTTTGTTTCTACCCTCTCTCAGGCTAAACAAACCTACTTTTATTCACTAATCAACACGCACAAGTCTAATCCACGCCGACTCTTCTGTCTTTGACTCCCTAATCAGACCACCCTCTGTTCTTCCTCCATTTCACCCCAGGACTTTGCCGACTATTTCAAGGAAAAGGTGTAATCCATATGTCAGGCCATCCCCTCTGTATCCTCCTCCCATTCTACACCTCTTCCTAACTCTCCTCCTGCATTCCTTGACTCTTTATCTGCTGTCACGGAGGAGGATATGTCGTTGCTAATGATCTCTTCTCCCTCTACCACATGCCCTCTTGACCCCATTCCCTCCCATCTCCTAAAACCTCTTGCTCTTACTATAATCCCTACGCTCACACACATTTTTAACTCCTCCCTCTACTCTGGTATCTTTACATCCTCCTTCAAGCATGCAACAATTATTGCATTACTCAAAAACAGCAAGCTTGACTCTACCTGTCTTTCTAACTATCGACCTGTCTCTCTCCTGGCTTTTGCCTCTAAACTCCTTGAACGTCTTGTATACTCTCGCTTGCTACACTCTCAACACCCATTCTCTCCTAGACCCTCTACAATCTGGCTTCCGCACTGCTCACTCGACTGAAACAGCCCTCAGTAAAATAACTAATGACCTCCATGCTGCCAAAGACAGAGGTCATTACACTCTTCTCATATTACTCGACCTCTCTGCAGCATTCGATATTGAGAATCACCCTTTTCTTCACATTCTCCATATTCTTGGCATTCGTAACAAAGCTCTTTCCTGGATCTCCTCTTACCTCTCCCATCGTACTTTCAGTGTCTCTTTTGCAAACACCTCCTCCCCTATCGATCTCTCTGTGGGGGTACCCCAGGGCTCTGTCCTGGGACCCCTTCTCTTTTCACAAACTCTCTAGGTGACCTAATCACATCTCTTGGGTTCAAATATCACCTCTATGCTGATGACACACAAATTTACTTTTCTACCCCTGACCTTACACCTGCGGTACAGACTAAAAAGTTTCTGAATGTCTGTCGGCTATATCATTCTGGATGGCCCTCCGCCGACAAACTAAACATGGCAAAAACCGAGCTCCTCATACTCCCTCCCAAACCTGGCTCTATTTCCTCCTTCTACATTACTGTTGGAAGTACCATCATTCACCCAGTAGCCAAAGCATGCTGCCTGGGGGTCATAACTCCTCTCTCACATTCTCCTCTCACATTCAAAACGTTTCTAAAACCTGGTGCTTTTTCCTCCGCAATATTACAAAGATACGCCCTTTCCTCTTTTGCTCGACTGCTAAAACTCTGACTCAGGCCCTCATTCTCTCCCGTCTTGATTACTGTAACCTCCTGCTGTCCGGCCTTCCTGACTCCCCTACAATCTATCCTTAATGCTGCTGCCAGAATCACTCTACTCTTTCCTAAATCTGTCTCAGCGTCTCCCCTCCTGAAATCCCTCTCCTGGCTTCCCATCAAATCCCGTATTACACACTCAATTCTCCTCCTCACTTTTAAAGCTTTACACTCTTCTGCTCCTCCTTACATCTCAGCCCCAATTTCTCGCTATACATCATCCCGGCTCAAGGATGTCTTCTCTCTACCCCTTTTGTATCTAAAGCCATCTCCCACCTTAAACCCTTCTCACTGACTGCCCACACACCACTGGAATGCCCTTCCCCTCAATATCCGACTTGCACCCTCTCTATCCACCTTTAAGACCCACCTTAAAACACACCTGCTTAAGGAAGCATACGAGTAACTCCATGGCTGATAATTAACACCTCACACATTAACCTTGGCCCCTTGCAGACGCACTTACCAGAATGCCCTCCTACTGTTTCTGAACGTTCTTCCTACCAACCAATTAGATTGTAAGCTCTTCGGAGCAGGGTCTCCCTTTCCTAAATGTTGCTTTTATGTCTGAGCACTTCTTCCCTTTCTGTTATTTATATCTTATTTATATGATTGTAACTATTACTGCTGTGAAGCACTATGTACATTAATGGCGCTATATAAAGACGTTCATTCATTCACACAGCAGCACATTAACAGCAGTGTGGATGTAAAACACCTATTCGTATTGCAACTTGCTAAATCAGGTCTGTGACCAATGCACTGATTGAGCAGCTTATGTTACTTCCTCTTGAATCTTCAGACTATTGCTGGAAGGACATGAAACCCAATGTATAACACTGGGTTGCCAGCTCCTCTGGCATTTAAAACAGCTACAAGATAATCTGCACTGGTTTAAAAATCGCCAAACAGATCATCATCCACCCTCCAGTTAGGGAGTTATGAACAATCTCACCACATAATAAAGTTACAAAGCATCAGAAAGAAATTCAATATAACTCTCAGGCAAAAGCTACGACTCTTATTCTGCAAATATTGCCACCATTATCAATTAATTGTATCTGCGAATGTGTTTAAAACACAGTGGAAGTAGAGGACAGTCCCACAAGTGCTGACAGACGTATATTGTACATACACAAATAAAACAGGAGGTGTTTTATATTTCCTTGATGTTGCTGTGGAACACAGAAAGTGTAATGTGCTTTAGTCACTATGGGGCTATTTAAGCTCCCCCCCCCCCCCCCGCTCTTTATTATCAGAGTTAAAGCAGCAATCCAGCCAAAATAATACGGTTCAGCTCCGGGGCACCAAGATACTTAACGCTAAAGCTACTCGTTTTACTTCCTGGTTTCGAATCTCCTGCATCACGCAGGCCAATAGGAAGCAGAGACGTCATCCTTTGCGGCTTATCAGCCTGCGCGAGGCAGGGGATTTAAACCGCTATTCTGCCTCCCCTCCAGGAGACAAACATCAGTACCTTTCCCTGTTACGCATCTCACGGAACGGGGAGTCCGTGGAGCCGGAAATAGCTCAGTTCAGATCCGGGCACCGCCAGATTGCAGCTTTAACCTTAAGAGCGCCCTTGTGATGTACTTGGTACGTCATGGCATAATTGCTTCTTTTCTAGATCAGAAGTGCGCAAACTGGGGGGGCGCGGGCGGTTGCAGAGGTCCCGCGCTCTTCCCCCAGGCATTTAAATGAAATGCCGGGGGGTCGCGTGAGGCATCTGCAACTAACTTACCGGAATTCTGAAGAGCTGCAGGGACGCGGTGTCATACGGAGTGATGTCACACGTCCATCTCCATGGCAATGGAGTCACGTGACCCCGCGGCGTCATTTGACGACGCCGAGCAAGGTGAGGGGGGCACGAAAGCAAGGTGCAGCAGGCAGGGGGACGCAGCTGAAAATTTGGGCGCTCCCCTGTTCTAGATGATCAAAACAAAAGTGAAACCTCCGTCCGTCACATACACCCGCGCTGAAATGGAAGGCATCGCCTATTCAATGCTTACACTGTGATTTACAAAGTGGGAGACATTTCCATAGCGTGCAGCATCCACCGTGAACTCGTCTGATTCATAGTCTAGATCAAAGAGGTATGTAATTCCTGTGCTGTCGTACTGCTGACCCCTTCTCTCTGCTTCCTCACTTGTTATCACCTGAAAATATACAATATAAAAACAAACAAAAAAAAACACGTGTTCAAACGCGAGATATTCGAGATATTAGGGATAATGTTCTCATATCTTCCCCCCCCAAGGGCATAACACATTCTTAGTGATTCAGATTCTGAATAGGTTCAGTTTCAGCCGTTTTATTCCTTTAACGGCTAACGTTAAAGGAATAAACGGCCAGAGGGTGCTGGCAGTAGAACGTTTTAAAAAGCACCCCAGCAATTCTCCAAATTTAAATAATAATAAATAAGTAGATGGACAGCACTCCTAATTACGACTGAGAGGTCATTGTCCGATCAGCTTTTGCAATTAAATGAAAATTAAGCAAATAAATAACAGGGGGCGCTCCAAATGCAGGGCGTCTTTCAGCAATGTACTCACATGCTAGATAAACATTTCCGCCCTTCTTTGAATCGGTCATGACTTAGAAAAAAAAAAAAAAAAAAAAACTCGGAATATCTCTGGCAGTCAGATATATACGAGTACTACCCAACTCCGGATTTGCATAGTATCCAAGTACTTTGTGCCCCAAAAATAAATAGGCCAGTAGCAATAGTATAGAGATAGAGAAGATTCTTCTCTGCCAGTACTCAAAGTGGAATAAATTGCTTCTCTTGGGAAATAATTGTTATTTGATACAGTATTGCACTTTATTATTGTTGGGAAAACCAGGAAATGTATGATGAGTTAACCTGTATAATGGTCAAGATATGCTCAGAATTGGGGGTGTGGGTAACACATAGAAAAGGGATGTCAAGGGATTGGGAGATTAATATGTCCATGGATTTATATGCTTTATTAAAATAAATATCATCTTTTTTTAAAAATGGTTTTTAACTATTCTCAAGCAGATCCTTGTTCTTCTTGACATATATAGTAATTTATAGTATATATTGTCTAAACATATATTTTAAATTTACATCTATATTCATATCTATGTGTGTTGAGATGATAAACGATCTGTTTGATTCAATGTTTGTCTTTGTTTGATAAAGTTTTTTGTTTGATAAAGTTTTTTCCTTGATAAAGTTTTTTCAAAGTTTTTTTCAATGTTTGCATTTGTAACTTTAAAGGTGTAGAGACAATAGAAGAGCTCCATTCGCCGCTAGCACTGCCATTCATCTCACCATGCTCCTCGATTGGTCATTATACCATCACAGAGGAACCAATGAGTGAGAGATAGGTGGGACTTCCGGTAGAGGATCTCCTTCAAAGGTCAGCACCCGAGAAAGGTTATTCACTCTTTGACAAAGTGCAGTGGATGCACGAAACGCGTCAGAGTCCTTTCTTAAGATGATTTTTTCTTTTTAACTATTTGTATTTGCTGTTTACTAAACTTTTTTGCATGGCATATTGACATCCAGCTTCCGCTATTCTTCCTGCTTCCGGAACGCACGAGGCACCTGTTGGCACGCTGTGCAACGCCATTTTTTCCCTATCTAGGGTGATCTTCTACAGTAGCAATAGTACTTGCCGAGTTCAAACTACGCTTGAGAAATAATATAGGGTGCAATTACTACAAAAGGAGGAGGAAGAAGATGGCGACGACGCAGGGAAAAGAAAAAAAAAACCTGCCACTATCTTAATGAACATCTTCTTTAAAACAATCAAAAAGTGAAAAAAGGTGTCAAGCAAATAAACACGAATTACTGGGGGACAAAGAGATGAATTACTACAACACCCAACGCGTTTCTCCCTTTAGGGCTTTCTCAAGGACTAACAAAAGAATTGATATCATAGGGAATCAACTGCCATCAACAAGCCTACAACGAAGCACCAGCATAACGACAACCAACCAAAAAAACAGTTTGTTACATAACAAAATGTAAAACAAATACATACAAATAATAAGCGCTCAGCTGCCGCAGAAGCATTTAGGTGGAAATGACCCGTTAAAACAAGTTTTTTCCTTCTAGTACGACTCTACAAAAACCTGCTTATGTTTTTAAATCACCTTTTAAAAAACTGTTGCCATATTCTTTCAACACAATCTTTAGTTGGAGATTAGGAATTGCACGGCCCAGTTGCCATATCCCGAATGGTACTGAAAATAGGGTGGTAAGCCGTTTAATGCAAGCGTTCAGTTAGAAATATAAGTAGGATGTACAGTTAGGAGCACAAGTCTTTTTCCCTTGGATGTCTTCTGCACAAGTATTTTCATTTGCCTGGCTGAACATCATGGATTTATTTTTAATACATTGCTAAATAGTACGTGTGACCCATGACGTGTTGGTTCTGATTGAATTAAATAAAAAGTCGGCAGATGGAAATCTCTCTCCATTGTGGTCCTCACAACTTCTCTTGCAGTGAGGGGCACTTCTGCTTGCCCGGGCCGCTAAAATCTCATCAGTGCAGACATGGGAATTATTCATTAAACTGCTGTAGTGTCGATCAGGACACTAGAGCACAGAAACTCTCATTGAATGCAATGGGATCTTGCATGTTGTGTTTCCCCCGATTGCTCTTTAATTACCCCCATAGTCTGAAGTACCTTGATGACCTATTTCTCCCCCCGCTACCCCCTCCAGTGCTCTATGCGAGGATCCTGGTGCTTTGTAGGAATATGTATTAACATACAGAAAACTTAAACAAAATTATTATGTCATTAATCTGCTACTATAAAATACTGCAGTAAACAGTTGCTTCACATTCTCAAAAAGGTGACTACGGATTTCCATTAAAAAATAAATAAAAAAAATAGGACAAGTTTATCGGAAGTTGTCTTTGCGTCTTGCATTTGTGATAATCAGACTGCCATCTGAGAGCAGCATGTCTGTTTAGGACAATGTACAGAGCTGACCCATCTAAGTAACGGAACAGTTACAAATAAAGAGCACGTACCTCTCCGACGTATTCCATCACAAAGCTGTGTTTCTTGATTTTCTGCAGGGTCTTCACACCCCAGCCACGGTCGTTCTGTGTCCTAAAGATGCATAGAGAGTAGGGTGGACCTTTCTGTACCACCCTATTGGGACAATCAGGGCCGCAACAGCATCTTGAGTTGCACTCGTAGATGGGCCGTCCCGGCTGGATTTTGATCTCTTTGTGTTCATTATAGGCAAACAGAACCCCAGCCTCCACAGGGCAACATTTACCGGTAAAGCAATCGGAGCATTCACAGCCAACAATGGCTTCCCCCATAAAATGAATCCCGGGAGAGGCCTTGTAGTCATTAATGTAGTGGAAGTCCACGGGAGGACCCTCAAGATCCACATTGTTTTCCACATAAAGGATTCCATTGTGGGATTTGTTCCTGTTCAGCTCTTCCTCCCAGCGTCGGAGTGCAATGCGCTGTTTAGCCTTCTTCACTATATAATCGGCCACCGATGGGTCCAGATATTTAATACTGTTTTCTAACTGCCCTGTTTTATTTGGCTTCAGTTCGGACAAGTACTTGTACAGGTCGCTGTAAAATTGCTTCAGAAGCGTCGGGCATTTAAGGTTTTTCTTTGGCTCCCACGTCTTCGTGGACTCTGGCCACCCTTTCCACTTTACAAGGAAGTATTCCATGCCCTACAAATACACAAGCAGGTGCACCGAAAAGTCACAGTAAATTACCAAAGTGATGCCGTTAGAACACTCATTCTCTGCAGCAGATTAGGATGTTGTCAGAAACCTTTAAGAATGACTCTTATTCAGTAAAAAAATGTTTTTTTTTTTTTTTTTTTTATTGAACACATTGCCTTTATTTTATTTTTATCCTGGTAACATATGTCCAGGATATATACCGTCACAGGGTAAAATGAGATGCGTGTTAAAAAAATAATCTCCTCGTAGTTTTGCCTCTTGAAGAGGCATTGTGAATTTCTGAAGAATCCACATGCAGTGTGTGTGCAGCGCACAGCAGAGAAATGAAGGAGAGCAGGTCTGGCAAAAATACACTCTTTAATGGAAAGCCATAAAATAGAGGGTTGCAACCCTTCTCCGCGTTTCGTGCAGGCTGTGCACTTTATCAAGAAACGCGTAGAAGGCGTAGAAGGGTTGCAACTCTCTATTTTATGGCTTTCCATTAAAGAGTGTATTTTTGCCAGACCTGCTCTCCTTCATTTCTCTGCTGTGCGCTGCACACACACTGCATTTGTATTCTCCCGACCTGGATGCAGCTGCACGTTTTGGAGAGAGCTACTGGGGGTTTTGTGAGTACGTTTACCTGGGGCCAACCCAATGAGGAGGGGGAAGTGTCTCCGCACACGTACCCCCACCTTCAGGGTGTTTTAGAGCCCCCTTATAGGTTTAGTGCTTTGATTATTATTCATTAATCATTACCCAGTGTTTTCCTCTTCTCCTTTCAATATAAGGATATAGGTCCTAGTATTTTTGAGCACCATTCTCCTATCACATTGTGAATTTCTGAAACTGTTGAAAGTGTTGGTTGCTACCACTCTGGAATAGCAGCAATTCGCACTTTGTTCGGTATGAGCCCAAATGAAAGGAATCTGCATTAAATATATTCTAATGTGTTTATTTTGTCTAGAGTGAGGGCGTTGGGTTATCTTTTTGTACAAGACAACAAACAGCTATGGACCAAACGCTATGGGTGTTTGCCCGCCATATAGGAGCACCACTTAAAAAATAGTCCGCGCAAACAGAAACACCATTTTAAATAATGTAATACTGCGTTAAGATGGCAAAATACATGCACGTGTTTTTTGTATCACGGTTATGTTTTCATTATTTTCACAAACTTAAGTATCCATTATTAAAGAAAACATTTCTCCTACTCTTCCACCCCCCCCCCCCCCCGCCTGGGGACCCCTGAGCCAAATGCCACTATTTTCAGCACTGCGAGCCCCCTGGTCCCAGAGATACTTTTCTGGTGAAGTAACCGGATTTAAATCTCCCTTTGGGGGGGGGGGGGGGGGGGGAAGGCTGCAAAATCTCAGGCCAATAGGAAGCTGCATCATCTTCCGTTGTGGCTTCCTATTGGATGGCCATTTAAATCCCCTTTAAAAATAAAGACGTAATACCGGTAGTTTTACCGGTAATTATCTCGGCAGCCGGTGAGTTTCTGATGCTGAACATAGTGCGGTTCAGCTCTCAAAGCCGCCACGGTTTTAATCCGGTAGACTAAAAAAATGGAGGTTAGTTAGGGTAGAATGCGCCTTTAAATGTGGGGGGCCAAAGCTCTCCTTAAACTGGCAAACAACAAGTGTCCAGGAATAGGATTTTATTATTAGACAATTATCGGTCAGGGTTTTTTTTTTGGTGGAGTTTATGGAGAAAGTCTGAAAAGCATCCAGTTATTGCAATGAATCAAAGCATTGTTTTGCTCCTTGTGAAAGTTTGTTAGCACACGCGCCTTACCTTCTCTATCTTGTAGTCACATAGGTATTCCACGTCATAATTGTTTAGATTCTTTTTGGTGATCCCGATGCACTGGCAGATCAGCTTTCGTTTCCTGCACAACTCCTGGAGCGTCTCGTGAGAAGCGAGGCACGGCACGCACCAAGCTACGGGGGAAAACATAACATGGTTTTATAGCCTGCCGCCCATCACCATTCAACATGCTCCATTTCAGCAAGGAAGGACCTTCTCTGGCAAGCTGCACACGTCACACACACGCTTTGAACTTCGTGTCGGAGGAAACTGCTTGTTGAAATCAGACAAGTTTCATGTTTATCCTTAAACGGTGGATCAGGTGCAACAATTAACCCCTTGAGTCATCCCTCTGAAGGGGGTTCAGTTTAATTTTACAACTGGCAGTAAGCGCCGAGGTTGGATCTTTTATAGGAACAAGGCTGTAGGTGAATAATAAGTATATGGGTTTTTGACACAATCATAATATCCTTTTGATATTATGGACTTTTAGCTAATCAAGAAGAATTCAAGATGTCAATATTTTTATGAGGTTATGTTGATGGCTCTAGATTGACTGTTTATGCATATATTCACATCCTTTTTTGGGGCCCTCGGACAACAGTTATAATGGTGGACAAGGCGACTTGCTCCTCTATGAATTAGGTGACCATCATTCTCAGCTGATTTATATACTCTGCGTTTATGGGTTTTGGTATTACCGGAGGCTTTAAATTGTGTAATTTGTAAGTGTTATTCTTAACTAACAGTATGGTGTCTGTTTGATCTGGAGTGCTCTATAACAAGGGCTCTCTGCCTCATTCTGTTAGGGGAACTTTTTGTGGGTTTAGTTTAGAAAAAAATGCATTAACCTCTTGAGAACCAGAGTGGTTACGCTAAAGGGCTGTATTGTATCCTCTTTTTTTTGACACTGCTTTCCTGGTTTCTGACAAAAAAAATGTAAAAAAAGGCCATATCATTCCAAACATCAGTAAGATTATATACGCACACGTCGAACAAAGCGCTTCTAATAGCAAGAAAAAAAAAAAAGTTATTATACTCTTACCATAATAATTTTTTTCTGGACTCCTTGGCAGTGGGAACCCTTGGGTAACTTGTGACAAATGAATAGGGAGGGGATAGGGAGAAGATAGGGATGGCACTCTCGCTTCAGCTTAATAAACGTAAGTATATTGGTAACAAAGGTGCAAAAGGGGGAGATAAGGTACGATTGGGAATTTAAGAATAGGAACACCCTTTTGAAAGCAATCATATATTGTGATATGATAATTAATTTAAAATCAATTTTAATGATATTAAAAGTAAAAAATATTGTAAGAAAAATTAGTACATATATTGATAACGAAACAAATATATCGCTATGGTGATCATACATATAAAACGAAAAAACGCTATATATAATACCGAAAACTGAGTCCTGAAGGAAATCCTAATTATAGATGGTAATTTCACTCATAATATTCAGATCAGAGGTAAGTCAAAGTTATTCATGGATAACCACAGGATTCAGCAATAGTTTATTTATAAGATAAAAAAAGCCTGTATAAAATAGGTTAAACAGGTAGCGTTTAGACTGACTTCAAGACTTAATTTCGAGTCACGCGTAAATGTTCCTTAGATAACTGCAAAATGTCATCAGATAGTTCGAAACCTTATTAATAAGCTAAACCACTGATCAAATCGGCACACAAAATGTGTAGTGGTGCCTAGAGGCACGAATCAATGTTCGTATCCATTTATAGCCTCATACAAACAAATCCCTGCTATAATAAAAACCTGTACATAGTAGCAAGACGGATGGGCTCACAAAAGGTGTTAGTAATGCCCAGAGGCACGGATCTAGTCCAGTTACAGCGGACGTCGTGACGTCAGTCTGACTCCGCCTCCCACCTGACGTAAGTTTCCAAAGGACCACCTCTGACAAAGCGCCTCTGCGAAACTTACGTCAGGTGGGAGGCGGAGTCGGACTGACGTCACGACGTCCGTGCGCAGCAACGACGGCGAGAGGCGCATTCGTGTGCCGACAGGATCTGCAGACCTACACGATGCAGGCCTGATACAAACTTGCTATTGATGTGGCCATTTGAGCTTAAGCTGCTATTACACTGTTCCGGCAGTGCACTGCTCTGTGTTACTAAATTATTGCTACTCTGTGACGACGGAGCTAACTAAATAAGCAAGGGCATTTACTCTGACACAGACACAGCGGTATTTGACCGCTCTATTTGGCGCATCATCCAGCTTACACTTTGCTGGTGGTTGATTCACCATTTGTGTGTATTGTGACCAACACCCCAGTTGCTTGTGACACATATGTTCCCTACTGCATATCTTGACACCTTTTAGCTAACCATTTGTTTTACTGCTGTTTCCATATACATTAGCAGTTTGCTACTGATTTAGCTGTAGTGTATGAGGCTATAACTGGATACGGACTAGATCCGTGCCTCTGGGCATTAGTAACACCTTTTGTGAGCCCATCCGTCTTGCGACTATCTACAGGTTTTTCTTATAGCAGTGATTTGTTTGTATGAGACTATAAATGGATACGAACATTGATTCGTGCCTCTAGGCACCACTACACATTTTGTGTGCCGATTCGATCAGTGGTTTAGCGTATTAATAAGGTTTTGAACTATCTGATGACATTTTGCAGCTAAGGAACATTTACGCGTGACTTGAAATTAAGTATTTACCTAATCAGTCTATACGCTACCTGTTTAACCTATTTTATACAGGCTTTTTTTTATCTTATAAATACAACTATTGCTGAATCCTGTGGTTATCCATGAATAACTTTGACTTACCTCTGATCTGAATATTATGAGTGAAATTACCATCTATAATTAGGATTTCCTTCAGGACTCAGTTTTCGGTATTATTATATATAGCGTTTTTTCATAACTTGTGACAAGATAGGAAAGGAAATTCTTCTGCAGCTAGCGCCATAAAAGGAACCTCCCACAACCCACAGGCAGCCTCCAGGCCTTTCCCCAGATACAGTATACAACAAATAATACTTAATACACACCGGGGGAATGATATTCCCATTGTCATGGGAGTCCAGGAAAATAAATTACGGTAAGAAATGTTTTTTTTTTCCGGCTCTCCTCCAATGGCTGTGGGCAGCCTTGGGATATACCAAAGCAATGCAATACGGGAAGGCCACCATTATATGTCACACAAAACATCATCTGCTTAATGTAATTTATTATGACAACTGCCTGAAGTTATGTCCGCCCAAAGCTTGCACAAACTGAGGCTTGAACGTCCAATCTGGAATGCGTCAAAGGTGGTGTAGGAGGACCATACTACTGCATACATAAAATTCTACGGGTGAAGCTGGCACCTAACATGCCCATGAAGGGGAGATTGTCTGTGTGGAATGTGCTTCTATGTCTCGTGGTTCTTGTTTATTGCAATGCTGGTAAGGTCTCTTGATGCAGGCTATATTTCACCTCACAAAATGTGAAACTGCTTGCACTCCAAGCCCTCGAGAGCACACGGCCAACTAGATTTCCTGAAGGTTCGCGTCCTTGAGAGGTCTTCAGAATTATTGCAACATCTAGATTATGCATCTTTTTCTCCTTTGAACGACTCTGGATTGGACAGAATGAAAGTATTGTAATTTTTTTGATTGAAGTGAAACGATCGTATTGGCTTTGGTGGAAAAAGGTGTAGACAGGCCTCAACTACTTTATCTTGATGCATTATAAAAAGGTTCTGTAAAGGATGCGTGTAACTCCCATTGCAACAAGGAATGCTGCTTTCCATTTTAGCAAATCTCAACGAGATTTGTCACTGTGGTTCGGTAGATCCGTCAGTACATCCAGAACTAGTCAGATCTGCAGTATTAAACTCTTCACCACCTGGAGAAAACTGATAAGACTATCAAACACATTCTTGAGAGAGAGAGATGAAGTCAACACAGAGTCAATGGCCATGTTCACCAGGTTCGAGAACCAGACCCTTCTTTGCCAATAAGGAAGCACAGCTCCGACTTCTGGTCTGTCTTTTAAGGTCTTCCTGGGAACTCTCAGGATAAAGGAGATACTGGAGGGAAGACCTAGGCAAGACAGAAATTCAACAGGAAGATTAAAGATATATTCTCTGTTCTGTCTTGCCAACACCTGGTTTGATTGTCTGCCTTTTCTTGCTACTTACTGTATGTTGCAAATATTGCATTGTAAAAGCAGGGGGGGCGCGCGGCGCTTACAGAGGCCCCGTGCTCTTTCCCAAAGAATTTAAATTAAATGCAGAGGGAGCGCGCACAAGGCCTCTTTAACTCCCTTACCTGGTCTCCGGCAGCTTCTGGTGACGTGTCACCATGGCAACGCGGAGGTTTTCTGACGTCGGGACGTCAGAAAAAATAAATAGGCAAACAGGTAAGGGGGAGCAGGTAAGGGGGAGCGGAGGGGAAGCAGGAATGGGTGGGGGGGGGGGGGGGAAGCAGGAAGGGGAGGGGGGTGGAGGCGACGGACAAAAGTTTGCACACCCCAGTTGTAAAGCAATACTTCCCCTTTTCTGTCAGGAAAACTCCCAGAAACATTAATAAGTGTGGTTTCGAAATAATTTTTTTCCTCATTTATGACCAATCCATGCAATCACTATAGCTCTGACGTTCTAGAGGACGTTTGTCTTGGGTTTTATGAACAAAGTGTCTAGATATGGGTACATCTGAATCCATTCAGGTCACTAGAACTTAAGTGAAGGTGCTTGGTGATATTGCTAAACTGAAGGGTAGAGAAGCATATTGGAAATGGTCCCTGACTACTGCAAACCTCAGGGATTTCGAATTTCCTGCCGTCACTGGAAGATGTAGATAAACCTCTTAGGTCGTTTTATCTCAATCCAATAAGTGAGACCAAACCATCTTGAATCATCGCCCCTGAAGAAAGGTGTTCAGATTTCTTAAAAAAAAAAATAAAAAAAATGGAATCTATTCCAGATAATTTTTGGTAATCGTGAACCATCTGTATGACCGCGATTGTTTTCAGAATTTGACATATCGTCTGGGTTGCCTCCGTCTTCAGGAACTTCAAGACCATACATTTGTTTCTCCTAAGCATGAACTCTAGAAGGTGACCTGATGAAATGATCTGGAGAACCTGTGTCTGAGAGTGTGCGCACACACAAACACACACAAAATGAGTCTCCCCCCTACAGTCAGCTGAGAGGCTCACCCCGTTTCTTCAAATGTCCCCCCCTCCCCAGTGAGTCCTTTCCTCGAGCAACGAAAAAAAGCTGGTTGTCCTCTTCTCCAAGTTGATTGTCTAGAGGAAGATCTTTCAGAATGATAAGATTTTTGCCTCCATATAGGACATCCTCTGTCTGCAATGAAGGTAGAAACTTACATTTTCACTCTTTAAACAGGTTCTTTTCTTTCCCAATAGGAAAAGTCCTTTAAAAAGAAGGGTACTACAAATCTTTGTATTCTTGATGTGGAGTCCGGATAGGAAGCTACAAAGCCCTCCTTGCAGCCACCGAGAGAAATAGACAAGGCAGCAAACCATACAGAATCAAAAGATGCTTCCACAATTTAGTCTGCTTCCAATTTTATCTCCAACGACAGGACACTTATGATTGACGTTATTTTAACCCCATTTTACAATGTTCTAAAACTATGTGCCCTGGACATTGAATATGTTGCTACGGATGACTTGCAGCCAGCTCCAGCTACTAGAAATGACTTTCCTAATACATGCTCTATTCTTCTTTCCATGGTGTATTTGAGTAATACTGCATCCTCAACTGGAAGTGTGGTCTTTCTGGCAATCCTAGTAATAGCTGCATCTACTTTAGGTGGGACCCCCCACATCTTAATTTCTTTGTCTGAAAAAGGATACATTCCAACAAAACTCCTTGGTATTAAAACCTTGCCTGGCTGTGTCCATTCAGATTCAAATCTAATCTTTTATTACCTTGTGTAAAAAGGGAAAAACGGTTGTTTGTGGGCTCCAATTAATTCATCCTTCATCCATCCCTCTAAAGGAATCTTTCATTGCTTTGATGTGTGGATTCACAAGGTCCATATTAAAAGTAAATTCTTCTTCATGTGGTTTCCTAGTCTGAAGGTTACCAGTATTGACCTCCTGAATGTAGCTGGAACTATATCTCTGACTTTAGAGGACGATTCCCTTCTCTTATTTAGACTTGCAGAGTTGAATGACTGCCGACTCCACACACCGAGTTACCATTTCCTTCATCCAAGATAGGAAGTTAGGTATAGTACCTGGCTCAGCAGGTATTACTGCAGTTTTAAGACCATCTTATCTTCCAGGGATGGTTTGTAATATGCTGAACACTGCCTGCTATTTGTTGTGGCATTTTTCTTCTATTACAAAGTTTATTATGCAATCTCAGATGGTCCTTGTTCTGGCTGTCCAACAGAGCCACCGCATCACCAATATGCATAAGGTTATGCAATCCAAAAGCATGCACTCTTTAGTAAACCTAAGGTCCCATCCAGACGACCTTGACAGCGAACCTTTGTAGGTGGCTGCTTTTATCCTGTGTCTACTACAGAATATTCCCATATAGCACTTCCAAGGGAACACAGGCGATCTGAATTACAGCAGTTATATAAACTTTCCAGGTTTGCATGCTCCCATGTCATTGCTGAAACACGCTTACATGCGCCTGGCACAGGGAACACGTGTGCTCAAGACTGCTGGGAGTTATGGCGCCTCACCAGACACTACACGTCCACCGCTATGTTATGGTAGCGCTTCTGAGGTTATTGTCACAATGTCGGGGGTGTCAGAGGGACCTGGACTGAAATGCAATAGATACAGTCCTGCTGAAACCTTTACCAAATAAAAAACCCTACATTCTGCGTCTGTAGCACAGGAAAAGACTGACTTCACGTACTGAGAGGTTTATGTCCTGATGCAACCTGCAGACAAATTCCGTCATACTTTGTTGCAAGTGGCGGAGGTACCCATGTATGCCCTCTGCCATGGGGGAGGAGGGGCGCGCACAACTGCTTAAATTAAAAGGATACAGTACAAAAAGCAAAAAAAAAATTAAGGAAATGCACAATCTGATAGTTCATCTTATGCTGATCTATTTCTTTCTGTTTGTTTTTTCAGATTTTTTTTGCTTTATTTTCAGGTTTATTTTCCTAGCACCAGCTGTTCTAGAAATCACTATTATCTTAGGAATAACAGCCATTTTACCTTCCCAGAGTTGCACATGTTCTGCAACTAATCTCCAGAATGCAACTACAGAATTAAATAAAGATTACATTGCTCAAGACAATAGTTATAGGACTTCGTAATGGTAAAAAAAGGATTTTTGTTTATGGTAAGCATAGTGGATTGTAGCGTTAGGAGCAGCTGAGGTCACCATAACTGTGCCCAGGACATGTCCGAAAATGAGAGGTAACGCTCAATGTATTGCTTCCTGGTAAAACATTATATAATAAACATATCTAAATACATAGGTTGCACCTTGAGCACAGACAAGTACACTACACTTTTAGTTAACCAAGTGATATACAGCTGAACCCCGTTATAACGCGGTGCTCGGGGTCCACATAATGAGACCGCATTATAATCGGGATCGCGAAATGGCCGCTGCGATCAGGGGTTCCGCGAGGACTTACCCAGCATCTGCAGCTCCCTCCACTCCCTGCTTCATCAGTCTGCGTCCATGTGCGCGGCACTTACTCCCAATCTTTCTATTTGACTTTCGAGCGCAAAGGAGGGTCACATGACCCGTCTCTGACCAATGACAGCCCAACAGTGAATACATTTGATATAATACACATGCGGAAATTGAACCCATGATCTTTCATATGCTAGTGCAATTCTCTAGCTGCTACACCACAGGGTTGGTGTGATGAATCTGACTCTATAAACAAACTTAACATCTACTGCACAGTGCAGGGCCTTTTGATCATTTGAGGCCACCGTATCAACCCTCTAAGGAATCCTGATTGGGAGACACCAACTGAGGAGACTACAGCCTGTTCCTGCTTTTGCATGCTGAGCAACTGATTGAGGAGCAGTCACCACAGGAGGAGGGTTGAAGTGCGCCCAAAGTCACTTCTTGCTCATATACCAGCAGGGGGAGAGTGAGTTTGTTACCATTCCCCTCTGTGTTTGTCTTCATGAGTAAATGTTAATACACTATACCCTCTGCATTTGTGTTCTTGTCTTCATATGAGGTCAACTAGGAGTCCGCAGACCTGAGGATTTCACTATATGGAGCAACAGTATTTTGTGTAATTCAGTGCTATTTATCACTGGGTTTATTTGCACATTTAACTGTACACTTTGTCACTTTGCGCCACAAGCACTTTTTGGTTTAGAAAACTATACAGTAGCTTCTCCAGATCTCATAGGTTCTCCAGTCATACCATGGTGAAAAATTAGGATATTCCAATAGCGGGGTTTAATATAGATGGGGAGACGATGATATTTGGACTTCCCCTGTTTCCATATACTCAAGGTAAATATTGGAGATATTTTCCAACATGGATGTAGGACGCAATTCTATTCAATTAATTTTCTTATAAAATATAAATAAATACTTTTTCCAGTATTAGTGGCTTGCCTAGGCCACAGATTACATATATTTTAGTAATATACCGGGCAACTCTGTGGTAAATAAAGTATTCATTTATTAAATTAACGTTTCACCGCAGCAGCACTTTTGTCAAGATACAAAGTGTGAATCACAGTGGTATTTTTAAATAACCATAATGGCATCATACAACTGTGCAAATCCACATGAAAATATCATAAGTATATGTATTTACAGTTAGGTCCGGAAATAATTGGACACTGACACACGTTTTGTTATTTCGGCTGTGTACCAAAATAAATTCAAGTTACAGTTAAATAATGAATATGGGCTTAAAGTGCAGTCTATCAGCTTTAATTTGTGGGTATTCACATCCAAATTGGAGGAAGGGTTTAGGAATTACATCTCTTTAATATGTAGCCACCTCTTTTTCAAGGGACCAAAAGTAATTGGACAATTGACTCAAACGCTGTTTCATGGACAGGTGTGGGCTATTCCTTCGTTATTTCATCATCAATTAAACAGGTAAAAGGTCTGGAGTTGATTCCAGGTGTGGCATTCGCATTTGGAAGCTGTTGCTGTGAACCCACAACATGCGGTCAAAGGAGCTCTCAATGCAAGTGAAACAGGGCATCCTTAGGCTGCAAAAAAAATAATCCATCAGAGATAGCAGGAACATTAGGAGTGACCAAATTATCATTTTGGTACATTCTAAAAAAAAAAAAAAAAAAAGGAACGTACTGGTGAACTTTGCAACACAAAAAGGCCTGGACCTCCACAGAAAACAACAGTGGTGGATGATCGTAGGATCCTTTCCATGGTAAAGAAAAACCCCTTCACAACATCCAGCCAAGTGAAGAACACTCTCCAGGAGGTAGGCATATCATTATCCAAGTCTACCATAAAGAGAAGACTTCACCACAAGGTGCAAACCATTCAAAAGACTCAAGAATAGAAAGGCCAGATTAGACTTTGCCAAACAATATCTAAAAAAAGCCAGCCCAGTTCTGGAACAGCATTCTTTGGAAAGATGAAACCAAGATCAACCTGTACAAGAATGATGGGAAGAAAAAAAGTATGGAGAAGGCTTGGATCGCTCATGATCCGAAGCATACATCTGTAAAACACGGTGGAAGCAGTGTGATGGCACGGGTATGCATGGCTTACAATAGCACTGGGTCACTAGTGTTTATTGATGACGTGACAGAAGACAGAAGCAGCCGGATGAATTCTGAAGTGTATAGGGATATATTGTATCAGCGAAGTTGATTGGACGGCGCTTCACTTTACAGATGGACAATGACCCAAAACATACTGCGAAAGCAACCCAGGAGTTTTTTTAAGGCAAAGAAGTGGAATATTCTGCAATGGCCGAGTCAATCACCTGATCTCAACCCGATCGAGCATGCATTTTCACTTGCTGAAGACAAAACTTAAGGCAGAAAGACCCACGAACAAACAACAACTGAAGACAGCTGCAGTAAAGGCCTGGCAAAGCATCACAAAGGAGGAAACCCAGCGGTTTGGTGATGTCAATGCGTTCCAGACTTCAAGCAGTCATTAGTGTGTGTGAAGTGTTTAACCAAATCTGGCGCTCATATACATTTACAATAACAGTGATATAATCAATACAATACAATAGTGATAATGGTGATACTTAGACAAACACAATGGTTGATTGCAGCTGTGACCTGGTGTAGGATTTCTTTCTCAATCCTCATAGAAAGTGGCAAGTGGATCATCAGGAAGCACATACCATGTGGGAACACATAAAAGAAAATGCTTTTGGTGCAATATTGTGCAGACAGTGGTGGAGTGAAATTGCTAGCACAGAATGTGTACACAGAATACTCACAAACGTGAGGTAGGATGAAGGCACATAAAGGTATCTTTAAGAGCTGGTGTCAATCTGTGGAGTATGGTGTTGCCAGAATAGTGTGGTTCCCAGCTGACCTTAGGACAGGAAAACACTGGACATAGCGTAGACCGTATAACAATTTAATAAAAGAAGTAGTTATAATCCAATCTACTCACATGTTGCAAGATTAAAAACAGCATTTTAGATCTCAATGATCTCTGCAAATAGCGCTCGATGCTGCCACCGGATGGGGCCTCTCTCGGGTCTCCCTCCTTCTCTGCTGTGCGTGTCACGAGTGCGTATCAGCAACCGGATGTGACGTCATCGGCATCCGAGGGTTCTGGTGGATAGAGACAGCGTCACTTTACGCGTTTCACCTTTCTTGGCGTCCAGGAGGCGCTCCTGGGACGCCAAGAAAGGTGAAACGCGTAAAGTGACGCTGTCTCTATCCACCGGAACCTCGGATGCCGATGACGTCACATCCGGTTGCGATACGCACTCGTGACACGCACAGCAGAGAAGGAGGGAGACCCGAGAGAGGCCCCATCCGGTTGGCAGCATCGAGCGCTTTTGCAGAGATCATTGAATCTAAAATGCTGTTTAATCTTGCAACATGTGAGTAGATTGGTTATAACTACTTCTTTTATTAAATTTTATACGGTCTACGCTAGTCCAGGTGTTCCTGTCCTAAGGTCAGCTGGGAACCACACTATTCTGGCAAACAATACTCCACAGATTGACACCAGCTCTTAAAGATACCTTTATGTGCCTTCATCCTACCTCACGTTTGTGAGTATTTTGTCTACACATTCTGTGCTAGCAATTTCACTCCACCACTGTCTGCACAATATTGCACCAAAAGCATTTTCTTTTATGTGTTCCCACATGGTATGCGCTTCCTGATGATCCACTTGCCACTTTCAAGCAGTCATTGCCTGCAAAGGATTCTCGACAAAGTATTACAAATGAACATTTTATTTATGATTGTGCTAATTTGTTCAATTACATTTGAGCCCCTGAAATAAGGGGACTGTGTATGAAAATGGTTGCAATTCCTAAACGTTTCATACGATATTTTTGTTCAACCCCTTGAATTAAAGCTGAAAGTCTGCACTTCTATTGCATCTCGGTTGTTTCATTTCAAATCCATTGTGGTTGCGCAGAGCCAAAATGATGAAAATTGTATCAGTGTCCAATTATTTCTGGACCTAACTGTATATAGTGCCATCCAGGTACATAGCGCATTATAATATACATGATATAATACAATACAATAGGAATAAGCGCTTCAGGCTTAAAACATTAGGAAAATGAGTCCCTGTCCTGAAGAGTTTAAAATTCAATTCCCACCTACTTTAGGTTGTGTCAAATTGTTTAAATAAAAAAAAGCTTTATTGTTCACTGTCTGTATTTTTGATTTAAAAAAAAAAAAAAAATGTGCTCATGTTTTATCAATAAAACTATAAGTAAATGTAGTGAGTCTAAAGTGCATTATGTGAATACATATAAAATGTATACATACAAACACATAGATAAACGCCACCGCCTAAAAAAATACAACATTATTAATGAACCAGAAAAAGGAAAAAAAGTTTAAGAACATTTCATTTTTTACAACCTTTTGACAACATAAATAAATGAACAGAAAATCTGTTTTTACGTGCGGCGGCCGGGCCACGTGAGCGGTTCACCCAATGAGGGCGAACCAGCCCAGTGACGTCATGGCCGCGCCGTCCCAACACGCCCTCCCCACGCCCCAACACGCCCTCCCCCCCCAACACGCCCACCCTTCATGCAGGACACAGATCTCTGCTGCTGCAGGCGGCGGAGAGAAGCAGAGTGAACGCTTGCGCCCTCTCCAGCGTTCACCATGGCCCGCAGCCTAAGTGATGACATATGCTAACTCACAGCAGGATATAAAGAAACCTGTGAACATATTTAAAGCATTATGTAGGTTTAACATTACCTTCTCTCATCCAAAAACCATGCTACATTTTGAAAGTTGATCATGCCACGAGGGGTCATGGTATCAAGCATATATAACCAATAGGATTCTGTATGGAGGTTTTTTTTTGTACATTATCCCCTCTGGCTTGTGCTGACACTTGATCGATGAACATGCCTTTAATGCTAGCTATAGCATGAAAAAAAATATATATATATATTTTTAAATGGGCAGCGACAGGGTTCTCCCCGTTACGCTGTTTCTTTAGCGTATTTAATGTTACTTCTGTGTTCAATAAAAAGGGTCTTTAAAGGGATCTATTAATCTTTCCTATATATCCCAATCTACACAGAGATTTATATAAAACAATAAATACTACCCCCGACAAATGCAGTTTGAGATCAGAATTGATTTTGAACCTTTCCTGTTCTTGGGTGATAAAATTTGAACAGAATAGCAAATTGAACAATTCTTCCAAGACAGAGACAGCGGAGATTGTCAGGCTACTGACCACTAAATTGGTACCATTAAAATTGAGTGGGGTATTATATAAATTGGAACCCGCCAGCCTGTTTCTCTCTCCCACCCCCCCCATATTTTGTAAATATACCATCCATTCTGCAGAGGCAACTTCTCCTATGTCTAACTGCCAGACAACTCCTTTGTAATACCTCTCAGCGTGTATTTTTAGACCATCGCTCTCAGTCAAATCTTTTTTTAATTAATATTCTCAAAGACATCTTAACATTTTTATTGTTATCCTATTAATGAGGAGTGTCCCTTTGAGAAAAGAAAACAATATTTGTAGCTATTTACATGGTTTTTATCCTTCACATAGTTGGTAGTTTGCTGTTCATTTATGTTGTCAGAAGTTTAACTGAAGTAGAAATGATGTTTTTTTAAACATATTTCCTCACTTTTCTGGCTCATTAATAATTAGATTTTTTTTTTAGGATGTAGCGGTTGCTATATGTATACTTTCTATTTTATATGCATTTTTCACATACTCTAATGTACAGTAAGCTCACTACATGTATTTACCGTTGTACTAATAAACCATTATCTAAAATAAATTCACATGAAGTAACATTTGTTTTCCTATTCACATAAATACATACACTGAACAATAAAGTTGTATTTAAACAACTTGTCCCAACCTAATGTAGGTGGGACCAAGATATTTTCTAGCAGTGATCCAATTGTATCTAGCCCAGTCAATCATATTCCAGGAACTACATTGCCCAAAATGCGGTGCAAGAACTGAATTAAATAACCCGAGCAATCGATTACAGGAGAACGGATAAATCTGCAGTTTAGCTAATCACTTGTCAGTGTGCAATTTGTATTGATACACATATTGAATGGGGAAAAAAAAAAAAAATATATATATATATATATATATATTTTAAACGGCAGCTTGAACTGCAGCTTTAAGACTTGGGGACTAACACGAAATAAAAGCCTACATGTTCTGCATCTTAAGCCCCCATTGAGCCAAAATGTATAGGCTGGTTAACCCAGGCTGTGCTGGAAAGCGGTGTCCATGTCAAAATGGATTTGAAGCAAAAAGGTGACAATGTGTGCTCATCTGCATGTCATTTCCCAGAATGCCTAGCTTCAGTGGATGCACAGTATGCCAAGAGATAATGGGGAATGGCAATGTCACAGACCTGTGGCGGTGCTCACAAGTGACACTTCTTTTCTTGGGTCTCCACATGGCTCTTGCGTCACATTTCGCAACACAGCATCATTTGCCATTACTGGTTGTACAACCCCTCCACCATGTATGCAGTTTCCACATAGGAAGCCCCGAGCATTAGTAAGGGGATTACATACAATCCCGACTACTCTAGCAAGTGTTAATGTGGTGACAGCTTCCTACGTGCACCGCACACCTGCAAAGTGTACACCTCAGGCTGCGCTCATAGTGCCTGTGACGGCGAGTCAAAACAAACGCATTGCCACCGTCACGTGTTCTTATAGTAAGTGCGACGCAACGGCGCGGTGGCTGGAAGTCATCTCAATTTGATTTTTCCAGCAACCGCAGCCTGACGTCACTGTCACTATAAGCGTAACTTTATTTGTTACACCAAGTTTAGTGGCTCAAATCCATCAATGATGCGGGTCTCCTTGTAGGAAATCCCTCAGCTCCTCCACTGCAACTCCCTGAAGTCACCCAGCAAGTTCCCTCTTCCCCGCCAAATCTGCCCCCATGTGGGCCGGTGACAGCCACGTGTGGCACCCTGCGGAGGAGCCCCGCAGCTGAGGCCTGCGAGGGGGCAGTAGGGAGGTAGCTAATTCCCCACACACCGCCTGGTAAAGGAGAGCTTGCTCCCTTTGCCCCCTCTCCCCCATACGATGCAGTGTGGGTTCCAAGTGCTGCTGCACCAGCAGCATCTCCCTCTCGCCCCCGCGCGCGTGTCTCTCCCGCACAGCCCGCGAGGACAGAGAGAGAGGAAGGAGGAGGGGGGTGCCCGCGTGCCTTCGTCAGCCCGCCGCGAGATACACACACAGACACACGCAGCGCGCGACTCACCTCCACGCGCCGCGGCCATCTTGTTGCCCCGCCAATCAAAATCTCTACTCGTCACGGCGAGCGGGCGCCAAGCTCACATCCCCCCCCCGCCTCCTCTCCCCCGCCCCACGAGACCACGCCCACCTTCGCTGACGGTTTGAGAGGAGGAGGAGGGAGGGGGGGCCTCTGGTCGTTGTTACACGTCACGTGTGTGTGTGTGTGTGTGTGTGTGTGTGTGTGTGTGTGTGTGTGTCAGTGTGTGTGTGTGTCAGGAGTGTGATGGTGTGTGGTCTGTGGGTGTGTGCGTGTTGTGCCTGGTGTGTGTGCCTTGTCTGGCCTGTTGTGTGTTTGTGTGTGGTGTGGTGTGGTAGTGTTGTGTGTGGTGTGTGTGTGTGTGTAGGTGTGCTGTGTAGTGTGGGTTGGGGATGGGGATTGTGTGTGGAGGTGTGTCTGTGTGTGTCAGTTGTGTTGTATGTGTCTGTCAGGTGCGTGTCGTGTGTGTGGTGGTGTTGTGTGTGTGTGTGTGTGTGTGTGTGTGTGTGTGTGTGTGTGTGGTGTGTGTGTCAGATGGGGTTGTAGCGGAATAATCATCCTAGTGCAGCACAATGCTTTGCAGGAACACGCAGTGCATGTTATTTCGCGCGCAGTGCATGTTATTCCGTGCGCAGTCAGCGCGCAGTGCATGTTATTCCGTGCGCAGTCAGCGCGCAGTGCATGTTATTCCGTGCGCAGTGTCTGATGTTATTCTGCGCGCAGTTCCTGCGCAGTGCATGTATTACATGCGCGCAGTGCATGTTATTCCGGCGGCCGTGCCTCATGTTATCCTCGCGCAGTGCTAATGTTATTTCTCGCCGCACGTTGCAAGTATTTCCAATTTTATGCGCTGCGGCACGTCAGCGCGCAGTGCATGTTATTCCGTGCGCAGTCAGCGCGCAGTGCATGTTATTCCGTGCGCAGTGCATGTTATTCTGCGCGCAGTTCCTCGCGTGCCTGTTATTCCGCGCTCACGGCACATGTTTATTGTCCGCGCGCAGTGCATGTTATCCGCGCGCAGGCGCATTGTATCCGCGGCAGTGATGTTATTCCTCGCGCAGTGCATGTTATTTCCGTGCGACAGTGCATGTTGTTTCCGTACGCGAGTGCATGTGTTCACGCGGAGTGGGCACTGTGTTCCAGCGCAGTGCATGTTATGTCCTTCCTCGCGCAGTGCATGCGCCCTATCCTCCCGTGCAGATTTACAGCGCGCAGTGCGTTATTCCGCGCGCAGTGCATGTTATTCCGCGCGCAGTGCATGTTATTCCGCGCGCAGTGCATGTTATTCCTCGCGCAGTGCATGTTATTCCGCGCGCAGTGCATGTTGTTCCTCGCGCAGTGCATGTTATTCCTCGCGCAGTGCATGTTATTCAGCGCGCAGTGCATGTTATTCAGCGCGCAGTGCGTTATCCGCGCGCAGTGCATGTTATCCGCGCGCAGTGCATGTTTATTCCCGCGCGCAGGCATGTGCATGCTTATTCCTCGCGCTCATTGGCCATGTATTTCCGTCGCAGCAGTGCATGTTTTATTCCTCGCGCAGTGCATGTTATTCCGTGCGCAGTCAGCGCGCAGTGCGTGTTATTCCTCATGCAGTGCATGTTATTCCTCGCCCAGTGCATGTTATTCAGTGTGCAGTGCATTTATTCCAGGGGTACGGTTATCGCCCCGTGCGAAGTGCTCGGTTATTCCCGCGGCAGTGAGTGTTATTCCCGCGCCGAGCTCAGTGCATGTTATTCGCGGCAGTGCATTTTATTCCGCGTGCAGTGCGTGTTCCGCGCGCAGTGCGTGTTATTCAGCGTGCAGTGCTTGTTATTCCTCGCGCAGTGCATGTTATTCCTCGCGCAGTGCATGTTATTCCTCGCGCAGTGCATGTTATTCCTCGCGCAGTGCATTTTATTCCTCGCGCAGTGCATGTTATTCCGTGCGCAGTCAGCGTGCAGTGCATGTTATTCAGCGCACAGTGCGTTATTCAGCGTGCCGTGCATGTTATTCAGTGCGCAGTGCATGTTATTCTGTGCGCAGTGTGTTATTCCTCGCGCAGTGCATGTTATTCAGCGTGCATGTTATTCCTCGCGCAGTGCATCCTCTGATAACCCCTCACCTCTATCCTCTTGATAACCCTTCGTCATCCACTCGGTAACCACCCTCTACACCTCTATCCCTGAATAACCCCTTCCACCTCGACCTCTCTCTCTGGTAACCCTCTATCCTGATAACCCCTTTACCTCTATTCTCTGATAACCCCTTCACCTCACTGTCCTCTGATAACCTATTGATAAGCCTCTATCCCCTGATAACCCTTTCACCTTATCCCCTGATAACCCATTAACCTCTATCCCCTGATAACCCCTTAATCATTCTTTCCTCTGGTACCATCCACCCTACCTATTCTTTAAACCCCTTCACTCTCTGTCCTCTGATAACCCCTTCACCTCTCTGTCACTCTGACTAAACTCCTTCACCTCTCTGTCCTCTGATAACTCCTTCAACTCTGTCCTCTGATAACCCTTCGCACCCTCTCTGTGCCTCATGAATAAGAACTCCTTCACCTCTCTGTCCTCTGATAACACTGTCCTTCACCTCTCTGTCGGATAAATCCTTCACTTCTTGTCCTCTGATAACTCCTTCACCTCTCTGTCCTCTAACTCCTTCACCTCGCTCTGTTCCTCTGCAACTCTCCCCTCTCTGTCCTCTGATAACTTAACTCCTTCACCTCTCTGTCCTCTGATAACTCCTTCACCTCTCTGTCCTCTGATAACTCCTTCACCTCTCTGTCCTCTGATAACTCCTTCACCTCTCTGTCCTCTGATAACTCCTTCACCTCTCTGTCCTCTGATAACTCCGTCACCTCTACCTCTGACGAGCCCTTCACCTCTGTCCTCTGATAACCCCCTCATCATTATTTCCTCTGATAACCCTTACACACCTCTGTCCTCTGATAACCCCTTCATACTTCTGTCCTCTGATAACCCCTTCGCCTCTTTATCCTCTGCTAATTCCTTCATCTCTATCCTCAACCCCTTCATCATACTGTCCTCTGATAAGCCCTTCACCTCACTGTCCTCTGATAACCTATTGATAAGCCTCTATCCCCTGATAACCCTTTCACCTTATCCCCTGATAACCCTTTCACCTTATCCCCTGATAACCCATTAACCTCTATCCCCTGATAACCCCTTAATCATTCTTTCCTCTGGTAACCCATCCACCTACCTATTCTCTTAATAACCCCTTCACCTCTCTGTCCTCTGATAACCCCTTCACCTCTCTGTCCTCTGATAACTCCTTCACCTCTCTGTCCTCTGATAACTCCTTCACCTCTCTGTCCTCTGAATACTCCTTCACCTCTCTGTCCTCTGATAACTCCTTCACCTTATCGGTCAACTCCTTCACTCTTGTCCTTGATAACTCCTCACCCTCTGTCCTCTGATACTCATTCACTCTTGTCTCTGTGATAAAACTCTTCACCTCTCTGTCTCTGATAACTCCTTCACCTCTCTGGCCTCTGATAACTCCTTCACCTCTCGTCCTTCTGATAACTCCTTCAACCTTACCATGACGAGCTTCACCTCTGTCCTTGATAACCCCCTAATCATTATTTCTCTGATAACCCTACACACCTCTGTCCTCTGATAACACCCTTCATTATTCGGTCCTCTGATAACACCTTTAGCCTCTTTATCCTCTGCTAATTCCTTCATCTCTATCCTCAACCCCTTCATCATACTGTCCTCTGATAAGCCCTTCACATCTCTGTCCTCTGTATACCCCTGCATTGCTTTTCCCTCTCCATGTACCACTCCTCACAACCCCCAATGCCTTGCTGTGCTGCTGAACCTGCCCAGGGTCCCAGCCCTGACACATTCTTCCAAATCATGACATTTTGAAGAATGTAGGGCTATGATCGGGACACCAGGGCTGCCCCGGTTACACCAGGATGTTTGTTAACCTAAATGATGAACCAGACTGGTACTTCCAATCTTATTTTGTTATACCAAAGCTGCCAACAGACCGGTAGATGGAAATACAAAACCAGGACTGGATCAGTCACTAAAGAAGGATGAATTTACCAAAATTCGTTTTTGTTTTTCGAACTTTTGAAACATTGGATTGAACTTTTAAACTAAAAATTTCTAGTCAATGTATCCAAAGATAAGAATAGGTTGTGTCAAACTAACCCTATTAGTTTCTTTGAGGAGGTAAGTAGGAATTTAGAGCAGGCAGTTGATGCAAACTGTAGTGTGAAGATAGTCAGCGCAAACCTCATGGGCCTCCCGATGTCGATGGAACCGAATGAATAAAAGGATATGGATAAAAAGAATTAAAATCTCAGTGTATTAGATACACATGTGGGGGATGGGGAAGAGGGGGGGGTGGGGAAGGGGGAGGGGGGTAAGGGCAGGGGGTGGAAGCAAGGAGGAGGATATATACTGGAGGGGTTGATAATTGGTTTCCACTTTAACTAATCAAAGAATACATAAAATTATGGATTCAGTGACTCACACGGGCTGTGTGGGTGTCTCTCCCTCAACGCTGATGTAGTGGATTATTACAGATTATATGCATGGAGTCCATATACATAAAACTCACACGGCTGATGTGAGTCCTTGTCCTCAGAGGGTGATGTCCTGTATGGATGGTGTCTGGGTGTCTCAGCAGAAATCTCCCGATGGGTGTAGTGTGTGAGTGTCTCCTCTCCCCGTTCCAGAGACCAAAAGGAGTGTATGCCAAAAGGGTTAACAACAATAAAAAAGGTACTTGAAGTCAAATAAAATGGCCCAGCCTCAGCCGTCGGTACACTCTGCACGGTTCTCCTCCTCCGTTCTTGTTCCCACTGGCGCGTCCGGCAGCGGAACGGAAGAGGGGATCTGCACCGGATGTCCTGTAGTGTGCTGGGTCCCTCTCTCAATGAGCTCGGCAGGGAACAACATGTTTCGCAATAAGCTTATTGCGCGAAACATGTTGTTCCCTGCCGGAGAGCTCATTGAGAGAGGGACCCAGCACACTACAGGAATCCGGTTGCAGATCCCCTCTTCCGGGTTTCCGCTGCCGGACGCGCCTAGTGGGAACAAGAACGGAGGAGGAGGACCGGCAGGAGTGTACCGAGGGGCTGAGGCTGGCCATTTTATTGACTTCAAGTACCTTTTTATGTTGTTAACCCTTGTTGGCATACAACTCCTTTTGGTCATCTGGAAACGGGAGAGAGGAGACACTCACACACTACACCCATCGGGAGATAATTCTGCTGAGGGAACCCAGACACCATCCATACAGGACATCACCCTCTGAAGGACAAGGACTCACATCAGGCCGTTGTGAGTTTATGTATATTGAGACTCCAGAATATGAATCTGTAATAAATCCACTTACAGTCAGCGTGTGAGGGGAGAGACACCACACACAGCCCGTGTGAGTCATGAATCCATAATTTTAGGTATTCTTTATTGTTAAGTGGGAAAACCAATTATCAACCCCTCCAGTATTTCCTCCTCCTTGCTTCCACCCCCTGCCCTACCCCCTCCCCTTTCCCCACCCACCCACCCCCCCCCTCTTCCCCAATCCCCCACATGTGTATATAAACACTGAGATTTTAATTCTTTTTATCCATATCCTTTTATTTCATTCGGTTCCATCGACATCGGGAGGCCCATGAGGTTTGCGCTGACTATCTTCACACTACAACTGCCACGCTAAGAAGGAGACGGGATTCCCTTCTCCGAAGTCAAGCAGCAACCAGGAAATCATCAAAAAAGGGCCAGTATATATTTTTATATACTCTTTTACACTTCGTACACAATCACATATCTATATTCCAATTTATTTGAATAGCTTAGGCGTTGCAGCACTTTCTCCGCCACAAATCCTAGGGAGCGCCCCAGTTCAAACAACCTCCAGTTGATGCAAACTACTTAGATTTTGCAAAGACTTGATATGGTGTCACACAGGAGGTTCGTGTGCAAAATAAAGGAAATTGGACACAGTAAAACAATTTGCACCTGGATTGAAAACTTGTTGAAGGATAGACAACAGAATTGTCTTAAATGGAACCTTTCAGGTTAAAGTTGTAAGTGAAGTACCTCTAGGATCAGTACTAGGACCCCTGCTATTTAACTTCTTTATTAATGACCTTGAGTTTGGCATAGAGAGCAAAGTCTCCATCTTTGCTGAATGTAATTAAATCAGAGCAGAATGTAATTTCTCTCCAGAAGGTCTTAGGTAAACTGGAAACTTGGCCAGGTAAATCGAAGATGATGTTGACTAGCTACAGATAAATGTATTTATGCATTTGGGAAGCAAGAATAAACAGGCTACTTATAAATTAAATAGGGCAAAATTAGGTAAATCTTTGATGGAGAAGGATTTAGGAGTGCTTATAGACAGCAGGCTTGGCAATAGTGCCCAATGTCAGAGTAGCTGCAAAGGCAAATGAGATATTATCTTGCATTAAACAGGGTATGGTTGTAAGGGAATAAAGCATCATTATGCCACTGTATAAAGCATGTGTAAGACCACACCTTGAATACGGAATACAGTTTTGGGCACCACCCCTAGAAAAAGTATAGAGAACGGCCACCAAATTAATAAAGGGGATGGAAAATCTGATTTGCGAGGAGATGCTAGCGAAATTAGATTTGTATACATTAGAAATGAGGCGTTTAAGAGGGGATATTATAACTATATATAAATATATTTGGGGTCAATACAAGGAGCTTTCAAAGAACTATTCATCCCATGGGCAGTACAAACGACACAGTGTCCCTTAAGGTTGGAGGAAAGTAGATTTCACCAGAAACAAAGGAAAGGCTTATTTACAGTAAGGGCAGTTAAAAAGTGAAATGTATGACCCACAGAGACTGAAGGCAGATACAATAGATATCTTCAAAAAAGGTTGGACATCTTTTTAGAAAGCAAAGTCCCTGACGCGTCGACATGACAACCCTGCGTCATGTCCGCGGGGTCAAATGGCAAAACGTCACGTGACGTCATATGATGCGTGGAGCCTGAAAGCACGTAAGGAGGGGGGCATAGGCATGGGGGAGCAGAGACAAGGGGGGCGCAAACTTAAAAGTTTGTGCACCCCTGGATTAGGATATTGTCTCGGGGGCTGTTAATTCCGTCTTTCATGGAGGGCTGCTGCGGAGGTCATCCTAGAAGGTGAGCGGCATCCCAGACCAGCTGGTTCGTGCAGTCAAGGAATGCCGAGTTGCTCGCTTGTCTAATCAGCGAGCCAAGCCGTCACATCACTGCCTTGCTGTTTCCCCATTCAAAACCATGTGAGATTTGGATGTAGGGGAGAGCCAAGGAGTTGAGTCAGCAGGGGCAAAAATCTGTGTTTCTGTTGCGTAGGATTGCCTTTAATCCTGCTTGATCTGGAATTGATTTGCGGGAATGGGTAACTTTATCTAGGAGATATGATAATTGTTGTAACTGGTTGTGATGTTGAATGGCACGATTTGCACATTGAAAATAATGGTCTGCAGGATGTAGGTAGGTACACAAACACACCGCAAATCACAACTGATTAATATTTATTTGTAAAGCACCAACATGCTTTATATCGCCATAGAATTGGTATGTGAAACAATAATATAAGACACAAAATAATACCAAGGTCACCTATACTGATCCAAAAGGTAAAGCGATATGATTCGCAAACAATGAAACAAGGCCACACTCTTACAACGAACTCATGGATAACAGGAAAATTGAAGACTTCCAAGTCGACTTTGAAAGATTTTTATTAGCAGCATATAAACAGGATGTCAATGTTTCAAGCCCTTCAGGCCTCACTCTCCTGATGAAAAGTCCAGAAGGGGTAGGAACGTTGTGATACTGTTTATATGCTGTACTTATAAATCTCAAAAATCTTTCAAAGTCATCTTGGAAGTCTTCAATTTTCCTTGAAAGAAATCTGCTAACAGGAAGTTTGTTCCAAGAGTGCTGGGTTTTTCCTTATTTTTGCATCATATCATTGTGATCTGGCCACTCCATTAAGGGTTAGGCACTTTTCCTACTGTACGTGCTTATTATGTAATTGCTCTAAATATACCTTTTTCCATTGGATTTTAAGGTGGTACGGTGCTTGATTTCAATAAAAGCTCAACAGGTTATATAATAGGAGTAGGATAATGGTAACACTTTTGAAGTGTTAGCTGTCCTTATGTAAGTACGTATATCTTTTTTTTTATATAGCACCCACAATGGAGTCAGTGCTTTACAAACAAAACAATATAGTACAGAGAATTAATACAATAAAAGCAACAACCAAAATCAGAAAAGAGGAAGTGAAATCCTTACCCCGAAGAGCTTAAAATCTAAGTGGAATGTTGGGAGACTTACTGAGAGAGCAGGCGAGGGAATAAATGCAGTAGGTGGCGGTGCTTGGCCAAAATGGTTGATAGGAGTGACTGTGGGTGTGGGATTGTAGCCATTAGCCTGGGCTACTGAAATGCTTAATTTAGGAGGTAAGTTTTACGGTTTGACTTAAAGGTGGGGGGGAGAAGTGTGTAGAGAGAGAAAAGTAGAGGTCCCAGAACAGAGCCCTGAGGTACACCAACAGACAGATCAACTGGAGATGACGACATGCTAGCAATAGCAAGAGAGATCGAAAATATGCGATGGGAGAGGCATGATGAGAACCAGGGTAGAGCTTTGTTGTGGTCACCAAATGAGTTTAGAGCATTAAAAAGAGTGTGATCAACAGTATTGATAGCAACAGAGAGATTGAGTTAGATGAGTAGGGAATAATGGTCATGGGAGTTTGCTTCATGTAGGTCATTGGCTACTTTAGTGAGCAGTCTGTTGAGTAAGCTGTACGAAAGCCAGATTGTAAAAGGTCCAGGAGGGCATGGGAATTAAGAAAGTTGAACATATGGGAGAACATGAGACGTTCTAACAATTTGAAGGTAAAGGCAGGAGGGGAACAGGGCGTTAGTAAGGCATGTAGGGTTTAGGGTGTTTTTGAGAATAGGTGTGACTACCATATGAATAGAAAAAAAGGGAAATAGTGCGCAATCTAATTTTAAACGTGACGTGATAAGTGAGAATATATGAAATAAATAACTTAACCTAAGATTGAGCGTCTGCAGCTGTGACGGAAGGTGGGGGGGCTCAGGAACCCCCTGGAACTAACAAATGGATACAAAAAAGAGACACAGCGCACAACGCTCATAGTGCATTACAAAATATTATTGACATGAATAATAAAGGTGAGTAATGTGCGTACATCAATAAATTAGTAACAAGCAGTTTCGGGATATTTTACCCAACGCCTCCGGGACCAGGATATATGTCTTTGCAGGGGTGATACTGCTGTCCTCGATGGTGCAGGGTCCTATTGAAATGTGTGCACAACCTCTGCTTGATCTTGCTCCCCTGAGCACAGGCATGCTGGGAGCTGCTGATCCTCAGTGTTTTCAGCAGGGCAGTTTTAGACATCAGCTGTGCGCCAACACTCTCCTCTGTGTGATCACTTCCTGGATCGTGACGTCACCCAGAGGATTCGGCGCAGCTCAGCAACAGTCAAAATCGCGCAGTAGGGTGGCCAGTATGGGGCTAGAGCACTAGTACAAGCTTGTCCTACGCGTTTTGAAACGGAACGTTTCTTCTTCAGGGACTGCCTTCTCCCAGCCTGCCTGTGCTCAGGGGAGCAAGATCAAGCAGAGGTTGTGCACACATTTCAATAGGACCCTGCACCATCGAGGACAGCAGTATCACCCCTGCAAAGACATATATCCTGGTCTCCGGAGGCGTTGGGTAAAATATCCCGAAACTGCTTGTTACTAATTTATTTGATGTACGCACATTACTCACCATTTATTATTCAGTCAACAAATTTGTAATGCACTATGAGCGTTGTGCGCTGTGTCTCTTTTTTGTGACTACCATATGCTTAAAGGAGGGGAAAATGCCAGAGGACAGGGACAAATTGAAGGAATGGGAAAGAGTGAGGACTAAGACAGGAGCAAGAGATCTGATAAGGTGTGAGGGGATAGGATTGAGAGGGCATGTTGTAGAGGGAGAAGAGAAGATCATCTTAGAAACATCCAACTCTAGAAAAGGCGAAGGAGTCAAGATTGGAAGGAGGTGGTTTAGGTAGAAGCAGAGGGGGAAGGGACAGAAGCAGTCTCGTGGATACAGTAGCATCCACCTTGCTTTTAAAGTGGTCGGCAAAGGCTTGAGGAGTGAAGGATGTAGAGAGTTTAGGGTTGAGCGAATTAAGGAAAATAGTGTTTTATGTATTTTAGGATTGCCTTTAATCCTGCTTGATCTGGAATTGATTTGCGGAATGGGTAACTTTATCTAGGAGATATGATAATTGTTGTTGTAATGGTTGTGATGTTGAATGGCACGATTTGCACAATGAAAATAATGGTCTGCAGGATGTAGGTAGGTACAAAAACACACCGCAAATCACAACTGATTAATATTTATTTGTAAAGCACCAACATGCTTTATATCGCCATAGAATTGGTATGTGAAACAATAATATAAGACACAAATAATACCAAGGTCACCTATACTGATCCAAAAGGTAAAGCGATATGATTCGCAAACAATGAAACAAGCCACACTCTTACAACGAACTCATGGATAACAGGAAAATTGAAGACTTCCAAGTCGACTTTGAAAGATTTTTATTAGCAGCATATAAACAGGATGTCAATGTTTCAGCCCTTCAGGCCTCCACTCTCCTGATGAAAGTCCAGAAGGGGTAGGAACGTTGTGATACTGTTTATATGCTTTGTACTATAATCTCAAAAATCTTTCAAAGTCATCTTGGAAGTCTTCAATTTTCCTTGAAAGAAATCTGCTAACAGGAAGTTTGTTCCAAGAGTGTGGGTTTTTCCTTATTTTGCATCATATACATTGTGATCTGGCCCAATCCATTAGGGTTAGGCACTTTTCCTACTGTACGGCTTATTATGTAATTGCTCTAAATATACCTTTTCCATTGGATTTTAAGGTGGTACGGGTGCTTGATTTCAATAAAGCTCAACAGGTTATATAATAGGAGTAGGATAATGGTAACACTTTTGAAGGTTAGTGTCCTATGTAAGTACGTATATCTTTTTTTTATATAGCACCCACAATGGAAAGTCAGTGCTTACAAACAAAACAATATAGTACCGAGAATTAATACAATAAAAGCAACAACAAAATCAGAAAAGAGGAAGTGAAATCCTTACCCCGAGAGCTTAAAATCTAAGTGGAAGTTGGAGACTTACTGAGAGAGCGAGCGAGGGAATAATGCAGTAGGTGGCGGTGCTTGGCCAAAATGGTTGATAGGAGTGATGTAGGGGGGGTGGGGATTGTAGCCATAGCCTGGGCTACTGAAATGCTTAATTTAGGAGGTAAGTTTTACGGTTTGACTTAAAGGTGGGGGGGGAGAAGTGTGTAGAAGAGAAAAAGTAGAGGTCCCAGAACAGAGCCGGGTACACCAACAGACAGATCAACTGGAGATGACGACATGCTAGCAATAGCAAGAGAGACGAAAATATGCGATGGGAGAGGCATGATGAGAACCAGGGTAGAGCTTTGTTGTGGTCACCAAAGTTTAGAGCATTAAAAGAAGTGTGATCAACAGTATTGATAGCAACAGAGAGATTGAGTTAGATGAGTAGGGAATAATGGTCATGGGAGTTTGCTTCATGTAGGTCATTGGCACTTTAGTGAGCAGTCTGTTAGTAAGCTGTACGAAAGCCAGATTGTAAAAGGTCCAGGAGGGCATGGGATTAAGAAAGTTGAACATATGGGAGAACATGAGACGTTCTAACAATTTGAAGGTAAAGGCAGGAGGGGAACAGCGAGGGCGTTAGTAAGGATGTAGGGGTTAGGGTGTTTTTGAAATAGTGTGACTACCATATGAATAGAAAAAAAGGGAAATAGTGCGCATCTAATTTATTAACGTGACGTGATAAGTGAGAATATATGAAATAAAACTTAACCTAGATTGAGCGTCTGCAGCTGTTGACGGAAGGTGGGGGGGGACTCAGAACCCCCTGGAACTAACAAATGGATACAAAAAAGAGACACAGCGCACAACGCTCATAGTGGCATTACAAAATATTATTGAAATGAATAATAAATGGTGAGTAATGTGCGTACATCAAATAATTAGTAACAAGCAGTTTCGGGATATTTTACCCAACGCCTCCGGAGGACCAGGATATATGTCTTTGCAGGGGTGATACTGCTGTCCTCGGATGGTGCAGGGTCCTATTGAAATGTGTGACACACCTCTGCTGTGCTTGCTCCCCTGAGCACAGGCAGGCTGGGAGCTGCTGATTATGAGTGTTTCAGCAGGCAGTTTTAGACATCAGCTGTGCGCCAACACTCTCCTCCGTGTGGATCACTTCCTGGATCGTGACGTCACCGCAGGGATTCGGCGCAGCTCAGCAACAGTCAAAATGCGCAGTAGGGTGGGCCAGGATGGGGCTAGAGCACTAGTACAGCTTGTCCTAGCGTTTTGAAACGGAAACGTTTCTTCTTCAGGGACTGCCTTCTCCCAGCCTGCCTGTGTCAGGGGGGGAGCAAGATCAAGCAGAGGTTGTGGCACACATTTCAATAGGACCTGCACCATCGAGGACAGCGATATCACCCCTGCAAAGACATATATCCTGGTCTCCGGAGGCGTTGGGTAAAATATCCCGAATGCTTGTTACTAATTTATTTGATGTACGCACATTACTCACCATTTATTATTCATGTCAATAATATTTTGTAATGCACTATGAGCGTTGTGCGCTGTGTCTCTTTTTTGTGACTACCATATGCTTAAAGGAGGGGAAAATGCCAGAGGACAGGGACAAATTGAAGGAATGGGAAGAGTGAGGACTACTAGAAGGAGCAAGAGATCTGATAAGGTGTGAGGGGATAGGATTGAGAGGGCATGTGTGAGGGGAGAAGAGAAGTCATCTTAGAAACATCAACTCTAGAAAAGGCGAAGGAGTCAGATTGGAAGAGGTGGTTTAGGTAGAAGCAGAGGGGGAAGGGACAGAAGCAGTCTCGTGGATACAGTAGCCCCACCTTGATTTTAAAGTGTCGGCAAAGGCTTGAGGAGTGAAGGATTTGTCTGAGTTAGGGTTGAGCGAATTAAGGAAAATAGTGTTTTAATAAACTTGAACACAAAAGTTAACTTGAGCTACAAGTCTTAAAAATTCACAGAAATTTATATATATATTATATATATATATATATATATATATATATATAATATAATAATATATATATAGATATATATTAGATTTACTGGATCAAATGTCCTTTTATTTCCAAACCCTTTCTATGTCAGGCACTTCAGCTTTTCTCACCAACACTGCTCCCTTCACCCTAAAATCCCCCTTATTCATTCACCCCTCATCCCAATCACTCTTTCACTTGGATACTCCCTCGATTTAAAATTAACATTTTGTTTATAAAAATGTTAAAACATATATAAAACAGATTTTTTTTGACAATTATTAACGTGTTTGCTTTTGATAAAACATTTTCTTAAGCATTATTGAAAAAACATTTTCATTCTTTCTTAAAATGGGTTTGAGTCCCACGGGGGATGGAAGGGTTAAGTGCCCATATGAAGGGTGGAGGAGGGGTGGGAAGAGAGGAGTTCCTACCTATCACTGCAAACGGCTGCTCTCACATGGTCTCTCCCTGTAGCTCCTCCCCCTCAGTAAGGCTGCGTCCATAGACACTGCAGCTGTACGGAGGCTGAGGGAAAGCGGGTGCTTTCCCTTGCCTTAGTACGCGCGCCGTCCGGGGATGTGTCTATGGGCGGACCAGTGATGTCACGGAGCTGGTTCACCCTCATTGGGCGAACCGCTCACGTGACCGCCCTATCGCACGAAAAATCAGTTTTAACCGATTTCTCGCGCATCATGCGCCCCCTCCCGCACGCCGTATAGACGCGATCACTGCCTTTAGGCAGTCTGATTGCTCAGCGTGTGGACGCATCTGCGCGGTCTGCTTATCTATGGACGCAGCCTTAGTCTGCATTCAGAAGCAGGGAGGGAGGACTCGGTGAGAGAGGCAGCGAGAGATTACACAGTGTGGCAACTTCAAAGTTGCACCTCTGACAACAGAAACCGACATCAACTAACCAACGATAACTAATCTTCCATAATCGGCACACCACGTGATTATATTATCACGGTATTACTTTTTACCAGTATATTGCCCCAACCCCAAGAGAACAAAGTTACAGAAGAGACGAGACCATGGAACATCTATCTGTGTCCCTGGCACCACAATTATACTGTGACCTTCTTTGAACAGGGACTTAGTGTGCCTATAAAACTTTAATGTGCACACATGTGAAGAAAATAAATCTATAAAGTAAAGAAACCAAAAAGTAAACCTGGTAGCTTTAAGGATAATTACATTTATAGGAAGTCATTTAAGCCCCGTATTCTGTAAACTGCTATATCCCAGGGCCTCTAAATGGTAAATGGTGGAATGTTCATCAAATGAAGTGTTTTCTTTACCCCTATCACACCGTCCTTAGAAGAGGCGGTCTCTCGTTTAACACAAAGTGACATCAGGCAAAAAAGGAATATCCAGAGGAATTAAACTCCTCCCAAGCTTTAGCTCGCGATGTTAACAAAACAAACTTTTAAAATACTTCTAGGTGTCAGATTTGGTACAAAAGGCATTAATCTCCCAGATATATTCTCTTAAACAGGTCACTGCCATTATTACACTCTGTCCAAGTAAGGTTTGCCATTTCCACAGCTACCGTCACTTGTGGAGGATCTCTGCTGGCGATTACTAATTAACAGGATACAATGTATTCTGAATACTCTTGTGTTTTCCAAGCATGGTTTTCAATCTTCTATTCATTTTTAATGCCATATGGAAGTAATTGGGAGCACTGAAAAAAAAAAAGTTATGCTTTTTTTGTGTAGTATTTAATATGTTGGAGGAAAAAAAAAATCACCTTGTTTGCATTATATAGACCACACCATCTTGAACAAATACAGCTAACTTTTATTAGAACTTATTTATATATAAAAAATAAACACAACAGGTAAATAACTCGTTCCAGAAACCGTTTGAACATGCAAATACACACGGTTAATACATGGAGCAAGTAGAAACTGGAGCCATTCCAGGACCCGTGATGAAGCTGTAAGCAAACTTGATTCAGCCAAAAGGAGGAATATTCATTATCGTTTTCAGTTTGGTAAACAATATCCTTTTTAACCCCCTTGTTTTATAGTCACAAGGCTTTCCTTCGTAATTGTGTGACTATCACAATATCCAAGTCTTTAAAAACTATCTGTATATAAGATCCTTTTTGGAAAAAAAAAAAAAAAAAAAACTAATAGTACAGCTAACAAATAGAGGTACAGGAGTCAAAATATTGCCACAATGATGAAGGCAACTAAAAGAAATAAAATGAATATTAACCTACCAAAAAGGTGCATGTAACACTATTTGCTACAGAGTCTCACATAGGGCAGCACATTACCCACATAATGATTGAGATATATCAATTATATATCTCATCATCCCTTGTCGATCCACTCCTGGATGAAGGTTTCCCCCCATTGAGATACATAGACATAGCGCACAGGCAGAAGGGATGTTGCAGCCATAGGTAGGAGCTTCACACGCCACTCCTCCAGTCACCTGCTGAAGGCCTGGGACATAGTGATTTTGTCCGCGCTGAGGCTCAGGGAAAGCGGTGCTTTCCCTGGCCTTGCACAGCGCGCCGTCAGGGGGCGGGACGGGGGCGGACCAGTGACGTCACGGAGCTGGTTCGCCCTCATTGGGCGAACCGCTCACGTGAACGGCCCTGCGCTCCGGCGAGTGCCAAATTTGAAAACTGTGTGCGACACGCTTCCCCAAGCGTGCGGACGCGTGCGCGAGCCCCTGCTAAAGCTGCTCTCACTGCGGCTGCAGGGGCTCAGTGCCGAGCAGCAGCACGGGTCAGCGCTTAAGCGCTGACCATGCCCGAGGCCTTATGCTTGCAGGCTACTCTCCCAATTCCCTCCTTACACTGAGAACTAGTGATTAGCATAGGAGGTGAGTCATTAAGAAGCTGAGGGAGCGGTGAGAAGCAACAACCAGGGGTTTCAATGTCCCAAACTCCCTCTGGGTAGAGCAGGTTGCTGGGGCAGGTAATTGTTGGGGGCCGCAGGTGATACCCCCGAGGGCAGCATTCAGCCCCCAGGCTGCCTGTTGCCCACCAATGGTTTAACAATCTGTTTAATGTCAAATCTAAGTTAGGTACTTTGCAAACCTAGATTACCAGGTCTGTTTCTTGTTTAGATTTTGTTTTATGTATTAACTAGCTGAGAGACCCGGCGTTGCCCGGGATGTAAATGCGTAATAGGTAGTATTATTTATAAATTGTGGAACAATAGGTGACTGTTTGTTGTAAAGGTTGGATAATAATATTGAAAAGAAAGATGGAAGAAAATGTAATACGATGTTGTATAAAAATGGTTTATTGTAACCACACCACAGTACAATGTATATTTTGGTGCCATAAGTGATGTAAAAATGTGAGGCGTGTGTCCTTTTAGGAGTACAAACAAAAGTACACATCAATACTCAGATGTTAAGGGACCTAAAGGGTTAAACTCCTGTGTAGAAGTTTATTACACTTTATTGTTTTTATTTTCCCTGCAGAAAAGTAAGATTTTTAATTAACGTCCGTAGCAAACCATATCAGACGTACCAATTTCTGAAATCTGACATCAGCGAGAATACCATTTTACACACATTAGGGTGATGTTTAGCATTTGAGTTCTAGTTGCTGTGTTGGTCTACGAAATGTTGACATTGCGTTTTTATGGATCAATGTGAAACATTTGTGTAAGAAACTTTTGACTCAAGGTCACAGCTGTGAAGAATGCTCACCTGTTTACCCTTCAATTGCATCACCTCTTGTCCCTTTCTGTGAACAGTAACCCTACTGGTGCCTGTGTTCATAGCACTTATGTGTTAAACCTACAACGTTTTTGATTTAAAAAAAATAAAAATAATAATTCTAAATACTTGAAGTCATTTGATCTCTTCCAGCCAGGACAAGGTGACCCGACTGACTTATTATACTTTTATTTTTTAATACAAGTGACACAATTATTCTTTTTATTCTATGGTTTTCCATGTAAAATAATCGTTTTACATATTATTTTAGCTAGAACTTCACATACGGTTGTATTTCTTTACACATAAAGTTGCATTTTTGCGTTTCATTTTATATTGCACTTAAAATTTTCGGGACACACTTGGCTTGGGGTTTTCACACGTGTGTTGAGTGTCACTGGTCTAAAATGTTTCTGTAGCACAATTAAAAAACACATTTTATTACACTGACTTTGTAAACGAACATGCAATGAAATTATTTTCAGATTCCCAATATGGTGTTATGCACAAAGAGATAGTTATATGAAATATATATTTTCTTCTCTAACATCTTATTTAGTATAAAGTAAAACACAAACAACGTGCAAAATCCATGCAGAATATTATCACCCACGTTTATTACGCTGCATTAGGTCATATAACGCCATGCTAACAGTAACGCAAAATCAGTAAAGAAAGTAATGTGCCGTTAACTGAGGAAACATTAAACACTGAGCAATATTCATGGAAATGAACATGTTTAATATGAAGCAGTGTGGATTATACCAAAGTCAGGGCTAAGGTGACCACTGCATGCTTGCATTTGTGTGTTTTAAACTGTCCTCATTCTGTCACAAGATCATTCCTACACAATAACTTGACTGGGCGATTCCTCCTTTGTGAACAAGACCAAGTTGTGCTGTGGTTAGTAAGAGGCACATTCCATGTGAGAAAGGTTCTGGGGAATGAAGAGGGCTCCTCCCCACCACCTTAATGAGGCCATAAGTAAGGACTGGGAGAGGAAACCTATCTGGGGTGTATGGAAATTGCCTCTGTTAGTATGAACTGATTAATCAGTAACAGATCCTTCACTAACTTTACACAACTGCACCACAGAAACATACACATTCCAGGGAGGCTGCGAGGCAGCTCCCCTCTCCTCCCTGCCCAGAGACCAGATCTCGGCAGGGTCCATGTTTGTTGGGCTGAGCATACTGTAACGGAGTGCTCACCCCAAACATGGAGTGACCACGAGACAGAGGAGGGGATATATACAGTGGTGTGAAAAAGAAAGTACACCCTATTTGAATTCTATGGTTTTACATATCGGGATATAATAACAATCGTCTGTTCCTTAGCAGGTCTTAAAATTAGGTAAATACTCAAATGAACAACAACACATGACATATTACACCGTGTCCTAGAACAGATAACAGTTGCCCTTCCACACAGGTGCCTTTCCCCCACACATCCTCCTCTTGCGGCACTTAACCGCTTCCTCTAACTCCCCCTACCCCCCTTCCATACTTGCACTTCACCATCTTACCTACACTGCTTCCATCACTCTCGCCCTTTATGAAATGTTAAAAATGAATTCAAACATTTTTGTCGGAAAACCTGTTTAATATATCTAACATTTTATAAGTGAAAAGTGTTTTTAAATGTGAGTATCTCGGGTGAGAGTGATGGGATGAGGAGTGAATGATTGAGGGTGATGTTGGGGTGATGTGAGCAGTGCAGGCGAGTGATGGGATGAGGAGTGATGGAAACAGTGTAGGTGAGAAAAGGTGAAGTGCCTGACTTGGAAAGTGTTTGGGAATGAAGGTTTCTTTGCTCTAGTAAATCTATACAAAATCTGTTCTCAAAATAAATGCATTTTTATTTAGATTTACTAGATTTTCAGGTTTATTTTAACAAATTGGAGTATGGGGGAGATGGGTGCTCCAACGTAGGCGAAAACTTGTCACTCAAATCCTTATGAACTCCTACAAACAACTGTACAATGGAGTGGGTATACACTAAAATGACCTGTGAGTAACCAATTTGATACCATAAACACTTCTCCTGGAGGGAACACACAAAACTGCATGAAATCACCTTGAAGTCACCTCATTTGAGGACAAAAAGGTACTGGTACTCATCCAAAAATGATCATGACTAAACGATTGAAGTAAAGAAACTCTTACCCACTCCACACTTATTTTAACAAATTTACTGCGATATATATCTTTATCCCGATAAATTTATTAAGATCGTTATCATGGTGAAAATGTTGAGATCAGTCATGACTGGGGCAAGTCAGGGACATTTGATAACTATAACAGATTTGTGTTACTTGAAGGGAGAAGTTTGGATGAAGAAAAGAGCAAAATAAAAAAAGCATGCCAAAGATAACTAGAAATCTCGCTCATGATTAAATATATTTAAATTAAAACGGCTGAATCCTCAAAAAAATGGCTTTGAATATATCTGGAGAAATGGAAAATATGGGCAGTTCCTTCGCTGTACCATGGTCGGGGGTCCTGGTTATATTGGCATCTGTAGGGAAGTTGTATTTATTTACCTTTTCATGGTTAGAACTGTTAATATGTCATGGACGCCGCTGTCTTTCTTTTGCAAATCCTTGAGTACAATCTGTAAAGAGAAGAATTCCACGAGGTAAAACACATCGTTCACAGAACAGACGGAGATTATGAAGAGAACAGACTGCAAAACCATCTGTTACGAGCAATGTTTGGTTGAGTGGAATATTTCTGTTTAGCTTTTGCTACATTCTGACTAAATCCTGCTCTGTTCTGCTGCGATAGGACCATAAGGTTCCTTAAGGAAGGGGTGAGCAAACTTTTTACATCGAGTCCCCCTTTTCATCAGTGATATTCGTCATGCCCCGACTGCCTGATGTAATTGAAATCACATATAAAAAAAAAAAAACACTATCGTTATACAATATAGATGTGAATATAAATACGTAAAAATACTCGCATCTTTCAACATTTTTAAAACATGACACATTTTCTATGTTTTTATTAAATAAATCAGTGTAGTAGTACAAGATAATACTGACTGCAATGTTTCTCCTCCTTCATGCAGGACGAGTGCAGGAGAGGAGGACAGAGCGCAGGAGAGGACGACGGAGGGCGGCAGAGGAGTTGGATGGCAGGAGCGAAGCAGGGCTGCAGAGGATGGCCGAAAAGAAGCACGCTGTAGCAGCAGCAGACACCAGAAGTCAGTAAAGACATCGGGGTCGAACCACTGGGGCGAGCTCCTCCCCGGCTGTCCTTCCCTGCCGCCCTGCTCTGGCAGTCCTCTGTACTCTTCTCCCACCGCCCAAGCACCTCCTTAAAATATCTTGTGCTCCTCCCACCCACAGTTTACACACCCGTTTTAAGGCTTAACACTACTTACTATATATGGTCTTCCACTCTGTAATATGAAGTTACTCTATCCTGTCTTCACCTGAACAGCCACATTTTTGTTGAGATATTCGTATCTCACTGGATAAGCGCTCTACCACACAAGCTATCCTGGTACATGTACTACAGGTCTTGCATTACAAGGTGCCCCCGACACTGTCGTATCCTCATTTCAATAGCCCCCAGATGGTCTAGCAATAGCAGTGATGGCATAAATAAAACAGTATCCTGATGCAATGGTTGCTACTTTAAGACAATTAAGTACTGGGGACTTTCCAGGAACAGAAAAACCACTACAACATTTGCTCTAATCTTTATGTCTTGCCCATCTCTACAGAGCAGTGCTGCATGCTAACATAGTGTTAAATAATTCCCCATCCAGGGAAAGTTACATTAATACTCCGCTGACCCCTCTGAAGACCAAAAATTAAAGGTACGTTATAGGAGCGAAACAAAGATTTTCATTACAATTTTATCCTGGAAATCAATCCAACAAATGGACTGAACATACATTTATTTCCAAGCCCCTATACACAAGGCATGCTGCACTTTTTCTTAATTATTGAATATTTTGTCATTCTCTGAGCAGGAGTTCATCTATAATGAATGTCAACACCCATGCAAAAAGGGACCCTTCCGATTTGTGGAAGGGTTCACACGGCATTGCTTAATGTTGCTGTAAACCCAAAATGATCATTTCCAGGACGAGACCTACTGATTAAATGCAGCTTTCAAAACCTCTGCACTAAGGGCTATAGTTTACCTGTGCAAATTTACATTCGTCAGATACAGTGGATTTCCCAACAGCCTCGTACAGCTCTAGGCACACGGAGGAAATGCTCCCCGAGGCCTGCAGGGAGTGCTGCCTTCGTGCAGGCAGCGGGGTGCCGGACGGCAGCAGCACGGTGAATTGGTCGGCCCCGGAGGCATCTACTTCCTGCGAAAAAAAATCAAAATAAATATTGAATACAATGAGAGGCGGACGATACCTGGAACTATGGCTATTGTTGGACCAATGTGTGTTGACAAATGCAACATCGTTAATTCCAGCTCCAGGGACCCCCCGTAATCCAGACATACCTCCACAGGGGGCGCCGGTATCTCTGCAGTCAGGGAGCCCGTGTGCCTAACGAAATGTTCCACGTCACGTGGGCCGATAAGAAGTCATGACCTCATTCATTGCAGCTTCTTATTGGCCCGCGTGACCGGAGCATTTAAAAAACGCCACAGATACCAGCACCCACTATGTGGGTATCTCTGGAAGCAGGGGGCACTTGGAGCTGAAACACAGTTCAGCACAGGAGACCCCCTGCTTCAAAACCTGGAACAACAAGAAAAATTATGTGCGCAGTGCTACGTGTTTTGCTGCTTTTAAATGCAAATGGGTTTTATTTTTCCCTTCGCTAATGACCACGTGTCTTTAGAGGGATTTTACAGTCCTTGTGTCATTTTTGACATCAAGAAAGCTGATGGAACCTCCTCTTCCACAGGGATTTATCCTATAAAGTGTGATAACACTGAATCAGCGCTACCGCACAGAAAGTCACAATCAAGTCAACAGGGGTTTCCACGGAGTACTGCTGGATCCGCGCTGTTGTACTTACATAGTTACATAGTAGATGAGGTTGAAAAAAGACGTACGTCCATCAAGTTCAACCTATGCTAAATTTAGCCAACAGATACTTTATCCTATATCTATACTTACTTATTGATCCAGAGGAAGGCAAACAAAAAACCCCAGAGTCATATCATCCAATGATATCTCATAAGGGGAAAAATAAATTCCTTCCTGACTCCAAGAATTGGCAATCGGATTAATCCCTGGATCAACATCCTTCCCATGTATACTTATTTGGTATATCCCTGTATACCTTTCCTATCTAAAAAGATGTCCAACCTTTTTTTGAACAAATCTATTGTATCTGCCATCACAGTCTCCATGGGTAATGAATTCCACATTTTAACTGCCCTTACTGTAAAGAACCCTTTCCTTTGTTGCTGGTGAAATCGCCTTTCCTCCAGCCTTAAGGGATGGCCCCGAGTCCTTTGTACTGCTCGTGGGATGAATAGTTCTTTTGAAAGCTCCTTGTATTGTCCCCGAATATATTTGTATATAGTTATCATATCCCCTCTTAGACGCCTCTTTTCTAAAGTAAATAAATCTAATTTAGCTAGCCTCTCCTCATAAGTTGGATTGTCCATCCCCTTTATTAATTTGGTGGCTCTCCTCTGCACTCTCTCTAGTTCCATAAGGTCTTTTCTTAGGATTGGTACTTCATAGAATAAGGCCCTTATGTCGGAATGTATTAAAGCAAGATACTGGTTATCGTGCCCATTCTGGGTGCGCTACTCCCCATCTCGCTTTGATAAATCCCAGCCCAAGTGTCACTACCTATGCTTTCCCTTTGTCCTGTTTGCATAACAGTTACAGTGAACATTATTAGCCAAATCGCTAAGAGAACAGCAACTGAATAATCGCATAAGAACCAGTGACCTTACTGAAAATGTTCAGGCCACAAACAAACATTCAGGGTGAGGCAGAGTAAACCTTTGTAAGGAAGCCAGTTGAATTGGGCGAGTTATCCAAGTGAAAGACTATTTTGATTCCCCCAGAGAAAATCTAGGACAGTAAAATGAATTTTTCCTCGGACGCAAGAACCAACTTGATAATTCTACTACTTTAGATCAGAAACACAAACGACACAGGATAACACTGCAGGACCCTCCAGCGCAGGAGAGAAATGGGGGGAGAGTCGTGCTTTGTTTTCAAATCGTTTAATACCTGCACATGTTGGGGTAACTTACTTTCACTAATATGTCTTTGGCACAGCACTCAATAGTTAGGGTGTCCAACTCTATGGATAGGTCATCTTTCCCCAGTAGAATTCCTGCTTCTATGGCAGCACCTATAGGAATGACCTCATCGGGCGGAATGGTGTTCAGCAGTTCAACTTCCGGGAACACGTCTTTTATTAACTGCTGCAGCTTGGGCATGCGAGCGGACCCCCCACACAACACCACCTACAAGGCACCGAAAACCAACAAGCTACCACCACGTGTACAGTATATGTAGGTATTGTAGGGTACAAAATAATCAAACACTAAAGTCCTTCTGGAAATGTATGTTTTATAGAAAATAAAATATGTTGCTCAATTAAACTTTGATAAACAAGGACAGCTTTCCTTCATAAATTAGAATGCAATTACAGTACAGATGAGACAATCACAGTAGCCATTTTAGATGTATTATTTGTATTACTTTTACAAAACAAAAAAATATTTTTCACATTTTCCATTTGCACGTAAAGGAGGAATTAATATGCCACAAAATGGACAGGTTATTGTGTTATATTACAATCTCATGGAGAAAAAGCATCTGTGTCCATGATTTTCTTTTTTTTACAGCATAAAAAAAAGTAAATGTATGTAAAAATCATACACTTTTTTTTTCTCACCTGATTTACATCAGTGGCTGTGAAACCAACTTGTTCCAGCAGTTTTTTGATTGGGTCAATGCACTGATTAAAAAGTGAAGAGCAGATAAGTTCAAAACGGGCTCTACAAGAAAAACAAAACGAGAAACAACGAGAGATGCGCATTATTTGCAACACGTGTGTTATGCGGTTGCTCATATTGCATATTCCAATTGATGGCAAAACCTGCAGTGCAAAAACTCCATCCAACACAATCAGTTCCACCACTAAGAACATAAGAAAAGCCAATAGAAAGTCAGACAAAATTGGTCCCATTTTTCTAACAGTGGCAGCAGTGAAAGCTTCTGGGAGAGAGTCGAGACCCACAGGGCAGGACAGACACTGTTACTTATTCCCTGCACCCAGCATGGGGAGATGCACACAGACTGAAATCCATATTACCAATAGCCGTTTAGGGAATTGTTCTGTGTGAACAGGTCTGATCTTTTTAAATAAAATACAAAAATAAAACATGTACAATACTTAAGAAATCCCAACAGGGTAAAAAAAATATTTTGCTGAAATCCTATTCAGATATTCAGCGGATATGATCCACTAATGTTTGCAGCAACTGTGATGAGGATTATTGTCATGTATATTACAGTTACCATACTAGCCCTAATGCATTAGATATTTTGTAGGTTGTAATCTACAACAGGGGTGCCCAGGATTTTCATATGGGGGTGGGGGGATCGTGGTGGTTGCAGAGGCCCCACGCGCTTCTTCAAGGCATTTAAATTAAATGCCGGGGGAATCGCGAGATCTCTGCAACTGAACGTACCGAGGTTCAGCCGCCTTCAGATGACACGTTGGCATGGCAACACGTGATATCACATGACCCAGTGGCGTAATTTGACGGCAGTCGCCATGTCAATGCGTCATGACTCAACTGACGCCGACAGAAAGGTAGAGGGGCGCGAGCACCGGGGGACTGGATGCAGGGGGGCGCAAGCACCGGGGGACTGGATGCAGGGGGGAGCAAGCACCGGGGGACTGGATGCAGGGGGGCGCGAGCACCGGGGGACTGGATGCAAGGGGGCGCAAGCACCGGGGGAGTGGATCCAGGGGGGAGCAGCAACAGAAGTTTGCACATCGCTGATCTACATACTTCTATGCCTTGTACAACATAATCTACTAAAATCTCTTACCCATCCAATCATCTCTATCCTCATACGGATTAGGAGCTTATTTTAGCTTTCCTGTATACGAATATTGAAATAAGCGAGTTGCAGAAGTACTCATACAGAGAAATGTATTTTCATACGTGGTGGCGCGTTTCACTAAACCTGACCTACCTAGACACGTTGCAGTCAAAGTCTGTGCCTTCATACAAAGAATCTACAAAGCAGTTAGAGCTTCCCAAGGTGGACAAGGCATGCTTAGCATCATCAGCACTGTTCATCAGCTTCATCATGGCACGGGCGTTCCCTTTTATATCGTGTTTGTAGGACCTGACAGCGGTAAAAATACAACACCAGATTAAAAAAAAAACTTGTTCACCCCAGAAAATAAGTGTTTCAAACTGCATTAGTAGCTAATCAGCAACTTCTTTCACTGGAACACATACAAGATGCCTTAAAAATTATAGATATATACACTTTTTTCTTTTTGTGTATGATTGAATTTTGTATAATTTAATATATGTTATTTAATGTTTAGTAAAACAGTTGTTGGATATGGAGATATACATATACCTGATGTTTTTGCTTATATGGAAACTGTATATGATACAAACAAAAATGGTTATAAAAAATAAAGAATGGTGTGTGTAATAGTAGCTATTCTACGAGAGAGTAGATATGAGGCGACACCACACACCAAAAAAACAACAACACCCCCACAACACCCCACCACTCCCTCACTCCCTCCATCCCTCCCTCTGGAATGCCCTCCCCCTCAATACCCAACTAGCACCCTCTCTATCAACCTTAAAGACCCACCTTAAGACCCACTTGCTTAAAGAAGCATATGAGTAGCACCGTGGCAAATACTATACACAATATATAAAGCTTAGCCCCCTGCAGACGCATTTACCTGAAGGCCCTCGTACTGTCTCTGTACATTCTCCCTACCAATTAGATTGTAAGCTCTTCGAAGCAGGGACTCCTCTTTCACAATTTCTTTTAAATCTGAAGCACTTATTCCCATGATCTGTTATTTGTAGTTATTTATATGATTGTCACGTGTATTACTGCTGTGAAGCGCTATGTACATTAAAGGCGCTATATAAATAAAGACATACATACATACATTATTTTAATAATGCAGGAGTACTATCTTACCTCTGAAACTCAGAAGCTAAATGTTGTGCTAAGGCTTCGGTGAAACACACGCCACCAATATCATCATATGTCCTCGTAGCAAGAACACGATATATTCCGCTGTTAACATCCATCATGGTGACAGACAGGGACGTTCCTCCCAATTTGTAGACCAAAACATTGCTGCAATGAAACAAGAAGATTTTGTGAGACTCTCCAGTGTTACCCAGGACAATAGATTTAGGTGTTCTTGTTGGCCAACAGGCTGTGTTGCACTGAACTGCACCAGTCAGATTAAGCATCGAGCCAAAAAGCCAGTTTATCAGTTCAATTAAATAGGACCTGTGCACTATGTATTCAAGAGTGCAAGCTCTTTGGGACAGGGATTCATTTGAACCACTGTGTGCTTTTAGGTTTGGTGCACTTATTGTAACTTCCTGTAACATGCTACGTGCATATCTGGTGCCACAAACATGTATACACATTGTTAGATCTAATACAACTATCCGATACAAACGGAATGGGATATTTGGCCGCAGCCATCCCCCCGCCGCGACAGACTTCCCTCCAGCGTTTAGCCGCAGGGGAAACCTCAGCCACCGATGAGAAGGTTCCTTTTAGGGTAGGCCGCTCCTTTTAGGCATTTTAGCATTACGGGTAAAGTGTTTTAGGGTAAGGTTTTTAGGATAAGGTAGTATTATTATGGGTTAACAATAGGGGGTTTTAGGTTAAGGCAGGGGTGCGCAAACTTTGTGAGCTGCGCACCCCTGCCTGCCAGTGTTCGCGCCCCCCACCCCCTTTACCTAAAATCCGGTGTCAAATGGCATGCAGGGTCACGTGACCCACGGCGTCATTTGACGCCACGTTGCCATGGCGACGTATCGCCTAAGAAAGGTAGAATTTACTGCAGAGGCCTCACGCGATCCCCCGGCACTGCATTTAAATGCAGTGGGGAAGAGCGCAGGGCCTCTGCAGCCGCCGCGCCCCCCAGAAAAATCATGTGCCCCCCCCTGGGTTATGGGATAAGGTTAGTGACTTACCTTAGCGGCAGAGCAGTCGGCACCAGTGGTCATTTAGCCGCAGTCAAACAGCCGCAGCCAAATGTCCTAGACCGTATACCAAATCCGCCTCTATTTGACACCCAATGTGTTAAACGAGCAGGGCCCTCATTACCTCTTTGAATCGGCTTGTCCATATTTGTATCCCCTTTGTACCGCACTGTGCTTTACAAATAATAATAATAATATTATAATAAGTATACGAGACACAAGAGGACGCCTACCTTTTACCAGCGGGCGAGTCTTGGCCGATGCCATAAGCCAAGAGAGCTGCAGATGGTTCATGAACCATACGCAAAATGTTAAATCCAGAGGCCGCTGCTGCTTCTCTGCAAGTCAAAGAGAAACATGTAGCTACGGGTGTCTTTCTAAACTCCTGCATGATATTGAAAAGAGCAACAATCACTGTGTTTGTAGAAAGACATGTAAAAGCACATTCTTACACGTGTCTATTATTGGCGACTTCAAGTGTCATTATCCGGTTACTGGCCGGAGGAGACAGCCTGTAACACATTGCCCCTCCAGCAGCAATGCAGAGGAACACCGCACTTACCAAGTCCTGCTCATCCTTATGTGGAAAACATACTAAAATAGAAACTCTGAACATAAAACACATCGGGGAGCAGCCTTCAGCGCTGACTTACACGGAGAGATAGAAAAGAACCCATATAACAAAAGCAGGATTTTAAAAAGGGAAACATTTTATTATTTTTCTGAAAAGCTGCTTGCAGGAAATACTTCTTAAATCCAATAATTCAAAAATGGTACTTTATTCTTAAAAAGGTGATTCGATATATACGCTGAAGTGGCCATTTTCAGTCAAATTCTTTATGGGCAAGCTACCCAGCTACCTGGACAAGCTCCTCACCCCTACCACATGCAGCACCTATCACCTGAGATCAGACTCCAAAAGACTGTTCATGGTCCCAAGGCTCAACAAAGTATCCGGCTGCTCCTCCTTCTCTTACCGTGCTCCCCAAAACTGGAACAACCTACCGGAGACTCTCACATCCACCACCAGTTTAAGTTCTTTCAAATCTAAGGCTGTCACACATTTTAATCTGGTCTAACTGTTTCATACGGCCATAATACAAATTATCTTTAACTATGCATGCAATGTCTTGTATATAATGTATACCCTGCTCATTATGTAACTGTATTTGTAAACATGTATTATTTGTCTTAACTCCCAGGACATACTAGAAAACGAGAGGTAACTCTCAATGTATTACTTCCTGGTAAAATATTTTATAAATAAATAAATCTCCCTCATAGACCTATAATGGGGATCTTCAACCTGAAGGGCCATTTTTGCCTACATAGAATTAGGCCCCAAGTATTATTTTAATAAAATTAAAATTTGACTATTTATAGAAGCAACGTTCATAAGCCAGCATAAACTTGCTATTCCAATATTTTTCAAGCAGAGAGCCAGACACCACTGATTATTTGTTTTGACTTTGAGAGGTAAATGTGTGGAGTGAATCCATCCAGTAGCTGGAACTGATTTGTAAACCAAGTGGTTTAACAATGTGCTGAAACAAGCAGTTGAACATATGTGGGGGTAGGGAAACGAGTAACTGGTATTCCATATTTTAGTCTTATTTTGGTTATTTGCAGACAGAAAATATGAGTAACTGCCTGATGGATTTACAAGGCCAGGAGATTGCTAGAATTGGAGTCACAGAGCCAGCGTTAGCGATGTATACATGGTGATCATGGGAGGGTTTTGTGCTCTATACTTTAATAATAATAATAATAAAAAAGTACGGTCACATAGGTCGAGATTTGCCCTTCTTGTGTTTGAGGTTGTGCATAGTTAGTCGTGCAGTAAATATTGGGGTTTCTCTGCGTTACACTTAAGTCCGGTATCAATAGGCAGAAAAATGTGAATACACTTCTTATTGGTGTAAACCACATACAGAAAAAAAAGCATCCTCGTTAGCATTATTGTCATCAAATTTAGACCATCTTACCCAAGAGATTTTTTTTGACTCTCTCCAAAGTCAAAAGGAACCGTGATGACCACGTCATTGACATCAGACCCCAAGGCAGACTGGGCAGTTTCTGTGCAGCAATGAGAAAAGACAAGCGATGACCTACAAGTACAGCACAGAAATGAAACCCCAAATTCAGACGTGTGTGATAAATGTACCTTTCATTTTGCTGAAGATTAGCTTTGCGACATCTTCGGGGCTTACAAACTTGAGATGCTCCCCAGTATCCATTTCATACCGGGGCTTTCCTCCCTTTTCAACAATCTGGAAAGAAACCAAAGAAATATAAAAACGGAAGATCTGTTTCTTGTTTTACCCAAAGGGGATAACACCATCAGGTACAGATATGTGACGCAGACAGCGGCAGGTTTCCCAGGGCCCAGGAATTAACATTTGACCCGGACCCTAAAAGATGGTGAGTGACGAAGGGTCCTAAAGTTGGTGATGGTGAGCTAGGGGGGAGTGTGGGGAAGACTGAAGTTGGTGAGCTGGGAGTGTGGGGGAGGGGGAAACTAAAGTTGGAGCGCAGAAGTGTTAGTGGTAGTGGGGGTGAAGGGGGTGGTCTTGGCCCTAAAGTCGTCGAGCGGTTTAGAAGCAAGCCGTTTGAGGAGCGTTTTAGCAATTTTACTTTAAAGAGAGACTTCTGTTGAACCGTGCTTGACGAATTAACTTGGTTAACTTGGTCTGCAGCTTAAACAATGCAATTTATAGCAAAAAATGTAATTTAATAAAATGTAGTAAATATTCAACTTCCTATTTCTTGCGTCTTATTGGTGATGGTCTTTAAGTGGGGGGCAGTCGTCAACTAAAAACAGCGCTTTATTATGTATCATGCAACAGGGAAGGGGTTGTTTTGAAATGCATGTTGTAAATAGCTTTGCAATGTAGTGTATGAATCAAGCACCATTAATTGCTGGTTACTTTTTTATATACACGAGAAATGGAAATGCAGGGTGAATTTGCATGAAAAATGTGGGATGGAGGAATAATTTGGCCAGCTGATGTAGACGGGATTTTTAGTATCTGTGACACGCCCAGCACAACGATAGTGACTCCAAACGAATACATGTTCATCGGATATATCTATGGCAGTTTGATTATTACAAATAAATGTACACAACTTAAAGGCACAATTTGTGTGACTGCTCCTGTCCCTTGCAAGGCTGCGACCATAGCACAGGCGCAACAGAGCGCAAGGAGGCCTGTCACCTCAGCGATCTGTGGACTCCGATGATGTGAGCAACAGGGGGGAGGCTAGGCCATGATGTCACCAAGCTGGTTTGCCCTCATTGGGTCAAACACTCACGATGCGGACGTCGCACGAAAAATCTAATGAATTTGTCACCTCTAAATCGCGCAGTATGGTATTTCATCTACTTGTTCTAAAACCCTGGTCTCATAATTCACCTTCCTTACTTATATTCTGCTTATGTTTTTAGTGCAAGGTTGGAGAGGAGGAAGATAGAAAAGGAAATGTTAAGAACATATCCCCCATCTGCAAGGGGTTTGAACATTTAAGCCACAGGCTGCTTTGCACTGGAGCCATGTGTGATCTGTATATAGACATGACGTCAGACAACTTACTGTGCATTTGCTTTCAGATATGTGTTTCTGCGTCTGCGGATCTTCATAGCTGAAAAGAAAAAAACATTTAAATAAAAAAGACATTTTAAAAAAAAGTTACCATTAAATTCTACATCTCACACTTAATACATAGCAGTGTGTATAGCAGCCTGCAAAGCACGACTACATCACACCTGTGTAAAATTAAGGGATTGTGTTAGAGAAAAATCAATTGCCTTTTTTCTCTCTCGCGTTCTTGACTACCTATCAGATCTGCTGCTCCTGGTAAATATTTTGAGTCTGGCTTCACGATTTTACGTTGAATTCTTTTTGCAAGGATTCTATAGTTAGGTAACCAAAAAGTTTGTGTGTATGTATATGTGTATATGTATATGTGTATATGTGTATGTATATGTGTGTATGTATATGTGTCTATGTATGTGTGTATGTATATGTGTGTGTGTGTGTGTGTGTGTGTGTGTGTGTATGTGCGTGTGTGTATGTGCGTGTGTGTATGTGCGTGTGTGTATGTGCGTGTGTGTGCGTGTGTGTATGTTTGTGTGTCCCAAATAGAAGTAGTAATATTAAGAATTGTAAGTCATAGTTAAAAGTTCTAGTAGCTTTGTACACTTGATTAGACCTTTGAGGTTTCAAACGCTTTTGAAACATTCATTTCAGCTTTGAACAACTGTAATGTTAACGCTCGTAAATACGTCACAGCTCCTAACAGATCTAAGAATCACTGTACAGTACGGAAAGGTTTACAGAAAGCTTACTAACAAAACACTGTCAAAAGTACAGGCATTGCTCTACAGCTGCATGCGAGTAGGTTCAATGGCTATGCACTTCTTTAACCCAGGCTGTGCTGAAAAGCAGAGTAATACCACAGGCATAAGCTTATATGGGTCCATGTTAAAATGGATTAGAAGCAAAAAGTGACACTGAGTGCTCATTTGCATGTCATTACCCAGAATCCCTAGCTGCAGTGGAAGCATCGCATGCTGAGAGATAATGGGGAAAGGCAGGGTTGCAGACCTGTGAATGTGCGTTCAAGTGGTATTTTTAATTGTTGTATAGTGTTAACAAACATGATTTAATCTTTAGCTTTGAAGATAGCTTAGCCCTTTAGACTACAAAGGGCTATGGGCAGAGCTTAATTTTAACTGCTCGGGCACTTAATATTTCAAAAGTGTATATTTTTCGAAAACGAAAAACACCTGACGAAGCACGCTGTTGCGAAACGCGTAGAGGTCACGAGAGGCTGCTCAACGTGCTTACCTATTGGCTGGGACAGAAGAACCAGGAAGCGCGAGCGGAGGAGGAGAATCCTGCCGAGTGCTGGCGCAGTCCGGATGCAACATCAGCGCCAGCCACGGGCATCCGCTCTGTTGCTTGTGGTTAGTTCCCCCCACTGTGGTTCTTATCACTTTTTCTGTGGTTGAACACTCTACGCGAGTGTTTCTCAGATAAATTTGATTTGTGGTATAGGCTTCATAGAAGCGAGTGTCAGCCTATTCTCCTCATAGGGGAGGGATTTGGCATTTTATGTAATTGTTGTGTATTGTGTTATTATTAATCTTATTTTTTGTATTTGTGTTCCTCAGTTGTATAATGGTTACTATATGTGTGGTCATTTGACCAGATATTACATTGTTATTTTTTAATACTGATCCCTGGTGCTATGTGCATTTCTTCTATTCAAATCACTTTCGAATTAAGCTTTGGCTTTTAAAATATGAAGTAGAAATAGCCACGTTAGTCCAGGAGCAATAGTGCAGAGTCAGTGAGTACTTCAGTGTTAGGTGATACCTTTTTTTATTTGGACTAACAATAGACATTATAAGACAAGCTCTCAAGAGTTCTCTTTCTACCTGAAGCACTGATTTTAAAATAAAAATGCTTTGGAAAGGGCGAGAAGATAGCTCTTAAAAAATAGCGATCAGTGTGGGCTACAGTTTTAAACCTGTATTTCTGATCCTGACAATGCAGGCAATGTGGACCCTGCTAATAAAAGTGTTGTCTTACCTCCTCCCCAGTATCTGCTTTACTTTCACAATCGTATTGGCTGCATTTCTAACTCTGCTTTGCTTTGCTGCCAGCCCAACAATCTGGAAGAGAGAATAATAAAATCAGGATAAATAAAACTGTTACATTGTAAAATCCCCCAAAACCTGACGTCAGAAAAAAATAAAAAATAAATTACCACTTCGTTCCCCAAGAAACCAACCACTGCTGGGGTGACCCGGTCACCGGCATCATTGGCTACTACATCAGCACGGCCGTCCTGTGGGTGAACACACAAGCATTACAGAGAAATAAGCTCGGAAAAATACTGCACTCTCACAGGGAAAAAATTACTATTTGAAACAACTTAGGCTAAGCCCCCGGTTACGCCGCTGTAACGCGCGCCTGCGATATTGGCGGCGCGTTCAGCCGATTCCCCTGTCTGCAGCTCACTGCAGGAGGAGAGACCGGGGGGCGGGGGAGTGACGGGGCGCGGCCATGACGTCACCCGGCAGGTTCGCCCTCATTGGCTGAACCGCCGGGGGGCGTGCCGAATCGCTCGACGCGAGTCCTGCTCTCAATTCTATTGAAAGCAGGAGCAGCTCTCGCCCGAGCGCTGCGGCCCCCCCCTCAGTCAAAAAAACAATCCCTTTAATATATGCATTAATACATCCAAAAAAAAGCTGTGTGTGCTGTGCACGCGCATAGTAAGTGAAACTGCTTTGACTTTTGTCACAGAAATTGTATTTGTATTGGTGATGTTTTAATTAAAAATCAAAATACAATTTCGTTGACAAAACGCAAATAAATTTGACTTATAATGCGCGTGCTCGGCACACATCCCCTGTATTAGCTATTTGCACTAAGTGTGAATTCCACGTGTGTATGTGTGTCAGTCAGTCAGTGTGTGTGTGTGTGTGTATGTGTGTCAGTCAGTATGTGTGTGTATGTGTGTCAGTCAGTGTGTGTGTGTGTGTTTGTATGTGTGTCAGTCAGTGTGTGTGTGTGTGTGTGTCAGTCAGTGTGTGTGTGTGTGTGTGTGTGTGTGTGTGTGTGTGTGTGTGTGTGTGTGTGTGTGTGTGTCCTGCTGCAGCCAGGGGCGGGGTGTAACATTGCGCCCGGCCCCTGTACACAGCGCAGCCCATAGTGGGCTCACAGCTCCGGGACCCAGCATATCACAGGTGCCCCCCCGGTGGGGAGGGTCACACCCGGCCGAGTCACCACACTCCCCCCCCATTCCTCCCATCCGCAAATTCTGTGCACCACCTCCCCCCCCCCCTCCTGAGCCGCGGCACCCCCTCCCTCCCCCCCGCGGGGGACATGCGCTTGGCACGGGTATGAGTGACAGCGGGCGAGAGGTGAGGTTACCCATCCGCTGCCTGGCCCGCGTCACCCCTTCTTCCCTTTCCTCCAGCAGCAGGAGCCTGCCCTCGGCGCCGAGCCCCTGTGCCCGGCGGGATGCGCCCGGGTTTGCGCCGTGTGCCACCGCTTCCTGCGGGCGCAGTGGAACGCGTTGCAGCGCAGCCGGACCCCGCCGGACAAGCGCATGTACTGGCTTAAGTGGCCGTGCAGAGATGGGGCCCGCGAACACCGCGTGAGTGGAACCCGGAGGGCGGAATGGCGCCGCTGCCAGCGGGCGTTAGGAGCATGTGGGGGGAACGGCGCCGCTGACAGCCGTTTCTGCGCATGTGTGGCGTCCGTCAGCGGCGCCATCACAACTGCGCATGCGCATCATGGCAGCGGGCGGGGAACGGCACATATGTCAGCGGCCGTGGGGGAGGTGCGACTGGGCCGTTAGGAGTGGGGGGAGGAGGCAGCAGAAGAGAACCAAAGATGCAAAGTTCTGTGGGGACGATCATGTGACCAGGCAGTCACTAGATACAATTGGTGCCCTGCTAGAGAGAGGGCAGGGCTCAAAAAGGGGCATCCCAGAGCCTGTTCCAGAAGAGGAGGGGGATTTGACTTTGTAAATGGTTGCTATAGAAATAAAAAATGCTTGTTACATTATAATACATTAAAAATGTGAGTGTTTTTTTTCTTCAAATGCTACAAGTATTTTCTCATAGTACAGAACTGATTTATTAAAAAAAAACACATGTAGGGTAGTGCTTGGTCTGAAGATTTAACATACTTGCCTTGCAAAAGCTTGCTATGAGCTCTCAAAAGCAACACTGTTTACAGGTATTGAATTTACTCAAGTGGGGGGGGGGGGGGTGTCAGCATCTAAATATACATATATATATATATACACACACACACACACACACACACACAAATATCTGTACTCAAATGGGTGTGTGTAAATACATATACATATATACACACACACACACATATATATATATATACATACATACACACTATATATATATTTCACAGCACTCTTTTTAAAAAAAAGGTTCATTGTTATTGGTACTTCAAAAATAAAATGGAAGATATTTCTGGGCCAGCATGGCCTTTTCTGAAGCCCGAAATGTCACCAATTTTATTTTTGATGTACCAATAAAGGAACTGTGAACGGGTGTGTCTCTATATGCTGTATATACTTACATATGCACATTATATATGTAACATGCACACATATATCATGTCGCCTCCTCCCTGTGCGCAGTGACAGGTATACACAGCGCTGTCACCCCCTCCCCCCCCCATTACCTTGTACACGGCAGAACACGCGCACGTGCAGCCCAAATGCACACCAATCGCCGCCATACCGGTCTCTGGCAGCGACGCGCGGCGCACCGCAGGAAGACGTCACCCGGCCAATCAGAAGGGAGGCACCAGCCAACCAACCAGAGACCTGGATGTGGGGGGCCAATCCCCGCGCAAGCACGCCCTCTCCATCTCCGACCAGCCAATAGCAGTGGCGGTGTTTGGTTGCGTCATGTGTCGCTGAGTGGAACAGGAAGGGGAATCCTCTCTTTGGGGCTGTGGGACGGAGGACGTCACAGGGATGGGGCGCGCGGTGAGCATGCTTGTGCTGCTGGGGCTGTGCTGGGGATTCCCCAGGTGTGCAGCCTCTGGAGGTGAGCAGCAGGAGGCGCAGTGCGGAGGTGAGAGCAGCTCCCTGCCTGTGACTGCATGCTCCCTGCCTGTGAGAGCAACTCCCTGCCTGTTGCACACGGGGGGACACATACTGTACACATCTTCCAGCCAACACAGACACGTGCAAGGTCAAATACATTGCAGTGGTGATAAGTGCAACAGGCAAATGACAGCACAATCCCTGGCTGCAGTGGAAGTGAATAATGGAGAAAGACAAGTGGTATTTTATTTGTGTGTGTAGTTGTTGACTCCGTGCTTGTCTCTTAGGCCGCACTTATAGTGCCGGTGATGCGACGTCGGACGAAAAAAATGCATTGCCGCCGCCGCATGCGCTTATAGTGCGCGCGACGGCGACAAAGCGATGTCGCCATCGCGAAAACTGGTAGCCGGCAAAATTAGATTTTTCAAGGGCTGTCGCGTCACGTGACAGCTTTTGAACCAATCAAATTGCAAGAAACACGCAACGCTGCCACCCGGCGAAATATAACTTTCGCTGGTGGCGACGAGTGACGTGTCGCCATCAACGGCACTATAGGTGCGGCCTAAGTCTCACAGATTTTTAGCATAAATAGTCGGAAACATCGATGGAGTTTCCCCTGATAAACAGTTTCCCACTGGAAAGTACATGCAGCACTGCCAGGCCAATGTCCCACATTACATAAGGCCTGTATTACGGTAAGTGCCTCCATGAGAAATTCCTGTCTCCCTATGACAGTGTATCTAGTACAGACGCGCGCACGGCAGAGAGCGTTGGCACAGCAGCTGTGTGGACAGAGCAAGAGATTTGCCTTTTCCAGCGGCTGCCATGCCATGTGACACTGAGCCAATCACAGTGAGGCCTACCTTTGTGACGTCATGGGCACGCCTCCTAGTCGCGTGCATCATCATTTGGCCTATAAGCACAAAACGCGCGTGCAATGTTATGCGTGCCTGCTATAATACAGACCTAACACAATTCTTGGTGACTGAGGCACAGGGAGATGACATCTGCTCAAGGATACAAACCAAAATGCTTTACCCAGTTAATGTAATCAAATCTTACTACGCTATCCAGAAATAAATGTTTCCTGTTGCACCGTCACTAACAGTGTTACCTACACCCTGCGCGTTTTGCAGAGTGATTAGGTATTTACGCAATATTTACCACACCTCCCAAAAATGGCAAAGCCTCGGGGTGATAGGTGCATGTTTTGATGATCACGTGTAGAGGAGAGCAGTGCATGGCCAGCCCAGGATGGTAATGCTGCTTTGTGAATCATTGTGTGCCGTATATCGAAATAACTCCAGAGAGCCTGTCATTACTGTAACTCAGAAATAAGTCATGAGTTTGTGGTTACAAAATATTGTTGCTTGCGTCCCAAAGCACTGTGCATGCTGTCCTGTGAATGTAGTGAAATGCAGTATATATATTACTGTTCTTTACTAAAATGAAATAAAAGCTTGTTTCATTTTTTTTGTGTGTGTGCTGTGTTTGCATTGGGTGACTTTTTATACTTTATTGATGATGGTAGAAAGATATATTTGCTGTTTTTTTGCATGTAAAGGTCACAATCTTTCAAACCAAAATATGATGTAACAAGATAATATACTTTGAAAGGCGGCAAAAAGAAAAGGTGGAGAGAGGGATAGTTTAAAGCCGGGGTGGGCTACCCTGTCGCCAATCGCTACAAGTGTCGAATTGTCCATGAAAGTGTCGGCGAATTTGAGTTTGCAAAGCTCCCACAGTAAAATAGAAATGATCCTGACGGCGTGTGCTGGTATCCGCTTTCTGAATGAGTCAACAAAGTGAACCAGCCTATTTTGATCTGGTTTCTTCGCCGGCCAATTCAGTTAAACAGCAATTCTACTTGTTGCCAAGTAGAACAAAGAAAAACCAGTCAAACAAATATATAAGGGAACCAACAAGTGCACTGTAAAAAGTGCACTTAAAAAAGAAGGGTTAACTCAAAAGAACCCATGATGGGGGATACCGAGCAGAGCACCCCGCCTAACGCCCACTGGGAGGCAAACTCCGAAACAGCGGACTCGGCGTACGTGAACTCTGCCCGAATACGGGAGTGCACCAGCGCCCGAAATACTGCCACGATGTTCATTGGGACCCCCCTCTCCAAACACTGCCTCCTGGTCTTGTAAATGGCTACCTTAGCCACTGCCAGGAGCAGGTTGACTAGGAGATCCCTAGGCTTATTGTCTCGGGACACTGGGCACCCAAAAATAAAAAAGATGAGGGGAAAAACCCAGCCAGAACTGCAGAAGAAGGCTCCGCAAGGTGGATAAGAGGGGCTGCAGTCTGGTGCAGCTCAGATAAATGTGGAATACGGACTCCCGCTCGTCACAGAAGGGACAGGCGGCGGGGGAGTCCGTGAAGTGTGCCAAGTACTCTCCTGTGCTCAGTGCACCGTGGAGGACCCTCCAACTCAAATCCCCGGCAGGATGGGGAACCAAAGCTGAATAGAGCTCTCTCCACCGGGGTCTCTCGCCCTCGTTCCCAAGAAATACCCGCCTCCAGATGGTATCAGGGCGGGTGACAAGGGCGAGGTAGTGCACTATATGGAGCACCAGAGAATACAGGACTTTCCTCGGCATGCCGCGAAAACATGCCGGGGACATATCCCCCAACCTGCTGAGGCTGGGGGAGATAGGAACAGTGGTGTACAGAAAAGCCCGGGCGCTACCTGAAAAGATTGACTAATGGGGTGATACAATTCTAGTGACAGAACAATACAACCTTAAAGGGTACTTTAAGGTCCCCTCTACTTCCGATTCTCTTCCCGCTGCTCAAACCCCAAAAAGGACCTATCCAGGATCCTTAGTGATAAAGGGAAACAAACAAAAAATGGGGGAGCACAGGTTGAGGGACTATACACTAGTATCCCTGAGACATTTTTTACCATTACAGCCACCGTCGGAAGCAGGAGGCAGGAGCACAGCAGACCAACCGGACGCGGAGAGTTAGCTGCGCACTTGAGTATCCTGCACAAACATTTTCAGATGGACTGGCTGTGTCTATGCACACCTAGCTCTTGAGTCATTTTGACTAAGTGCTTTTTTAAATGTTTTGTTAGGACTTTGTCCCGTTGTTGTTAATAAAGTATCACGCTTTTCTACCTCTGCACCCTTGTGTATCATCGTGTGATCCAGGCACTATTTGAGCGGTTCAACAAACCCAGTTGAAGGTTTGGATTTGAAGTTCCAGTGAGGGGAGAAGAGATACCAATCAGAGTTTATACTCACACATGGCCGTGTGAGTCTATCATTAACCTTACGGGGTTACATTTTAAATCAACCTCCGCCCCATTACCCCTTCTTTCCCTACCTATATGGTATAAAGGAGCAGGTGGGGGATGTGACAGCCCTGCAGTTAGGTGCCTTAAAAGATACCTCCCTCCAGAGATCACTCACGCTTGCCCGTGTGAGTGGATGCAGTAATCATCTGCTTTTTTGATTTTAATACAGTTGTCTACCCCAGCTATATTTCATTTTATTTCCTGTATTGTTCCTTACGCTATTTGTTCTCGTTTCATTTAATCCTGAGGACAACATCGCTAATCATCCGTGTGGAGAAGACCAGGAACACTCAACCACACAACAGAGGAGAAGAAAAGTATTAAGCGGAAAGAACACCGGAGAGAAGACACCTAAAGCAAAGATACCTTGATGTGAAAGCATTTACACAAGGCCGTGTAAGTGTTTACGTTATTGCACACCTTACTAAATTTCAAACTCACAGCTCTATACCGTGCAGTTTTATATACGTCTGTATAGTCCCTCAACCTGTGCTCCCCCATTTTTTGTTTGTTTCCCTACAGGCGACCTGGAACAACAGTTTTGGCAAACAGCAGCTCAGGTTGAAAGGATTCGGAGAACAGGGTCACCACCCCACAAGATGTCGAAGTGAGGTGGCTGAAAAAGACCTTGCCTCGCCACTCCAGATGCCAGCTGGCTTCAGCCTCTGGAGTGGTATGGGTTTCCTGCAGGAAACTCACAGAATACTTTCCCTTTTGTAAAAAGGAGAGTACCTGGAACCTGCAAAACCCGTCCTTACATCCATTTACGTTTAGCGTAACGATGCTCAAAGCCATTGGTAATCAAGAGTCTTGCTTCCCATAGGCGCTCAGGGTACTATACCCCGAGAAGCCTTTACGTGCTCTCGCAACACTTTGTTAAACTTTAGGACCCGAACATGTTCGATAGTCCCGGAAAGTTTGGCCTTGTGGTTAGCCTTGATATATACTCTGAGAGAGTGGAGAATGACCGAAGCATCCTTCCACCTCTCAAGGGCCAACTGCACCTTCGTATGTCCGTGTCTACAGAGGGTATCTTCCAGGAAACTATCTAGCTCCCGGGCAGGGATAACGGGGATCGAGGAGTCCACCGACTCCATGGTGCCAGAGGACTCCCCTCTGAGCCCCAACTCCCCAGGCTCCTCTTGGCTGGAGAATTCAAGACCCCCGTCCTTCTCTGCGGGGGCCTCTCTCAGCCCTAGATTGGATCCCCTCCTCTGTGTTTCCACGAGGGCGTCCACTGTGCTCTCCACCTCCATCCCCGAGTCAGGATGTTCAGGGGCAGCTGGTGGCGACATGGCAGAGGCAGTGGTCTCCCGAGAGTCCTCGGGGGCCACAGAAGCACACAATGCCCTACTAGTTTCCTCAAGCGCCATACAGATGAATGGCATGCCACGGGTGTTCGCATCACCTGCGGGAGGGCCCTCACCATCCGCGGGAGGGCCCTCACCATCCGCGGGAGGGAACTCACCAACCGTGGGAGGGCACTCACTAGCAAGGACCTCAAAGGGAGGGTCTATCCCAGCATTCACTCCCAATAAAGTGCCTGCCCAAAACTCCGCACTAAAGGGTTCAGGTCAGACAACTCCCAGATGTAATCGGAAGTGCTCACCAAAACACCCTCCAAAACCCCACCCACGGGGGTCAGCCCTAACCCATCTCCTTCCTATGGTGACGCAAACCGGGGCCTTTTATCCCTATGTGCGTCACCCGAAGGTGGTACAACCAGAAGGGGATCCCGGTCGACCCCCGGGTCCCCGAAGATAGGTATCTTTTTTGTGTCCGGTGGGGTAAATTCACCGAAACACAAGTCTCCGGGGGATGCTCTCCAACCCAGAGGGGCGTTGGGAGGCTCCCCAACGTCTATCTCTAGGGGTAAGGCCTCATGCTGTTGAGCACTTTGGCCTTCCACCCCAGAGACGTCGGGTACCTCCTCTTGCATTCCCTCCAGATCTTCGAGGAGGGGGGGGCTGTTCATTTATGGGATCCGTGTCACACTGATTAATCTCAACCAGTGGGCCGGATGGAGCCACCTCGTGCGGAAACGATGTTGCGTTCCCTTTTGAAGACATCCGCGGGTGAACGTAATCCGTTTCACCCTTCTCGACCTCCTCAAACGCCCTCTTGTTTTTATTTTTAAATTTGCTCTTCCTGGGGATTGATTCCCCAGGAGAGGGTGCCGCTGCCTCCCCAGCAGGAGCTTCCTCCTGCTCCCCCGCACCCTGTACGGTGCTTACAAAGGGGGTAAGGTGTTCTTGGGGGGGGACAGTGACAACAGAGGGTTGCTGTTTCAGGGTGGCTTTTACCTTCTTCCTCTGATCTTTAGGGAGAGGTGCAGATGTCACCGCCCGAGATGGGGCAGCGACATCTTTTGCGGTCCCAGGGGGGACCTGGGCCCTCGAGGGCTTTACCTTCTCCCTCTGTTCTTTTGGGAGAGGTGCAGATGTCACCGCCCGAGATGGGGCAGCGACATCTCCTACAGTCCCAGGGGGAACCTGGGCTCTCGTGGGCCCCACTGTGGTAGGCACAGCGGTACCGGGTGTCTTGGCAGAGGGAGGGGCGGGTGCAGGAGCTGAGGTGGGATTCCTGTTCCCTTTGGGGCAACTCCTACGAGTGTGCCCCAGCTCCTTGCACAGATAACACTTAACCCCCTCCGTGCCATAGAAAAAAATATATTGAATGCCCTTGTAGGGCACCCTAAAGGAACCCTCCACAGATTCTGTGCTCCCCGGCAGCAGCAGTTGTACCTGCCGCCTAAATGAGAGCACATGCCTCAGCGCCTTATCCCTGCAGCCCATAGGCAATTTTGTTATAGGAGACTTAATGTCTCCCAGGGTTTGCAGGTGCGGCCGCAAGAGGCTGTCTGGGATGAAGGGGGGCACATTTGAAAGGATGACCTTTGTGCCTAACCCCTCCATGGGTTCTATAGGGATGTAGATCCCATCCTACATTGATGCCTTTCTGCACCAGGGTGTGGGTGGCAGCCAGCGTACGGAGGAAGAAAATGCCCCTCCCATACATCTTGCTGGCCGCCACCACAGCAGAGGGACCCACAACGTCTGCCACAGCCCTTACATAGATCTCCATGTTCAGGCCAGGTGACATTGGGCATCTCACCCCAAGCTTCCTGCTCAAACCGGGCGTGGCCCCAGCATTGTTGTTGCTGGGGTCGACGCCTGCAGCTGTTATCTGCGCCCATGTTTGAACTGGAGCCGCAGGGGCCACACTGCTAACAGGCGCTGGGGGAGGCGTGTCCAGGGCACTGGAAGGACAAGGCCTAGGGCTGTGACTAAGAGTGTTGCTCCTAGGGGCCACAGTTTTTGGTGTCCTGTATCCGGGTGTGGTCCCTGTTGCCACACTACTCCTACCTCCTTTAGGCATGATAATATTAAGCCTTTTAGTCAGGGGAGGAGGTAATGTTTAGAGAGAAAGGTGCAAAGAGGAACTGTCCTTTTAAGAACCAATTAACCTCTCTGCAAAGGGAGGGGGAAAAAAGACAGCTTTTAAACCCTGCTGTAGTTTCCTCTTTTTTCCCCTTATTACTCTCTCTCTGTTGCAATAAGCCACACAATTTATAAGTCTTTAAAGAAAAGACACAGAGCCTTTAATTGCAGGTGAGAAAGGAGGAATCAGGCTTAAGAAAAAAAAGTGAAATTAGAAGTAAAACACCCAGTAAAACAACCAGTGTTTGGGGAGGGGAGAGGGGTTGAAAGCTACAGTTTCCAGCCAGCCAAAGTGCAGCTTGTGCTGGGTTGAAAAACCACTGCAGTCCCTGGGTGAAAAACCAAAAACGGTTTTTAAACCCCAGAAGCAACCTTTAAACCTCTACAAAACACACAATCCCCCACAGTTTCACTCCAAAATAACACAAATGAAAAGAAGAATACAACCTGATTCCACAATGCCTAGGAGCTCTGTACATACACTTCTGAGTGAAGCAGCAGGTGATAGTGCTGAGGTGAGTGAGGCAGCAGCAGGTGATAGTGCTGAGGTGAGTGAGGCAGCAGCAGGTGATAGTGCTGAGGTGAGTGACGCAGCAGCAGGTGATAGTGCTGAGGTGAGGGAAGCAGGCGAACAGCGTGTGTTTTAAATGTTCGATTGAGCAATCTAATGTCTCAATTTTTACATGGTGTGACGATTTTCACTTCCCATCCGCCACATCTGTGGCTATATTGAAAAATAGGTTGCTCACCTCTGGTTTAAAGTATTCCTCCACACTTGCAAGGGTCAAAAGAGAAAGTTTTGCACAAGCAGGAATTTCAATTACTCATTACTGACAAACTGTCATAAAATACGGGGGAAATCCTTAAAATACAGGATTGATGTTATTACTAGTGGGGGGACATTGCAGTATTTTATTTTAAATTGGTTTACGTTTTGAGAGGGGCACAGAGAAAAACACGGGGGAGATTAAACGAATATTTCTCAAACATAAATGTACAGTACCAATTCAATAACAGGAGGTGGACGCAAAATAGAAAATCACACCAATCTCTAGGGATAAACATGCAGGCTCTGAGGATGAAATACATAACAAAGTCGGCATATGAGCTGTGTCCTCAAACCATAGGACAGTGTCACAATTCACCCGCCGTTTGATCAATCACTGAGACTCGCCAAACATGTCGAAGGGAAATGGGTTTTCAGGTCAGCCGCAGTGCCACAGCTTACAAGTGTGGCAATATCTTTAGTTGTGATTTAAGTGAATTAAGGCGCGAACAACTCAAATAATGTGAACAATAATAAGTGCAACTAATTAGTGCAATTAACCATATGTGCCAAATAAAATTCAAATAAATTATAACCCTGCTCAAACCCTCTGGTGGGACCTGTTTCACGGGTTCCAAAAAGTCTGATTTGATCTCATACAATCCAGGAGGAGCATATGTGGGGAATAAAAAAGAAGAAAACAGTGCAAATTTAAGTGTAGATGTATTGACAATGGGTTAGATATTGATTGAAGTCTTGGCTCTAATGGTGTTCCTACTTACAAGATGATACAGATAAAAAAGGCTTTTGCAGATTGGGCTGCAGCCCCCGTGGTGGTATTGGTGTGTGGATCTCCCTCCAGGCTCGTCCCCTCAGTAGGGCGGAACAGTATGCAAAGGAATGGGAAAAGCACTACATAGCGCGATCATGTGGGTATTATACTTTATATAAAAAATGAATATAAAATGTGCACTTACAATGTGCTAGATAAAAACCGGCATGTTACACAATCATTGTGTGTTGTGGATTTGTCGCCGCTCTCACCGCCTTCCCCTGGATCATCCAAGTGTCCTCCGTCTGCAGTATAAGATCGCAGCTTCACTGTCAGCTTTGCGTCCTGGTAGGCGTCTGACGTCACGGCTCTGAGGTGCGGCAAGAACTACGGGTCCTCCACTGGTTCAAGAATCCTCACTCTACACGTTTCGCCCAGCCCACAAATTGTGACTGCTTCCGGCTTCGTCATCTACACTTAAATTTGCACTGTTTTCTTCTTTTTATTCCCCACATATGCTCCTCCTGGATTGTGTGAGATCAATATCTTTAGTTGAACAGGGTAGAGAGTATACTGTAGTGCCGACGAGTATTCTAAAACAAATCTGGGGCAATCACCAACAAGACCCAGGTACCTGCTGGGTACATGCTGCAACATTTCAGTGACATTTCTGCATCCGATGGCCCATCGGATTAACACAACAGGGATCCCTGGCAGTCTCATCCAAACTGAATGGGACTGCCAGGGACCCCTGCTGTGTTACTCCGATGGGCCATTAGTCTCTGCAGAAATGTCACCGAAATGTTGCAGCATGTACCCAGCATGTACCTGCATCTTGTTGGTGATTGCCCCAGATTTTCCAAGGCAAGTTTTAGAATACTCGTCGGTGCACCTGTATGTAGCTGGTGTAGCCAATTGAATGTTGTTGGACTTGGGTGCCTTACGGGAGCAGTCCAAGCGGATTCAACCTAAATTAAGAACATTATGTTACAACTCAATCATACAAAATGGGTGTTTGCTGTAATGGGCTATTTGCAGTGATTCTGTATTGTTATTTATGTGCACGAGTGCATATTCTGTCACTTACACATTTACTTTGAAGAATGATGACTTACTTATAGTTAAAAGACCAAGATTATATTAATATATACCATAAAGAACTTAGCCAGCTTTATTTATGTGAACATATGTGGTAACCACCTACATTTGGGCTGAACAATTATAGCTGTAAAACAACCCAATTCTATACTGAGAATATTTCTTGCGCCATCTTATTCACTTATCTGCAATTTACCAATTTTATAATCGCAGTATTTTATTCCCTGTGGTCAAGGGGCTGTGACTCCTTGATTAGTGTTCACACTGCAGTCCTCTCAAAACATCAGAGAGTCTCCATACGGCTGAGTCCCCTGTGCTGCTGTCTCTGCTCATGCTTGGAGAGCGGTAACGTCACCAACTCTCCAAGCATGATTGACTGGTGTCCGCGCTATTTCGCAAGAGCGGGGTGGGGGGGGATGTTGAAAGTCAGATTTTTTTGTTTACGCAAGCGCCAAGCGTGGGTGAGCGTCCGTGCCTGCGCACGAGCGTGCGCTCCACCTGAGCAGGGACATAAAAATTTAAATAGCCAGAAGCAACCTCGGCAAGCACCGGGCGGTCAGCGGCACAGGAGACTCAGCCTAAGGGCTTTTCACAGTCACTTTGTAAATATTTGTATATATGTGCACATTTTTCTATTTCACTTTGGCATTCATCTGGCAACTTAGCAGTACACTGCTTATCCAGTATGTGGGGATAGATCTATAGTCCAAGTGTAGTGTTTACAATACTAGTCCGCGGGAGCAAAGAAATTTGACTAAAAGGGAGAAATAGGGAATTTTCCCACACCTGAAAATAAGGTCAAATAGTGCTATTAGTTATAGGTTTTAACCAAACGTTTTGTTTCTATATCGTTAATAAATATTATTTCAATTAGTGGAGATGGATTCCCATCTCGTTCCAGAATACTACTACCTTCCTAGTATTGTGGAGGTGGAGTGCACCTAAATACAGGGATCTTTTCTTTCTGTTTTCAGGGATCCAAGCGAGCACATTTTTAGTTTATTTTTAACATAGGATTGAAGCAGTGGGTCTCCAGAGCTGAATCCCATTAATTTCAGCTGTGGGGGTCCCCTGCTTCTAGAGATATTTACTTCCAAAGGGGGTGCCGGTAGCTCTGCAGTCTAAGGTTGCGCTTAGAGTGCTGGCAACGGCGACGCGATCGATGACGTCACCACCCGCGAAAGTTATAATTAGATTTTCCGCCACTGTCACCAGCGACATCACGAAGGGGCGGCCGCGGTCTCTGGTTTAGAGACAGTCACATGTGGCAAATGTCTCTAAAAAAAAAATCAAATAGACCTGGCTTAAAAAAAAATTTGTCGCTCCATCGCGCTTACTGTAAGCGTTTGCGACGGAGTCAATGTATTTGATTTGGAGCGACGTCGCGTCGCAAAGCACTTTATAGCGGCGCTGACGTCACGCTGCGGTTGCTGGAAAAATCAAATTGAAGTGACTTCCAGTGATCGCGACCAAGCCGTCGCGCCCACTGTAAGCGCACGCGTCGGCGTCAATACATTTGTTGTGACACGCCGTCGCCGACACTATAAGCGCAGCCTAAAGCACCGGATGACATCATGGCTTCGAATTGGCCCACAGGACGCGGCAGCTTTGAAAAGCTGCCATTACGTGAACCCTGGTAGGGGGGAGGTATCTCCGGAAGCAGATTCCCTGGGATTGCCTTTTTCAAGCCATGATCACCTTTTTGCTTGGATGTTCCCCGTTCTCTTCCATCAGTCAGCACCACGTTTTGATATGCAGTGCTGCTGTTTTTGCCTTCCCCACCCTTCCTTTCCATTTCCCCCCCTACCTATTAGTCCTATCACTATTGTAAGAAGAAAACCCGCAATAACGATATTAAGAAATGTATCATAAACATTTTTTTATCACCAGAAATAGCTCCAAAAGAAAAAAAGGACATACATTTTCAATTGCAAAAAAAACAAATAAATGTTAGGGGGGGGGGAAAAAAGAAATACTTTTGAAGATACTTTGGTTTAACTCGTATTGCAAATAAATGTGTAACATTGAAAAAGATAAAATAATACACAGCTGCCTAGTCCTGGACATCAGTGAGGAAGGGAGTGAAGGTGCAGTCGTCTGCCAGTTGAGTTTCTCAGGGCCTCTGACTGTGGAAGTGTTTGTCAATCAGCTGTTTTCTTTCCCCTTATCAGAGAACCAATACAGATAAGGGGAGGCAGAGAGGGTGGGGGGGGCTCTGAGTGTACATACAAGCACTGGCTGATCACACAAAGGGAGCAAAAAACTCACCAAGTTAACTTCATTTTTTTAATAAAAAATACTTATATGTGTCAAATTTGGGTAAAACAAAGGCATCAATTACACCAACGACCCCTTAAACATGTCACTGGAATTAGATCACTTTGGTCCTAGGAGGTATTGCCCGTTTAACCGTTTGCGTGCTCTAGGACTGGGGACGTGACTGACTGGGGCAGGGGGGGTGACTGACTGACCGGGGCAGGGGGGGGGTGACTGGTCGGGGGGGGGGTACCTGTGGTGTCACACACATACTCCCACACATATATACACACACTCCCATATAGACACACACACACATTCTCCCATATATACACACACACACACACACATTCTCCCATGCACACACACACACACTCTCTCTCTACACACCTTTTGGAAAGGCCGCGACCAGCACCACCATGCTCCCCTCCCCCACACCCGCCCATCTCTTGCTCCGCGGGGACCTGAGGGGGCATCCACGCTCCCATCACCCGCCGCGCTCTCTGACCCGGGACCAGGGGGAAGCGCGCGGGGGACATGAGGGGGCACCCCCGCTACCATCTTCATAACTGCGGGCAGCAGGAGCGCCGGGGAGGGAGGTGGGGGAAGGCACAGATGGTACTTACTGTGCTGCTTGGGCCAATATTTACTCGCCCGGAGGTTAAATCCACTCGCCCCAGGCGTGTAAATGTATGATTGTCGAACACTGGTTATTGTGATAGTAGTAATAATAATAATAGCATGTTCTTGTATAGCGCTGCTAGTTTAACGTAGCGCTTTACAGAGACATTTTGCAGGCACAGGTCCCTGCCCCGTGGAGCTTACAATCTATTTTTTTGGTGCCTGAGGCACAGGGAGATAAAGTGACTCGCCGAAGGTCACAAAGAGCCCACACCGGGAATTGAACCAGGTTCGCCTGCTTCACACTCAATGCCAGTCAGTGTCTTTACTCACTGAGCAACTCCTTCTCCCTTCTTCTAATACATCGTATGTAGCCCCATTGTATGTGGGCTGTTGGTGCGCTTACACCTTCTCCCTGACTTTTTATGCTAACGCTGATCACGTTCCTGGTCGGGGACCAAAAACCTCAGCACTCAGTTTATTTTTATTCGTAAAAAAAAAAAAACGCCTAAAGATATTTGTCTCCCACATTATGAGTCCGAGCGATATCTGTGCCTTAATGAGAAGCATTTTAGTGTGAAATTGAGCAGATATGTTTGTACATTTACTTGAATAGGAAAATACGGTGGAACATTTGAACAGAGAAGATAAACAAGTTCTGGGATTGAATAAATAGGTGTGTATTTAACTCCCGCCATGGACAGTAACACACTATGGTTTGGGGGCTACATTCCTTGACCTCCTTGCGCGTCTGTTTACCCTTTTCATAATTGGGATCGAGTTCCCAATGCGTTCCAATTCTGACTTTGTTAATGTCATTTGAAATGAACTAAATCACATATAACCTAATCTCCAGTTGGCCATGTAAATTTACCAGCTAATGAAAATATTTCCGAATACTTGCCAGGTTTCCGGTTTCACCCATGACTCAGATTTCACACTTAGCGCTTTCACTGATGGAGACCATCATTTAAAAAATAAAAAAAAGAAGTTTATTCCTTTTTAATTTATTTGTGCTGTATATTATTTTTCTGTCCTTGTCATAGTAGTGCTGCCCGCAGACCAGACCCGTCCCTAGACTGAGGTGGAAAGTATAATACCACGCTCCCGCAGCAGAGGGGCGTGTCCGGAGTGTGGTAGATTCGTTGCCAGGCCAGGAGTCTTTAGTAAGGGAACCAAAGGTACTTGCCGTGTCCGGAGATAGAAGGATCGTGGTGATTGCCGTAGCCGGGGGTCGAGGGTGCCAGAGGTCCGGGAGGTAGAGGAGCGAGCCGAGATCGAGGGACGGAGAGAGACTGCGTCGTAAGGAGTAAGCCGGGGTCCAGAGCCAGAGAAGGAGAGTCGAAAGCCAAGCCGGGTCAAACCTGAAGTACATGAAGAACAAGCGCACACACGAATACTAGCCCAACTAGCAGAAGCTATGCAGAGCAATGATTCCCAGGGGTAATATACATGGAAGGACCAATCAGGGAAGGAGGCGGAGCGGAGGTGTGCCGTGGAGCGCCTTGTGACTGATGCAGGCTGTGATCCTTGCCTGTGATTAGCTGTGAAGTGTGAAAGCAGGGGGGCTGCATCTGTACACGGGGGGCGTGGCTAGAAGCCCAGAGGGGTGAATAAATTACTGACGGTGGCACACGCTGTGTAAGATCCTCCTGCGCGCGCCCCGACAAGATGGCGGTTCCCGCTAGCCAGCAACTGGCGGGAACGCCGAGGATACGCCAGCGGGAGGCGAGGGGCGGCAGCAACTACAACCTCCGAGGCAGGTAAGGAGGTGTTGCGTGAGCCCTGCTTCCTGACAGTCCTCTTTGCAAAAGCGATCCCTAAAATGTGTAAAGTATGCTCGATTTTAATGTTAAATACATTGTTATTTGGGAAGATGTTACACTTAAAAAAAAAAAAAATGATGCCATATGGCCACAATAGTGTTATTAAGAAGTTAGGGTAGGTTGGCTGGAGTATTGTAGAGGACATTTTGCAAGGGCTCTTTAAAGCAGCAGTTCAAGCAATATCCTACGTGTTTTTAAAAAAAAAAAAATTCTATAATAAATTAGTTCTGTACTATGAGAAAATACTTGTAGCATTTTAAAAAAAAGTTTTTTTTATGTATTATAATGTAACAAGCATATTTTATTTCTGTAGCAACCATTTACAAAGTCACATCCCCTTCCTCTTCTGAAACAGACTCTGACACACTCCTTTTTGAGCCCTGCCCTCTAGCAGTGCACCAATTGTATGGTCACATGACACTGCCTGGTCACATGATGTTCCCCACAGAATTTTGCATCTTTGGTCCTCTTCTGCTGCACTGGCAGCCATTTAGTGAACCCCCGAGCCGAATCTTCGCCGATCGATCTGCAACTTAGCTAATTACTTATCATTGAGTGGATTGTATTAATGCTCATATTAAAGGGGAAAACAATAAAAAAATAAATGGCAGCTTGTACTGCTGCTGTAAAGGGGCAGACCAGTCCATCTCAAATCAAAGTGTACTAATGGCAATGACATGTTTTAGGAGTTAAATGTGGATGCTTAATGCATTTTCTTTATGAAAATCCAACACAATTATTTTTTGTAATCATTTTTTAGAGTTGTTATGTAAACCCAGTGATCTGAGGCTTGGGAGGGCGTTGATTTCCTCTGGCTGCTCCCTTTTGTCTGAAGTCACTGTGTGTTCAGCAAGAGTTCGCACAGCCTTCTCTTTCTTTGCTCTCATGGGATAAGGGTGTAGATACACTGGATTGACAAAGATTTCCCCATTCAGATGCCACGAAGAAATAGATAGATTAGTGAATTACGTACGTAATGTTGTTTTTAGGTCAGCTATCTGGGATTGCACCTTTTGAGGGGTTTATGCAATAAATTTAAAAGCGGCCGGTCACAGTGCACAAGCCTGTAATACTTCACCACTGACAAGTTTGCCTCTTTGCATAACATACGGTGTAACTCATACAAAGATATACAAATATGGCACTTGGGTCACAAGTTGCACGGGAAGATTACGTGTCAGAAAGATGGTTAGATTCTCTCAGCAACTAAGCAGAACTGACCTGGGTTATGCCATATAAAAGGAACTGAAATTGGTTAAACAATGCAGCAGTGTAGGTTTTTGTGGTAACACCAGCAGAAAGACAAGATATTTCTGGCCATTTACAGATCGCTGGTAGGACCCGGCTATGGTTAGAATCCCTCGGCAATGGTAGACCTTTCTCATGGAATCTCCATTCAAGTGACCCCTGACTGCACACACAAAACTCCCTGCAGCAGGTAGTCAATTTGAGCCTTAGTCAATATACTGTGAAGCTGCTTCCGTGTGGTGGAAGACCTTATAGTCCCGTTCATTTGATTGGAGCTGAACTCCTCTACACAGGGCTGCCAACAGGATGGGGGGGGGGGGGGGGGGAGGGGGGGGGGGGAAGAGTGGGGAGAAGAGCAGGCTCCACGGCTGAGGGTGCTCGCCAGCCAATCGCGGAAGTTGGGCGAAACTTCTGTGATCGGATGCCGTGGCCCCTGTCTCTGTGGGGCCCCCACTGAATGGGGAATGGCATGCTACTCTCTGTTCTAGAGGTGCCCACTCTGCTTGACAGGCAGCAGCACCCACACCCCTGCTCAATAATCTGGGACCCAGGTCAAGACTTCGGTCCTGGGGTAAAGCCCTCGGCAGGCCTTATTCTCCCACACAGGGAAGTGCGGGATGGAACATTTGGTCGTGGCCCTTTCGCCGCGACCACATGACCGCCGGTGTTCAGCCGCGGACGAACCCACCGTCACAGCCGATCCGCCACTGGAGCTTTGGCCATCGGCCGATTATAAGGTAAGTTTTACTGGTAAGGGTAGGGGGTTTTAGGCTAATGGGTAAAGGTTTTTAGGGTACGGGGTAGCATTAATATTAGGGGTTAAGATTAGGGTTTTTTAAGGTAAGGGTTAAGCTTAGGCACTTACCTCAGCGGCGACAGGTCCCGGCGGCGGGGCGAGTGTCCCGGCGGCGGGGTGAGTAGAGTGGAACAACAATGACCAAATATCCTAGACCAAAAGGAAGTGTCTCTACAGTATATTAAAAATTGGCAATCATGTCTAGTTCTAGAGGCCACTACCCAAGAATGAAACGTGTTGGCTGAATATTACTAGGGGGCAAAGAATAGCTGTGACAAGTGTACACAGCGTTCACCAAAAACAAGACAAACTTATGGACTTCATAATAATTACTCTGGAAAAATGAGGTTGCAGGGGCATGAAAAGGAGCCTAGAGGGAAGTATTATCCCGAAGAAAAACTTTAGAACAGCAAGTCAAGCTACAATATGAAACACGAGCAAGGTGCAGTATACAGTACTGATGCAGCAGCCGTTATTCGAACACATCTCGGCGCCGATTTTGAGTTCTCTGCTGTTCCCCACTCAGCATGAACGCGGCCAATAGCCCCAGGCACCCGTGCTTATCGCGGATGTTTTGTTTGAATTTCATGGATTCTATTTCTTCGTTTGCAATAAAATGGATGCATTGTAATGTGTACAGTACTGTGCTATGGTGTCAATTTCATGTTTTTAAAAGCCAGAACACTAAAATTCGTTTTTCTGCACTCGCCGCAGTAGCATCTTAGTGCGGGAAGGCTGGAATTCCGATGTACATGACGCGTGAAGTGTTCAAATATCGGCCGCTCCATCAGTATGTAAGGAAACACTTATTTCCCCATCTTGTTGAAGATTACAAACTGAATATCTCCTTCGATTTGTTAACACTATATGAACATTTTACTTAACTCCTTCATTGCCAGTAGTTCGAGGTACATTAAAAATGTGTTAAAGTTAAAACATATCACACTCAGCTAATTACCTTAGATAAAATGGAAACGGAGACCAATAAGGAACAAAAAAACTGAGAATTTATTTACAAAATGGGAACCCTTTATTAACTCCCGACCACAGAGGGAAAAAGGCCAAATATATCAGGCACACACAATGACAAAAAAAAGTGCTTTGGCGCTCCTATACAGAGTGTGAATATCATGTTAAATAAAGTGATAAATAATAATAAATCACTAAACAGTGTTTATAATTTGCACTAATAAATGTAATATATAATACAAAAAGTGCAAGTGCATGTGCAAAATATCACAAAGTGAAAAAAAATCGCTGCTCAACCCTATGAAGAGAGGTCAATGTGATTCTTCTGTATCGGAAGCTTTGGGGAGCGCAGGTATCATATGTGAAATGGAGCAGATAAATACTACATATGCTTCAAAAAGGTATTACATTCTAGGAATGTAGCAAAATGGGGACTTATAATATCTCCGATAAAAAAACAGCATGCCTCACAATAAACGTGGCTCTGGATAACCAATCTTGGCTTCTCTGGTAGTAGATGGTGATGGTCTGGGTGTGATTAAATAAAATAAATACACACTTGAATTTGCATACATTGTTGCACTATGGCATCATTTCTGTTTTATTGAGGAAACATCACACCCAGACCAACCACCATCTACTACCAGAGAAGCCAAGATTGGTTATCCAGAGTCATGGATACATGTGAGACATGCTGTTTTTTATCTGAGATATTGTGAGACCCCATTTTGCTACATTCCTAGAATGTAATACCTTTTTGAAGCCTATTACACTCTGTAGTATTTATCTGCTCCATTTCACACATGGTGACACCTGCACTCCCCAAAGCTTCAGATACATTTCGCACACACATCCTGGAGTCTCTTGCGGCAAATTGCACAAGGTCATAGATGAGGTAAACAGAGGGAGAAAAGGTTAATCGGGTATCAAGTGTAAAACAGAAAATGTGAGGCGCTTCTAATAGAGGTGCAATAAACTGTGAATAATAATATAAACAATTATTTTAAAGTGCTCTTAAATATAAGTGATTGAAAATAAAATAGTGAACTTCACTGCTCAACCCTCTGTGGAGAAGATCCAGTTCCTCCTGTCATGGATTGTAAGGAGAAGCTTGTGGGGAGCGCAGATGTCACCATATGTGGGGGAAAAAAAAATATATATAGTGTAGTGTGTTTAAACAGATTCAGCAATCAAATCAATGAATCACAATTGGGGACTCACACTCTCCCAGTGAAAAATCAGCAGTGGATATAACAATGTAGACCCAGTCAGTGGATAGTAACAGGAATCGGCAGCATATTCCCTCGATGTGAAAAGAGAACACACTTAGTGCAACATTGCATGTACCAGTTACATATTTATCCAGGCAATAAGTATTGCACTTACATTAGGCACTATGTGCATAGACACATAACAAAATAGATGCGCAGCTTGTTCATGCCACCAGCCCTGCTCCCGAGGTTGCGTCGCGTCACTTCCGGTCGGTCCGTCGCGTCACTTCCGGTTGCGATCGATCGCAATGATGAAATCACCGGGTGGAGGGGGAGATGATGAAAAACTTCTCAAGCTGCCGCAGGTTCAACTCTACGCGTTTCGCTGGCTTGGCAGCTTCGTTAGGAGTTCAATCGGGTATCAAGACAGGAGAACAGTATATCCGAACCCAACGTCTGTAGTATGTGTCCGACTAAAGTTATGTTTTGTACATTCTGTGAGTTCATTATTTAATAAAAATGGTGTATTTTTGACTGAAGTTTGAGCATCTGATTTATACCTTTTTTTTACTTATATATATTTTTTCTTTTAAGTATAATTTAAACATGGAAAATTGTAAAGATGTGTTGAAATCTGTCATGTTTACAGCAATGTTAGAAAAATCAATAAAAAGAACGAGGAAAAAAAATGTGTTAAAAAACACTAACGTAAATTGAAAAACAAATTCACTACCTAACCAACAGCGTCAATAAACGTCACTTCCTAATAATACTGAAATGTATATATTTTTTTACATTTATCTTTTCAGTCTGTGAAGAATATTTGCACAGATTTTACAAGTCATTATTGGGAAGAAATATTGACTTTACTCCGGCTGCCATCGAGAAGGAATTCGTTGCAGCCTGCCGAGATGCGACAGGAAAAGAAAGCCGCCTGGTACGAACTGACACTGTTCGGGCAACATTGTCACAAAATGAGTGATTGTCAAAACAGCCGGCTAGGTGACAAATACATTGAAGTTAACCCTTCACTGCCTGCGATTATAGTGGGCGCGCGACTGAGAGCGTGACACGCACGCGAAACATAAACTAGGCTGGAGGCGATCGGGAGGCAACAGGGAGGCGTGGCTGTGACATCACATGACCGGTTCGCCCTCATTGGCTGAACCGCTCACGTGACGCAGCTGTCGCACTGCAAGAACAATTTCAGTTGTCTCCTCTGTAATCTGTCGCTCCGTAGCGCTTGGTCGCGCGCATTATGCGCACCTTCATTGGTCTCCATTAGTTTTTTTTGGCAGTGCGCAGTTTTCGGCGCACGTGCACCACCACTATAACCGCGGCCTAAGAGGCAAATGTGCGCTTAAAATTTACTTTATAAATAAGGTAAATAAAGCATGCCATTTTATGTTAAACCACAAATACTATAATAATAATAATACCGGTTTCTTTCAATCCATGTATCTTTTATACACAGGGTTTAAAGTGTAGGGCATGTCGTGACGACCAAGACAGATTGTAGAAGGTGTTAAACAGAGATTCAAGCTCTAGCTTAAAAAAAAAATTATAATAAATAATGTTTGTAGGGAACATAGGATATTGGTATTGTGCCAGGCATTTTATTTATTTATAAAATATTTTACCAGGAAGTAATACATTGAGAGTTACCTCTCGTTTTCAAGTATGTCCTGGGCACAGAGTAAGACAAATAATACATGGTTACAAGTACAGTTACATAAATGAACAGGGTATACATTATATACAAGACATTGCGTGCACAGTTAAAGAAAATATATATTATGGGCGTATGAAACAGTTACAGACCAGGTTAAAATGTGAGACAGCCTTAGATTTGAAAGAACTTAAACAGAAGGTGGATGTGAGAGTCTCTGGTAGATTGTTCCAGTTTTGGGGTGCACGGTAAGAGAAGGAGGAACGTCCGGATACTTTGTTGAGCCTTGAGACCATAAACAGTCTTTTGTAGTCAGATCTCAGGTGATAAGTGCTGCATGTGGTAGGGGTGAGGAGCTTGTTCAGGTAGCTGGGTAGCTTGCCCATAAAGAATTTGAAGGCAAGACAGGAAAGGTGAACTTTGCGCCTAGACTCTAGTGATGACCAATCTAGTTCTTTGAGCATTTCGCAGTGATTCGCATTAGGGGTTATTGTTAGGGAGAAGAGAATAAAACAATGCTTTCGGAGTCTTTAAACACTAGATGAGGAGAGGCCAACTCCAGTCCTCAAGGGCCACCAACAGGTCAGGTTTAAAGGATACCCCTACTTCAGCACAGGTGGTTCAGTCAATGACTGATTGAGCCACCTGTGTTAAAGCCGGGATATCCTTCAAACCTGACCCGTTGGGGCCCTTGAGGACTGGAGTTGGCCCTTCCTACACTAGATGATTCCTGGGTTATATCCATACCCGATATTTCTGTGTAATGCAGTATTCCGAACATAACGTTATGCATTCAGTGAGCCCGGCAACTCAGAGGCCTAGTCCCCGGCAACTCAGAGGCCTAGTCCCCGGCAACTCAGAGGCCTAGTCCCCGGCAACTCATAGAGGCCTAGTCCCCGGCAACTCATAGAGGCCTAGTCCCCGGCAACTCATAGACGCCTAGTCCCCGGCGCCTCATAGAGGCCTAGTCCCCGGCGCCTCATAGAGGCCTAGTCCCCGGCGACTCATAGAGGCCTAGTCCCCGGCAACTCCTAGAGGCCTAGTCCCTTGCTGCCGGCACACCTTCTGAGCCTTCTTCCATGCACTTATATCGGTGTCAGCAGTGTGCGCGTAGGACTTGCGCTTTAGCAAAGCGGAAAAGTGGTGCCTGTCTTCCAGGTTCCTGACCACGTGACTTCATGGGGTTGCGATGACGTGGTCATGGCTAGGGCCGTCTTAACGTATGGGCAAGATGGGCAGTTGCCTGGGGGCCCCACAGCATAGGGGGGGGCCACGCGCCCGGCCCATGCGTGCCCATCAATGCTTAAAGGTTTCCCCCCGCCGGCACCCAGCACCCGGCTCGCTCTTACTTCGGGTTGCCAGGTGTCCGCTATATGAGAGATAATACCGGACATGGGATAGAGCAGGGCGGCTGCTGCTAGGGGGCTGGGCAGCTTCTGATTGGTTGCTGCAGTGTAATTCAGCCAATCGGGAGGTGGCAGGAGCCTGGGGGGTGGGGCCAAAGAGCGGAGGAAAAGCATGCAGCAGAGAGGTGAGGCTGTGTGTGTCTCAGTGTCCTGCCTGTGTATCTCAGTGTGTCTGTCTATCTGTGTCCTGTCTGTGTCTCAGTGTGTGTCTGTCTGTCTATCTGTGGCCTGTTTGTATATGTGAGTGTGTGTGTATCTCAGTGTGTGTGTCTCAGTGTCCTGCCTGTGTGTCTCAGTGTCCTGCCTGTGTGTCTCAGTGTGTCTGTATATCTGTGGCCTGTCTGTATATGTGTATCTGTGTGTGAGTGTATGTGGGTGTCTCAGTGTGTGTCTTAGTGTGTGTGTGTATCTTAGTGTGTCTCAGTGTCCTGCCTGTGTGTGTGTATGTGTCTCAGTGTGTCTGTCTATCTGTGTCCTGTCTGTATATGTGTGTGTGTGTGTCTCAGTGTGTCTATCTTTCTGTCTGTGTCCTGTGTCCTGTGTCCTGCCTGTATATGTGTGTGCCTCAGTGTGTGTGTGTTTGAGTGAGTGAATGTCTCGGTGTGTGTGTGTGTGTGTGTGGTGACAGACAGTACATACAGTACTGGCAACTTTGTTTAATTGCTCACTCCCCCTTACTTTTCTTTTACTATACTAACAGTCTTCCCATTTTCAAGACCTATTAAAAATTACCACCATTGTAAATTCTCAGAAAGGCTCCATAACTCAGCTCTCATCACAGCAGCATTGCAATCTCTGCAGCACCCTTACTTACAGATCATCCCCAAGAAGGCAGAGCAGGTTACTTATTCAATGGCATGATTTAATATGCAATTTAAAGCTGGATTTTGAAGTCTAAATTTGAAAGCTACTGTACTGATAATGACTGGGAGGAGGGGGGGGTTATAATGACAGGGTGGGGTGAGAGGATGAAGGGATGGGGGTGAGAGGATGAAGGGACGGGGGTGAGAGGATGAAGGGATGGGGGTGAGAGGATGAAGGGATGGGGTGAGAGTATGACGTTACTGGGGGTGTGATGAGGATGAAGGGATGGGGGTGGAGGGATTGAAGGATGGTTGTTAGAGGATGACGGGCCGTTTTATTCACCTATATGCGCTGTTCTGTTTTTCTCTCTTCTGACCGTCTTCGGTTTCTCTTCTTCCTTTATTTTCTAGTTTCTGCGTCGCTGGATTCCTTTCGTTGTTGCTCGCCTACCTTTTTGTGGTATGTTTGTAGACCCGTTGGTCACCAGTACAAGGGGAGAGAGAGAGAGAGAAGATGAGGGGGTGCAACAATCTTGGAATTTGTGTGAGGAGCAGTAAGATCAGTATTGCTCGCCATGTACAGTATGACTGCAGGTCAGTTATTTATAAATGATCTGACCATTACGTCATTTGTTCTAAATTTCACTCCAAGCGTGCACCAATTTGCACCAATTTGCACTATTTCATATTCTATTTCCTAAAACAATCCTCGGAAGGGCGCTCCCTCCCAAGACTCCTCCCCAGATTTTTTACGAAATAGAATATAAATTGGTGCAAATTGGTGAATACTTGGAGTGAAATTTAGAACAAATGACATAACAGTCAGGTCATTTATAAATAACATTCTTTCCCACCAACAATTCTCGAGTGCGTCGCCCCTTTCACCATTGTGTCCAGTATTTTTGGACAAGCCACCTGGCAACCCTACTCGCTCTCCCCCCGCCCCGGCACCCCGGCTCCGCTCGCTCTCCCCCCACCCTGGCACCCCGACTCCGCTCACTCTCCCCCCGCTCGGCACCCTGGCTCCGCTCGCTCGCCCGGCACCCCGGCTCCGCTCGCTCTCCGCCCGCCCGGCACCGCGGCTCCGCTCGCTCTCCGCCCGCCCGGCACCCTGGCTCGCGTCACAACTGCTCGCAGCCTATCAGTGCAGCACTTCCGGTGCCTGCTGCTGCTAGTGAGCGCGTGAGAGGCTGGGAGCGACAGTGTAGGCAGGGCCCCATGCACTGCTTTGCCCGGGGCCCCTAATGTTGTTAAGATGGCCCTGGTCATGGCCAGGCCCCCGATGACACGTACGAGATTGAGAGAAAATGGGATTTATTTTTATTATCGGCCTAACCTCAGAAGACAGTTTTTTTTTACTCCTATTGATGGAGTCCATGGAGGTAATTAACTGAATAATATAAAATATATATTTTTCTTTAATGACCTCAAAGGTGTTAAAAAAACAACAACAAAAAACTTTTGAATGCTAGAAATGTCTTTCACACTTCCCCCCCAAACCTGTTTCTACTTCTCCTTTTCATCATATCACACAGTGATTAAACTGCAGACGAGGATTCTGGGTAATAACATGAAAATGAACTGATTGTTGTGCAGAGTTTTAATAATTCTGTGATATGTTTACACAGCACTTACAGTAGAATTTACAGGTAGAATAAACCAATTGAACAAATAAATTAAATACTATTATTGATGCTGTATTTTGCTCAATGTCAATAGAACCTGACTGAGCTTAAACCAGAGTGACTTCTAAAATTGGGATCTTAACTGCAGTGTGATTCATTTATCTATAAAGTTTCTGCTTTACCTACTCTTATATATGTACTGGTTTGCTGCAGGTTGTGATACCTTTTAATAGACCACCAACATAATTCTTCTGAGATGACCGTATAGTGTTCATAGTTGTGAAAATGTCACAGGAAGAGGACACCTGTATTAATCCATTAAAAGATATAACAACCTACAACCAGACACAAAATAAGTTATGGCGAGTAACAAGTGACAAAAAACCCCCACCGTACAGTGTACAGCAAATAAAGACATCCCTTGTGAGCACATTCACCTCTCAGACAGGTCTGCAACCCTGTCTTTCCCCATTATCTCTTAGCATACACTGCAGCTAAGGATTCTGGGTAATGACATGTAAATGAGCACTCACCGTGTGTCACTTTTTGCTTCTTGTCCATTTTAACATGGACCCCATGTATAAGCTTACGCCTGACGTAATACAGTTTTTTCGGCACAGCCTGGGCTGTGAGTGCTCGTTTGCTGTCATTACCCAGAATCCCTGGCTGCAGTGGAATGCAGTGTACACCATGAGATAATGGGGAAAGCATGGTTGCACACCTGTCAGACGTGCAAATGCGCTCACAAGTGATATTTTTATTGGCCGAACAAATGTGCTCTTGTCCTCGAACAACACAGCCCGTAGCACGTAGAACTCTACCTAATGAATGACGGATGTGTAATAATACCGCCTGTGGTTTCTCAATGTAAATATGCGTCATGCAAACTCTTTCCAAGTGTTATTATTTAGGGGCCAGCACTGACTCCGCAACGAAGATTTTGAATGAAGTTACCCGTCCCATGAGCGCACACGTGCCGGCGTACAGAATCTGCGAGAAACTGCGTAAAATAGATATGCAGATCTGTGAGCTCAAATATGGTACGTCTGCATGTGACAAGGAGGTTACGATCATGTCGCGTTAGGTATCATTATATTAAGCTGTGTCCGCGCTCCCTGGACACTATTTTCCTTTTTTTAAGTGTGTTACATTTAATGCAGATGGTTAATCAGACGTGGGGGAGATGTGTGCCATTAAAAAAAAGAGAACAAGTGTCAGAGCCTGGTACAGACTTTAGTATAGAACTCAGAGCATTTATTTATTTATAAGATGATGCCCATAGAGGCAAAAAAGCAAAGGTTAATCAATTTAGTAGTATATATGAGAATATATGTATCTGTTTGTGCATGTGGAAATCTGTATGTTTCATGATATATATCAGCATTTCTGTGTGTGTGGTAGGGTTGCCAGATGTCCAGTATGAAATGGACTGTCCTGTATTTGGACACTTTGTCCAGTAAAAAATTAGAGGTAATACTGGACATGTATGTGTCCGGTATTACCTCTCTGGACATAGTGACCTGACCGGCTTGGGGGGCTGCAGGAGTTCCCCAAGCAGGGGGAGAGCAGGGCTGTTGCTATGAGGCTGGGCAGCTTCCTTCATCCTGATTGGCTGCATTACTCAGCAGCAGCCAATCAGGAGGTGTGTCAGATGCCTGGGGGTGGGGCCAAGGAGAGGAGGAAACAGCATGGGGAGGTGAGAGTGGTGTGTGTGTGTCTCGAACGCGTCGCACCTTTCACCATTGTGTCCAGTATTTTTGGAGAAGCCCTCTGTCAACCCTATGGTGTGTGCATGGCATGGTTGGTGCTGTTGAGTGAGATTTTATTTTCACACCTATACAAAATTGCACCAAAATGTAGCATATTTAGCATGCAGTGTCCAGTCAATTTAAATGTATCATATGCAGTCTTTTTCTAGTATCCGGATTCTTCTGCATCCCTGTTACAGATAAGGAATTGGATCTGGAATCTCTGGACCTATCCAAGATGAAGGTGGTGGATCTCCAGAAGATACTGGACAGTTGGGGGGAAGTATGCAGAGCCTGCATTGAAAAAACAGACTTTGTGAATCTCATACGAGAGCTGGCTCCAAAATACGCACTGAAACGCCAAAAAGCAGATTTTTAAAACTCTACCAGGTTACTAAAGCCTGTATTGTACTCTTGCTTCTAGAGTCTAAAAGATAATGTTATTGGCATAATATAATCTGGTTTAATGTAACAATTTTACATTTGACAAATAAATCGTGGGAAGAGTTGAGGCAACAGCAAGTGTAATTATTGCAAACTGCCTCTGTATACCTAAACCGTTATCTAAATAAACAAGTGTTAATTGTATACCCTTGTATCAAGATACCGAGGATCACTGTAGGTTTAAGGCAGCTCAATGTTTCTATATAGAGATGAGTGACATTTTTGCTAACATTTGAATCCACCGAAAATTAGCAAATTAAAAGGAGCAGACCTGAGAGATACTGTATGTGTGAAAGCGAGTAAAAAAATACAATGATTAAGGTTCACATTCAGAATAACAAGTGAGCTTTTATTTTGATTACAAGTTGCAGCACAGGGAGAAAGCTAGCACCAAGCTCTCTGACAATATAGCAAATAACCTATATTTGTATACACTGCTGAGGGATAATACACGCCCCTAGATGGGCTGGCTTAGAAGCTACAGATGCCTAACGAAAATTACAATGAAAAACCCATACATACGAATTTCTAATACATTTATGCATGTGACCTTTACTCCATATTTTTGCTTACGCTTGGGGGTTAGGTTTCCTGGCAAATCAATGATCACATTCCTAACTTAGGGTTGCTAATTAAAAAGCAAGGCAAGCGAGAAGGCTTATAGAATAAGGCCCTTACTCTCTACATGTAAACCTTTCATTTCTCTCTGCAACACTATCATGCTTGTAGTAGTCTTGTGGTTCTGGCACTGGCCACAAAAGTAGCATATTCTATGTCATATCTATGTTGTGCTCGATAAATACTAGATAAGGTTTTACTTCTGGGGGTATTAATTCATTGTATATTTTCTTTTATGTACATCACAGTGTATATTACCAGTCGCCTATATACATCTAACAGTGCTTTGTTTGATGATAATACATAGAATATGAATGATCCTCTTCTTCAGAGCAGACATATATATTTGTTTTGTGTGTAGGCAGCTTTGAGTGATGATCACTCAGCCATGGGTATAATTCATGTCTAATCTGCATTTTATGCTGTCTGACAGGCACATTTTTTCCGCTGACTTGGTCCCAGGGATTAATGAAACTGCTTAAACACACTGTCTGAGACGTGTCTATTATAGGGCACACAGACTGCTCCAAAGTATTTCAGACAATGTGGCTGATTTAGAGATGGGCTGTGTTCTCACTGGAAATGACCGGTTTTGTAATGGGAAATAGCAGTTCTACACTTTTCACCTAAGACATGTTCGTGTTTGAAACTGGAGCTGTTTGCTGCTGTTTTTGTTTTAATGAGGGGACATGAAACCCTGAAGAATTAACACTAATGAGACTTCATAACTATATTTGTACGGTATGCAGTGTAATGATGGCAGTGTATGCTGTTCTTTACATATTAGAATCACATCTGCACAATCAATCTCTGCTGTGAGAGTTCGCAGTACTGTATTTTCTTTTGAACAATAGGTAGAAAATATTATTTTGTTGATGCTTAGTTGCCAACACTGCCTGCAATGCAAGGGCGTTAAGTGAGACTGACTGGGCCTTGGAACAGGTGTTTCATGTTGAAAGCGTTTACCCCTTCACTGCTATCCCCCTGTTAGTGAAGCTCTTAACAAGATGGCGAAAGGGGTTTGGAATATGTGGAATTTAAACTAGAGTGGGTCATTTATCAAAAGTCTCCCAGCTGGGACACTGGGGTATAAACACTACAACAGATATATCAAACAACAACACCACATTGGCTTAAATAGCAATGTTTTACATCATAAATCTGATGCTGTTTTTTGCCCCAGTTTTGCAGCTGGAAGACTTTAATAAATAACCCTCCAAAGTGGGAAACCCAATGATCAAAAAGGAGCTGTATCTCCCGTGAGGTTCAAGTAACATATTTTTACCGTTCTTGCCAAATCCCAGGACGTCTCAGCTATAGATCACAGAATCTCTGGATGCCCGACCTACACCTCATACTGCTGTGATGTCCGGAAACATTGTATTAAGTAGGGATACCAACTGTGCAGAATCTAGAATGAAGGTCCCACAATTGAAGGCAACATTCCAATCAAGTGGAGTGGTACTGCACAGTGCCCTGAACTTAGGGTCAACTATCTTTCTGTGATCCTGATGGAGTTTAGTAAAATCTGAAATGTAGATTGAAATGAGACAAGGGGGGAGTTAAAAAAAAAAAAAAAGACCGGAAACTGTGTACAACAAGTAATTATACACATTGCCCCTACTTTTCCCGTTTGAATGTTGGCAACTCTAACATTACAGTAACAGCCCATATGCTGCAGGTACGAGCAGTGCACTGTTCTGGCTCAATGTGCTGGAAGAGGTGGGGGTCACTGATTTTGTAGAGCTTGATAGACGATCTTACTCTTAAAAATGGAGAGGAAGTGTAACACCTTTCTGCCTGTAGTGTTGGGGGAAAAAAAAAAAAGATAAAGGGGAACTCTTGGAAACTTTAGCTGATTATTAATCTAAATGTTGATATTCTCTCCTCGGAACGCCAGAGAAAACAGCAGGGGGCCCGCTCTGGAAAATGTAAGGCTCTTTCATATACACACATTTTCTCCTCCAAAAAAATTCTGCTCTAGGCTTTAGCCTACTCAGCCTAATGGCAAATCCACCACTGTATACATAGGCTTCCATGTTTTGTTGGATCGCAGACAACTAAATGTAATGAAACAGCAGTTGAACTTAATAAGCAAGTACAAACACATTTTTATGTCTAGACATTGCAATTAAGATTTTATATTATCATCGGCAGACATACAGTAAATGAACATGGTTAGTACAAATACAATATAATAGACAAAAACAAATTTACAAACAGAAAATAACAAAATAAACAACACAGATAGGAAGAATAAAGTCATTCAGAAAATGCATTTAGAAAGTAGCAAAGTGGCATATCTAATATATAGCCTTTACATATGTATAATATATAATATATGTAGGCTGAATATTTAGATATGCCACTTTGCTACAGTACTTTCTAAAAGCATTTAGCATGGAATGTTATACTGTACATCACAGCTGTTGATGACCAATATTTTACAAAATAGGATATATGTGCCTGCAATCCTTCTCCAAAATACATGAGCAATGCACTTCAGCAGCTATATTTATGTGGAATAGCTTTTGTGTGTATATCATCATCTTCAGCAGTTGTCGATCCAGTACTGGATGAAGGCCTCTCCAATGATACCAGGTACTGCGGTTGCAAACCTCTCTTCTCCACATCTCCTACACATTTTCTGTTTTCATCCTCCCATCTTACTTTTGGTCTTCGTCTTGTTCTTTTAATCTCTCTTAGAATCTTGACGAGTACCATCTTTGCCCGACAATGGTATTTTCTTTTTGCGATATGTCTAGCCCACTGCCATTTTAATTTCTTAACCCTTGTGATGATGTCACAGACGTTTGTGTGGTTTGAAACCCATTCATTCTTTTTCCTGTCTACAGATAATGTCCAGTATACATCTCTCCATACTCTTTTGTGTTGTCTGAAGCTTCTGAATTATCTCCGTATTTATGATCCAGGTTTCACATCCATACGTGAGCACAGGCAGAATACACTGGTCACATTGGAAGGTTTCTTGCAGTATTGTCTTGTTCCTTCCAAATTTGCCCAATCCCTTCATCATTCTCCTGTTAATTTCATTCAAAAAGTTCCCACCTATTGTTAATGGCCGGCCAAGGTAGACATAGTCTTCCATGTCTTCTAGTTCTATTCCATCAACTTGGTCTTTGCAGAGTTGACACATTTATTGAACATCCCTTTTATCTGGCTGAGATTCATATGGAGGCCCACTTTCTTACTTGCATCAGCGAGCTCTCCAATTTGTTGCTGAAGGTCTTCTCGACTTGTGGCAAAATAAAATAAAAATGTCACCTGAAAGTCGTATGTGATTCAAGTATTCACCATTGATTTTTATACCTTTTTTCTCCATTTCAATGTCTTGAACAATTCTTCAACTGTTTCTGTGAAAAGATTTGGTGTCATGGTATCTCCCTGTTGCACACTTATTGTGGCTTTCTCAGAAATGTTTAGTATAATACCAATGTACTCTTCTTCAACACTTCGGGGGGTATGCAGTAAACTCCGATAAGTGGCTTTAAGAGCGCAAAGTGCTATTAGAACGTGATATTTCGCTCAGCATGATTCACTGAGCAGTGATAACAGGGAGTTTGCACTCTTAAACTGGCTTTTTTCAAGACATTTTTCTAAGTCCCAAAAAGCGCGTACGATCAGCTAAATGCGCTGATTTCTGACAGTCTTTGAGATTCTTAAAGCCACGATAAGTGATCTTGCTTTTAAAAACGCGCAAGAAAAAACACGCCAGCCAAAGGCAGGCGCAAAAGGAGTTGGACTTAGAAACATTTCTTTGTTTACCCTTTTGCAGGCACACCATCCATACAACAGGCCGGCGGGTGTCCCTGACTGACCCCGTGGGGCTCCCCGGGTGATGCCTGCGGGAGTCCGAGGTCCCCGCGGGTGTCCAGGGGTCCCCGCAGGTGTCCGGGTATCCCTGCGGGCCTGCGCTACCAATGGTGTGCCCCCAAAAAAGAAACAATACTTGTAAAAAAATACAGCCCCCCCCCCCCCCCCAACCCCCTAACACATATACTATAGTAATGTGCAAAATTACTATTATCCACATATGGATAATAATGCATTTGCCCATTTCAAATACATTCATCACAATAAATAAAATAAATACATCTTGCTCTCACCCCTGCCAGGCACCCACAATGAAGGCCATCCTTATCCTCATCATTATCCCTGCCCTTGGGTGCTGAAAAACATACACAAGAATAAAAAGAGCCAATCTAATGTCCCCTAACCACTTAATTACCTTAGCGGTTATTAACCGCTATAGTAATTAAGGGGTTAACCCACCCTCCCCCACCACTCACTCGGGAGACCTATCCACCCTCCCCCACTACCCACCTGTGAGGCCTATCCACCCTCACTCACCCACTACCCACCTTTACTGGTTAAGGGAGTGTTTGAGCGCCATCCAGTGCTTTTTGTACTGGACTGCCTAGGTTCGCCTAATGGACGGACCAGGACCAGTAATATATTCTATTAATCTTATCTACCACATGGATTGTATTTTTGGACTCACTATAAACGTTACACGTAATACACACTGCTGGTGATTGTGCCAGCCACTCACACTGACTCTTATTCCAGCTTTAGAGACTCTTTGAGCTCTCAAGGCAATTTTTGCTCTTCTCCTCCCATGTGGAGATCACAGCTTTATCTGATGTTATACTGATATTTCTTTAAGTATATGTTTTATATGTATTTTATATCTGCTAGAGGACATAGGTTGTCCTATTTTTAATAAAATGTTATATACATTCACACACGCATTAGGAGTACGCGCTTTCCTAATTTTCTACACATGTGCTTTGAGATTAGGCTGTTCCTGGAAGAGCTGCCTTTCTCCCCAGCTATAAGCATTCCCTCAGTTTATTGCCAATCCAATCCAATCTGGCAATATTGTTACTGTATTTATTCCATCTGTTTTACTCCCATTCCATACATTCCTCCCATTTATGGTTTGAGTTTACTCATGTTAGCACAAAATATTGATTTTATTAATATTTACACATAGAGCACTGTTTTTTGTGTGTGTGTGTGTGTGTATATATATATATATATATAAATATATATATAGTGGCAGGAAGGCCTCGCGGTAGGGTCAGTAAGAGTCCACACAGTGTATTTGAGGCTGTAACAAACCCCCAGGGGTTTAAAAGCTTCTGCATCTTCCTTGCGCTCACAATGCGTCATTTGCTGTTGCAGTTGCTTGAGACAATATTCCTTGTGCTGCTCTTGTTGCCACTGTTTATATTTGAGAACGTAGGGACACAACTCTTCTGTGTGACCATGTTCACGACAGGCCCAACATACTAAATCCTTCAGATCATCACCTGGTTTGATTCTAGATGGCGTGACTCCAAATTCCTGGTCACTGACTCCAGGGTTACGGTATGCTGCACTCTGGACATATGTTGCTAATGCAGCTTTTCTTTGCGGGTACTGCTCTTCTTCTGGGGCCATATTGGAATCATCCTCATCATAAGGCCTGAAGGGCCACTATTTCGTATGGCCACGATCCTTAAAAAAAAAAACCATTTTAGATCCGCCATTTTGAAAACCCCTTTGTTTCACACCTGACGGGGCAGACTTTACTTCCAGAGTTCGTAACTCTTGTAGGTCACCGCCTGTAGTCATCTCATCACTCAGACTGCAGCTGCAAACCCACCCACCAGAGGACACTGCTTCCTTCCTTTGGAGAATGTATTTGTCTCTATTAGTCGCGTTCACTTTATCCAGCACAGAGATCCTGGTTTTTTTTCTGCCTGGGTTTGTGACCTCAACACATTTCTTCCACTGACCCTCAGAGATGTTGCATCCCACTTCTACCACCACCTGTAGCAGGACGACCCCGCGGTAGGGCCAGTTAGAGTGCATTATAGGCTGTTTATTTCTCCACATCAAGAACAAAATACTGGGCACCCGGTCTCTTTAAGGAAAACAAAAACTATAACAATAAAGTCTACTCAACATTAGGGAGACTAGCAACACATAGCAGAGCTTAACTAACCAACTGGGTAGCTAGGCTAGTTCCAGTCTAAACATTACACATTGAATGTCTGGAGTCAAAATCTAAAGTCCTTAACTGAGGTGCTGGGAATCTGTCCCAGGAGTCTCCAGGTAATCCCTCTGGGAACTTGTGGACCAATCAGTTCGGCTTCCTCAGCAGACGGTGGAGATTCCGTTGCTGGGTGTGCGCCCCAGCCGGTCCAGCAGGCCTGGGGAACAGTTCCAACCAGCTTTTTTTCTGGTTGGGGAAAGTCTCATCTGGCAGATTGCTGGCTGCCTTTTGAATCCCCTTGCAATCCGGAGTTCAGTCTGAATTAGGTACACCTGTAGAATACCTCATGAGAGGAGTTAACCACTCGCACACTGGAAAGCCTGCATAATGCAACCTCCTGCTAGCATACAGACTCCATGGCTCTGTCACAATACATGCACATACACACATGTATTTAATTATATAGTGGCAACGGAGTAATGCTGCAGCTTCATAGAACAGACATTACAATAGAGATACAGAAGTAGTAAGCCATAATGTCTTCGGTGGTACAGCGGTCACGCGTGAAATAAATAATTCTGCACTGTCAAATGGAAGGGTCAGCAGTTTCTTTCTTAGCATTGTAATGTAGGGCTATAATATTAGTGCTTCACATATAAAAGTGCATATTAGTATAAATTGCTGCTATCCCATAGAGTTTACAATCTGCCAATCAAATCCACCATCATCTGAGGTTAATTGCCAGTTCTGCTGCTATTCTTCTTGTCTATCTCCATGATGTCTTTAAAACAATATTTGTGTAGCAATGTGTTTCATTGAAATGAAACAGCAGAACAATATGACTTTCCTGCTGTGACATTGTAGGTCAGCTTAAAGGAAAAACGGGGATGTGAAATACGAGAGCAGTCCCGGCCAACACAGGATATCTGATCCTGCATCAGCACTAGCATGACAGTAATGGACATTGCAAAGAAAAGCACAATAGGTTTCCTTCAGCTATTTGACGTTAGCATCTCTGAAATGAATGATGTATCGGAATGTGTACGGGGGACACCTGGGAAAATTGGCAAAGATGCCCATAATCCTGCAATGCTCCAGATAAAAATGTTTCAACATAAAACACAGAAATTCACTCCCGCACTGTGCATCGTAAGGGATTTATTAGATGTCACGAAACAAGAAAACACAAGGATTGTAATTTGATTTGATAGTCTGAGATTAACAAAATATTTAGTGCATAACTTCTGCTTACTGCTCAGTATTCGGGAAGTTGCCAGTTATACGGGGTGGTTAAAAAACAAATTTAAGTTAAATCACTAGGAATACAAATACAAGTGATACTATGAATAGCGCTGGATCAAATGAATTAAACAGTGCAGTGCACAAATGACTATAAAAGTGACAAAGAATGCCACAGTGTCGAAGCTGCCCGGTTAACTAATGTGGAGACTATCTCAAATAGTCTCCAAGAACAATACGTGTTACAAAAACTAGGAATAAACCTGGGCGCATATGTGAAGTGACTATAACAAACATATAAACAATCAATGAATAATAAGTCCTCAAAGGATATCAATGATGGTAATGTCCTTTCTTCTAAATGACGATAAAGCTGAAATGGACTCAGTCCTCAAAGTGTAGTATAAGTTCCTCTTTACAGCAAGGGCTATCCTGTTCAGTGAAACAAAAAACGTGGACACAACATTGCGCAGTAACGTTTTAGCAATGAAGCCCTCTTATGTAGATGTCCCAAAAGAATGCCTACTTACTAGAAATAGGAAGACAGCTTGCGGTGGAGAGAAACTGTATGGTGAGACCTCCGAATCCAATCTTTTTCCAAGGTAGCACGAACCCCACGTGATGTCCCTGGTTCGGATGGATATCTAGGAAAGGACCCTCTTTCACAGAAAAAAATGTTTTCAGGATCTGCTTCAATACTCAGATCTCCATGGCATGGGATAAAAAGAGAGAGAGGATTGCGCAATATCGTTTAAACAACACATCCTCACATGAACAGAAACGTTGTAAGTACGTTGTGAACAAGATAGCCGTTGCTGTAAAGAGGAACTTATACTACACTTTGAGGACTGAGTCCATTTTAGCTTTATCATCATTTAGAAGAAAGGACATTACCATCATTGATATCCTTTGAGGACTTATTATTCATTGATTGTTTATATGTTTGTTATATTCACTTCACATATGCGCCCAGGTTTATTCCTAGTTTTTGTATCACATAAGTTAAATCACTGTTTTACTTTATTTTAAACTTGCCAAATTAATACCAAATAGCGTGAATGCTGGATTTCGACCATTCACACTGTTCTACATGTAAACCCTCCCCCCCATCAATGGGGTTATCAGATTGCTGTGAGGAATTAATAGCGGTGCGTTGGGCCCCACCCAGTGTTACACTGAGGATACTAATGTCAGAAGGGATATAAAAGATAGGTGGAGGGGTCTTGAAGTCAGGTTCCCGGAGGACAAGAGGAGAGGAGCCTCGGGGAGAGTAGATGGAGATGTTCATAAATTAATAGCCTAGACCAGCCCCCCCCCCCCGCTGCTTTATGTTGTATGTAGATTGGGACAGTGCCTGTCTAAGTTAGGATCCCAGAAGAATGGAGTCAAACATATCTACAACATTGTAAAACGGCATGCCACAGAGGGCTTTAGAAAAGCAGGCTCCTGGGTGTCGGGGGATCGGCTCTAACCATGGATCCATATTAATAATCCTCTCAATCTGTATGGAAGTGGCAGTTCCCAAACAGGCGAAAAGTAGTATGTCAATTTCAAAGAACCCACCAGGATTGCCGTATGGGCTTAGTGTAACCGGGGTAATAACGATAATATCCCAAAGCAACAAAAGGGGTTTGGGTCCCAATTAGAAAATCAGTACAATGTAGTCATGTGCCTGTGATCGGTCCCCGTGCTTGGGGACAAGAATAAAAGTTCCTGGCGTCCATTATTTTTCATCCTTCTTACCTCATCGCCCAGCCGCCTGAATCCAGCACCCTGAGTCAAGGTATCCCACACCGAGGAGCCAAACCCAGTATACCGATGTAATCTCCCTAGAAGCCGGACAGGGGGATTACATTTGATGCTCAATGTGGGGATGGGTAAGCAAGAAAAAAGGAAGGAGGAAGAATATTTGTGTTTTGCTCTTTTTGGAACTTTCAGGGTGAAGAGTCTGTTTTGTGTGGATTTTTACAACGTTGTACGCTTCGTTCGAGAAAGACGGGAGCGCTGCTCAAATAAAGAAAGATTGTGGACTATGTATGTGCAAATCTTTCCCGATATACGAAAGTAAAATTTGCATCAATCCCAGATAGACATTTTTTAAATGGCAGCGGTCCATGCATATACCCTTATGTAGCCCCGGTAAGAAATGGGGGCTATATGTCTTTCTCCTACTGGTGTAAGTCCTGCTAAGGGCAGGCCGCCAGTAGTTATCATGGGTTTCCCCCGCTTCAAGCCCTGCCGTGATTGGTGGAGGTAGGCCCCCTGACTCTGTGTGAAGGCATGAGACACAGGGGAGGGCCTGCTGACATCAGGAGGGGTGGTGCTGACTAAACTTAGTCCTGCCTGTTCCTGTAAGTGACAAGTAGTTCTGTCCTGGGAGCTGGAGGTGTTGGAGCAGTTCTGTCTTGGGAGCAGAGAGTGCTGGAGTGTCTGACCTGAGTCATGATTAGAGTGACACCTGTGCTTGGAGGAAGGCAGAACCAGCCTGTTTAGAGCTGATAAAAACTATAGGCAGGGACCAATGCCCCTCACCCTGCTCAGGAGTGAGGGATGGGATCTTGCCTCCCAGAGGGTATACCCTTGGGGTGGGTGTCGGGGGTATTGAAGTCCCATACAGCCCATCCTGCAGGGGTACAGCCTGGAGGAGAAGGAGAGGAGGACAAGACCCTGTACACTGCATATGAACTGCTGCTGTGCATGAACTGCTGCTGTGTGTTGCTACTGATCTGCTGTACAGAATAAAGAGACAGTGCTGCTTTTTATAACAAGACTGTGCGAGACTGAAATCTCTCGCCCTGAGACCAGGGCTTCTCTGGGAGGATTTCACCTTATCCCTTAAGGCTCGCCAGAGATGGAGGCGCTGCATTACCGTTGCTAGAGAAGATGGAGGCATATACCCCAGAAGCCTGTCCCTGTTATCCCCTATACCACCGCGGGAGACTCAGGCCCTCCTGTTCCTCACAGGTACGCACCACCATAGTAAACGTAGCCAGCCCTCACTACACCCTAGGGGTCCAGTCTGTGACCAGGGGGGGGGAACATGGGTTACACTTATATACACTTATACACAGAAACACCATACACCATACACAATACACAATCGAATAGAAATCCAAGTGAAGAATCAACCAATATCCTGAATACAAATCTTAGATCCAGGAAGAGAAATCCAAAAAGAAGAACTCAAAAGGAAACAGCTAAATGAGCAAAGATTTTAGATCAATAACTACATTTAACCTCACATGGACTCAAAGTTTTCAATAAAAAAATCCAAAACATTTATTTTTGGGACAGATCCCTGATCGTGTTGCCTCCCCGCCAATATTTGGCAACAAAATAAAACCCTCTATATTGTAAACCTTTAGGGTCGGAATTATGTATCATTTAGAAATGTAGTGACACACTATGGGTTTCTAGACCTATTTTAATTTTCCTAATATCTTCAACAATTGTCTTAGAAATATACTGTATGGCCAGATGAGGAGAATAAAGAGGAATTGAACTAAGGATAGTACAGTATATATCAGGAGCAATCGGATTGGTTAGGAAAATGGTTTTTAGAAAAACAATATGACCAAAATCTATTGAAATGAAGTAGAAATGAAGTTGAAGGACTTGAGAGGACAGATTTATTACTTGAAAGAACAGGTAAAAATAAAGATATCAGGATTTCAAAAATGAATGAATGTGCATTTATACCTGTAGGAGACGAGTGCAGAGGTGTAACCAGGGAGACATGGACTTGGGGGAAATAAACATTGACTTTTATTTCGCCCATATATTCCATAAACAACACAGCTTTAACGCAGCATGCAAAATAAACAAAACAGCCTATCCCTTTGTATGGGCTAACTCATACTTCCCAGTCCTTATCTGCAGGGATGGGAGGATAGGCCTCTTACCATCCTCTGACCCAATGTCCAAAGAGGTACCTGTTATCAGTGGCTCTTTCCCTCAGTCTGGGTCTGTGTTGTTGTCTGTGGGGTGCACCCTCTGGTGAGTTCCAGGGGGCGCTGTGTCCTGGAATAGAGGGTCTGGCATCTTGGGATCCCTCTCTGTCAGCACACATCTCCCCTGTGCTTGAGTGATCCCCTGCAGTTTAAGGATTAGGATTTTCTATCTGACTGATGAGCCAGATGGAGACAGGCTGATTGTCTGTAGCTGCTATTAACCAGCTCCCTGCTGGACTCATCAGATAGATACAGGCTTTCTATTGGGAACCCGATGTAGCCAGGTCCCCCTCGCGCACTCACCCCCTCCTTCCCCGTTGCCGCGCGTGGTTGTAATTGCGGCCGGTTGCTAGGGAAGCGGTCGGGCCGGTTGCCGGGGACGCGAGCGGGCCGGTTGCCGGGGACGCGAGCGGGCCGGTTGCCGAGGCCGCGATCGCGTCGTTAGGGTCCCGGCGGCTAGCGGAGCAGGGCGCCGCCATTGAGAGGCAGCTCGCGCATGCGCAGGAGGCCAGCTAGCGCGAGAGGCCCCCAAACAGCTCGCGCACACGCAAGGCGGGAAGGACAGCCCCCAGGGTGCACAGGGGCAGGGACACGTGACGCCAGGGAGCCAATCGGAAGGCCGGATTCCCCTGCTCCCAGTTAGATACATTTCGCGGGGTTTTTGTAGCAGGAGTCAGTCAGGATCCGGACCAGCTAGGGGTAAGATGTGGATGCAGGGGTCAGTGACCCTCTGCACTAGGCCAGCAGCCCCCAGGCCCCCAGTTAGGTCCTGAGTCACTTAATAGCTTGTGGAGTATAGGGACAGGCCCTAGATAGGGATACTGCCCCATTTATTGGTAGCTTAGTCAGGGACACAGTGCTAAAGCCGTGCGGCCCTGTGAGGTGGGTTCTGGGCTCAGAACACCATCAAAGACCCTGGGACTAAGGTGATATTATCCGCGCTGGAATTCACCCAACGCGGTGTGGAGGACAACGTCGGATCGGGCGGATCTCCAGTGATATCGCGGTACCCGTGGCTGGAGCCCGGGCAGGTAACCTGCAACTCACGTGCACCAACCAGGCCTATCACCAGACATAGTGGCTGCGCAGTCACACATACACATGCACAGTGGTATTTGACTTTGGGGGTGCGAGACATTTGGGTGGGGGTTACTGGACACGGTGTGGGATCACTCTGTGGGAGGTTAGCGTCCGCCGTGACGCCAGAGGTGGTAGCGTCCGCCGTGACGCCTAGTGTGATTAGCGTCCGCCGTGACGCCAGAGGTGGTAGCGTCCGCCGTGACGCCCAGAGTGGTTAGCGTCCGCCGTGGCGCATGAAGGTTGTGTTGATGATGTAGATATAGTTGGTTATGCAGTAAAGCCAGTCCTGTTTTACATTCGTTCGTTTTGTGTGGTTGTTTCCTGTGAGGGCCTCCTCCCACTCCGTTGGGATCCCTCCCAGGTGGAGGCGTTGCACCTAGAGATGTATAAGATGTATGTACCCCAGGTTCCCCGTGGCGGAAGCTCAGCCCTCCTGTGAGCCAACAGGTAATGCACCACACCTGAGTAACCTTGCATGTTCCTACACCTCCACAGTATTATCTGTGAGTGGGTGGGGGAAAACCCGTTACACCTATTTAGACAGGGGTTAGACAGAGGTAGACCCTAAAGGTTTACAATACATAAGGTTTGATTCTGTTGCCAAATATTGGATGGGAGGCAACAGGATCAGGGATCTGTCCCAAAAATAAAATTTTTGCATTTTTACATTGAAAACTTTGAGTCCTTATGTGTTAAATGTAGTTATTGATCTTAAATCTTTTCTCATTTAGCCGTTTGCCTTTGAGTTCTTCTTGGTTTCTTTATGGATTTCTCTTCCTGGATCTAAGATTTGTATTCAGGATACTGTTTTTTACTTGAATTTCTATTAGATTTCCCGAGATTTAATTACGAAAGGTCAATGTTAGGATTATTGTTCATGCATTCTACAACTTTCTGGCATCACAGTATTTAGACTTAAGTTGATGTGAAAGTTTCCTTCTTTAGTCAGTTGCACTATTAAAGAGTGTTTACTGATAAGTCCAGATATGTCTGTATTTTCGTATGCATTGGTTTTTAAACTTCTTTTTAGCTTTTATTAATTGCTATGTATTTATTGGATTTCCTCTGTTTACGGTTCTATTGAGTTTTCAACTTTTATGTGGGGAGTTTTCTTAGCGTCAAGGGTAAGATATTATTATATATATATTTTTTTCTTTTTTAATTAATTTAATAAATAATGTTATAAGTGTATTTTATCAGGTTTTGAACTGTAATTGTATTATAATTATGATGTTGTGTGTAGCACTAATGGTTACATGAATCGAATCCGGAGGGTTTGAGCTATATACTGTAGGCATTGATTTGGTCACTTTAAATTGGAGAGGAGGTAATCGTATCCAAGAAGTCTCCCAAAAAGAGACTTTCTGGATACACAAACTGCGTACACTTAAACCTTTAGGTCTTAATATTGACATAGATTTAGCCTCTTTTTTATACTAACAATTTTAAAGTGCATTTTTAAGATATACATAAATTTAATTTATATCCTCTTTTTAAGAAGGTCTGTTTTTTAATATATGGTTTTTAGTACATGGTTTATTAAAATATGGTTTTTATAATAATGTTATTTATGTATATGCACTCATCTCTTTTCTTGTTTCCATTTAGATTCGTCGTCTTTGTAATTTTTGGGGGGTTATTTGTTATATTTTTCATGATTTTTATTGTGTAATTCTATAATATATTTTTATTATATAAATATATCTTGTTATTTATATTAATTACCCCCCTTTTTGTTTATAGTCACTTTTAAGTGTTCCTATTTATTTATCAATTAAGTGTGGCTCATTGTAGAGGTATACTGAGCCTATTATACTGAGTTATGCGCCGTGACGTCATTTATTCCCTCCCATTTTGGGGACTATTTAACTCAGAGACATTGCGCTGTATCCCTACTACACCCCTGAAGAAGTCCGAACCATCGGATGAATCGCGTAGGGTTTCCCGTGCGCTCAGACTTTGTGAAGCAGTCAGTTCTCCTTGTGGACTCTCTGCCGTGAGACCAGCTGTGCTGTTTGCTGCGCCCTCCCGCCTGTGCGTCTTGCGTGGCCGCCGACTGCCACGGAGCCAGACGATCCTTCCCCCACTGCTGGATAGCTGAGGGAGCCGGTCCGTGACATCAGACGCCGCTTGTATGCGGAAGAAGAGGACGTGCAGCAGCTGACTGGAGCCTACCTTACTGCGTCTGAACCCAGAGTGGTTAAACTGCTATTATTTGTTCTGGAGCATGTGAGTGTATTGGAGCCTCCTTGCTTGAGTATTTGATATTAATTAAGTTGTGTTGCACTACATTTTTTCTTTTTTCTTTACATATGCTGCCTTTATCGGTTTGAGATTCCATGGGATTTTTCCCACCATGGAGAGGAAGTTAGTGTTAACAAAGATAACTTAAACTAGCGCTAGACCAATTGTGTCTATGTGCAGTGCATATAAACGTGTGCTGAAGCTGCCTGGTGATTCTACTAAGGGTGCAATCTACAGTGAACCCTAAAAACAATATAATAATACAATAGTGGAATAAATACCTGGCGCATACAAATTGTGATATTAACAATACAATATAATATATTATAAAGGATATATCAGTGAATTGAAGTCTTTTCAAAGTCAATAAGTGAAATGGACTCTGTCCTTGATTTGGGTAGAATAAAATCACTCTTCTGCAGCAAGTGTGTTCCTATTGATTGAGACAAAAACAGAGACACCACATTGCGCAGTATTGACTTAACAGTAGATGATGTTCTCCCCTGTATGCCTCTAAATGAAATGCCCACTTACTAGATAAAGTGGGTCTCGTGCAGTTGAGAGAATCTGTATCTTTGTTTTCTTCAAATCCAGATCACAGGTTAACCCGTACCACCACGTGTTGATTCTGTCTCTCCTGGATCCTGATCCGTCTCTGGAAGATGTTTTCTCTTTCTGTGCTGCTCTCCTGTATGTGTCTCCAGCGTGGGGATATACAAACAACAGAGGATTGCGCAATACAGTAAAAAAACTTTAATGACGCATCCTAGCTAGCTGCAGAAATATACTCACAAGTTCCGTGAGTTTAAAAACAATTCAAACGCCCGACCCGGCTGTCCCACAGCACACCCCAGTCTCTGTCAGCTCCTGCCTCTGGTCGCGTGTGTTTCGCGCTATCCAGACTTGCGCGTGCTGACGTCACGGTTCAATGAACTGACCGGAGAGTGGATGAGAGTCCTGATTGACGTTCACTTTAGGCTCCTCCCTACGCCTTTCCGTGGAACGGGGAACGTCACTTCGTCAGGGGATTGTGGAGCCTATGCAATCCCTTGTACTTATATAGCTCATTCTTACTTAACAATCAAACAATTAAAGACAGCACAGATGCATTTACTGCTGATTTGATTGCAGTGGGGTAGAAAAACATCTTGGTGAATTACATTGCCAATAGAATTCAAATGCATTGTCATAGCTAATGTTGATTAATATACAATAAATATGACAAATGATATAACAAGTAAAATACGTTACTAATAAAAAGAGGAATAGGTTATTTAAAACAATATTCTCAAATGGTAAACAGTTATGAGTGATCTGACCTCTACAATGTGTGAATGAGTGAGGGAGCTCTCATAGGAATGAAGCTAAATCAAAGTCTATATTTAGACCTTTGGGGGAGAGCGTTTTTAAAGTGTAGATCCAGAAGCTCTCTTGCTGAGATACCTTCTGTAATCTATCACCTCCTCTAATCCCCACTTTTGAGCTATCAATCCCTATGCATGTAAGACCCTCTGGTAACATGTTGTGATGTATCTTAAAGTGGTTTGAAACACTATGTGTCTCCAAACCCTTTTTGATATTGTACACATGTTCCGCGAATCTTCTCTTAAGGGGTCTTCCCGTTCTCCCCACATATTGTAGGCCACAGGGGCACTCCAAAAGATACACACAAAAGCTTGTTTTATAAGTAATAAGACTTTGGATAGTATAACTTTTTCCAGTCACTTTGGATGTAAATCCTTTACATTTTTGTCCAAAACTACAGCCTATACATTTTTTGCAAGGATAGTAACCCTTAAGATCTCCCAACCACATATTAGGACCCTGGTTCTTTTTTGGGCAGCTCGGAGCTAGTTGTGATTTTAAATTCTGGGATTTTTTGTAAACAATTTGTGGTTTACTTGGTAAAATGGACTTAAGGACAGGATCCCTTTGTAGAATCCCCCAATGTTTGTTTAACACTTTTACAATGCCTTGAGACATCCCATTATATTGTGTAATAAATGGGATAAACATTTTGTCAGAGTTCACTGGGTTCTTTATCTTAGGTTTTATCAAGGCAATTCTATCTGTATCGTTCGCATTTTTTATCGCCTTTTGCACCAGTGCCTGATTGTATTTCCTGTCCCTAAATTTTTCACCCATTTCCTTAATCTGCTCTTCATATACCTCTTGTTGCGAGCAGTTTTTCCTAATTCTTAATGCTTGCCCTCTTGGAATATTTCTGATCCATTTTGAGTGGTGGTGGCTAGATGCCAATACATATGAGTTTGCGTTTACTTCCTTAAAAAATGTTTTAGTGTGTACCTTGTTATTGACTGTGTACAGGGTAAGATCTAGGAAATCTAGAGAGTCTAGAGAAAACATCTTCCAGAGACGGAGTTTCTTCAAGGATCCAGGAGATTGTTTTTTTACCAGTCTCTGTCTACATTGGATCTTTTTCTTTTTTCGTATTCCTCCTCTCTTTCCTCTGAGACGCCTGTTCTTGACCTCTTTCTTTCTGCCTGGCTGGGTTCCTGCCATTCCCTTCCATATTCTCTCTTGTTTTCGTGGAAAGGTTTTCGTCCTCTCCTCTGTTCTAGAAAAGGAGGTGTAAACCTTTTATTATATTCCCCACCCCTCTCCATTCTTTCCTCTCTTTCATCTGGTCTCCATATAGGTGATCTTTCTCTATAGTTCCTAAAGGTCTGACTTTCCTCATTTTCTACCTGTTTAAGGGGACCATGTTTCACTTTGGAATTTCCTGGATTTCTAAAGTCTTTTTTACTTTCGATTTTATTATCGACTTTTTTGTTTTGACCCTGGGGTTTTATCAATTTAGTTTTCTGTGCTATTTGTTCAGTGTTTTTTTGTGACATTTTACTAGCTTTTTCTGTAGTGCCTTCTATATTAGCTTCATTTACAATTATTTCTTTGATTACAGGGACCTGGTCTTTTTTCCAGTTTCGCTGTTTGTTCTCCTCATAATCTTTTTTATCACGAGCAAATTTAACTTGTTTACTCAATTTTGTTTCTCTATCTAGTAAGTGGGCATTTCATTTAGAGGCATACAGGGGAGAACATGACCTCCTACCGAAGAAAAAAGGCCAGGGCGTGGCCGAAGAAGAGAAAAGACCCCGGAAGAGAGTGGAAGAAGATATAAGAAACAAGAAAGAAGAATACAGATGAAGATGGTTTACTAATAGAAGACTCCCGGATTGTTATGGTTTATTATTTTATGGTTTATTATTTTATGGTTTATTATTTTATGGGTTCCTGTGCGTGTATTGGTTCGAGAGTAAGGTGTTCAATGGGAGTCGGTGAGTTGGTCAAGAAATGGTAAGTCAACAAAAGAAATGTTTTTTTTTTAATTTTTACATGTGATATTTTTTTTTTATTACAGATCATTTCTTGTCACTGTATGTATGTATGTATGTGGAATTAAAGAAGGCATTAGGAGACCATGTTAGTCTTGCCAGCCGTAGGTCTCCAAATTTACGAGACAAACTAATACACAGTCACTTTACCTCTCAGGTCAATCCCACTTTTCAGATATATACAACTGGGACACTTTTTCCTGCAACAAGCAAATAAAAACCTGACCATTAACAGAACCACATTTGAAGAGATTTGTCTCTCAAATCCAATTAAAAAGGCCAGTTAACTGCATTTTACCAAACAACTGTCCCACCTTTACCTGAACAGGATAATGTTTATATTAGATAATGGGCTGAGGACTTGGGAGATCCCCTGAACCCTTCCATTTGCGAGGGCATATGGGAAGCGAGATCCTCTGTATCTATAAATACTAACATAAAAGAAAACCCGTATACAGTGTTATACCATTTGTATTTGACTCAAGACAGATTACACAAAATGTATGTGAGTGTTTCCCCAGAATGTTTTTGGGGCTGTGATCAGAGAGGAATGATGGCACATATTTGGTTGAACTATCCGTTAATAGCTGGTCTTTGGACAGAGATTGCGAGCCTAATAAATATAGTCCTAAATGTAACATTAAAACTGAGTCCATGGTCAGCCCTGCTAAATGAGCCCCCATTAAATATACCAAACTATGGTGCCTATTTTAGTAGCTTTGATAAAATCACTGTCATATGGAACATTTTGGCATGACACCACTGAACAGTTTGACATTTGAGTTATCACGGTATTCACGGTATTCAGAAAGAATCAGAAGCATTACAGCAAGTCACAAACCTTGAGGTAGGAAATGTCAATACCGCTCCAGATAGCAGTGACCTTATCTCAGTTTTTGTTTAAGTCTTACTACTGTGATCTTCCCAAAGTCTGTTAGAGCTGCACAAAGAGAGCTGCACAGAGAAAGGAAGGCATTTACTACCTGATTGGCTGACTTTCCTTCCTTTTTGATGATGTCACAGTCTAAAACATGGGAACCTGTCACATGGTACACCAGCCAATCGGTTTTGGCGTTTACCATTTAACACTCAAATGTGACATCACAGACCTACTATAATCAACCATAACCATAACGGGGCCTGTATCTCCTGAAGTAGAGGGTCCCCCGAGGCTGAAACCAATGCGGTTCAGCTCAGGAGACCCCCTACACATCTACACTACATTCAAAACACACATGTCAATAAACAATAATTCCTTACCGTAGCGGCTATCTGCAATGGTAATGAAGCTGCATTAATTTACATTTTAATAATAGTGTGCTGGGGGTCCCCTGAGCTGAACCGCATTGATTTCTGCCTCAGAGACACCCTGCTTCCTGACTTACAGGGCAAGGTATGGGGCATCGGTGCCAGTGTCGCCGCCATCTTTATAGCATCCAATACGCGACGTGGACGCTATAAACATGGCAGCGACACTGGCACCGATGCCAATAAAACGGGGCCTGTAACTCGGGAAGCAGGGGGTCTCTGAGGCAGAAATCAATGCGGTTCTGCTCAGGGGACCCCCTGCTCCCGCACACTATTAATAAAAATACATTAAAGCAGCTTGGTACGGTAGCCAATCAGAGCGTGGGAACGAAATCCCAACTCTGATTGGCTCTGGTAGACCATGTGATAGAGTCTTTACTTCAGCCAATCAGAGTGTGTCATGTGTCGCCGGCCATCTTTGTTTTGATGACGTCATCTTAAAGGCAATTGAAGCTCAGAAATTCTGATTGGCTAGCGTCATTGCCTTTAAATGACGTCATCATTTTTTTGTTTTTTTTTGACAAATGACATGTTTATCACGGCCCAATCAGATTGGGCCGTGGGAAACATTTGACCAAAATGTGACGTCATAGGCCTATAAAAGCCTATGTCGTCTCATTTTGAAGCCAGACGCCGAGGAGGAAGGACCTCCTACCGAAGAAAAAAGGCCAGGGCGTGGCCGAAGAAGAGAACAGAGACACCCTGCTTCCCGAGATACAGGGCAAGGTATGGGGCATCGGTGCCAGTGCCGTCGCCATCTTTATAGCGTCCCATACACGACGTGGACGCTATAAACATGGCGGCGACACTGGCACCGATGCCCCAAACCGGGGCCTGTAACTCGGGAAGCAGGGGGTCTCTGAGGCAGAAATCAATGCGGTTCTGCTCAGGGGACCCCCTGCTCCCGCACACTATTAATAAAAATACATTAAAGCAGCTTCATTACCTTAACAATCCAGGGGTCTTCTATTATTTTATGGGTTTCTGTGCGTGGATTGGTTTGAGAGTAAGGTGTTCAACGGGAGTCGGTGAGTTGGTAAGTCAACAAAAGAAATGGTTTATTTCTAACTTGTACATGTTTTTTTTAATTTTTTTACATGTTATATATTTATTTTTTTACAGATCATTTCTTGCCACTGTATGTATGTATGTATGTATGTATGTATGTATGTATGTCTAGATCGATAAATACATACAAGGTAAGAAATGATTTGGTAGGAAATGTTTGTTTTGCTGTCTTTAAAATGTTTTTGGCTATGCTGCTATGCATAAATGTGTGTGTAATGTATTTTGGAATTAGATAGATGTAATTTATGGTGTTGTATGCTGTACTTTAGGTCATGGTGAGGCTTGCTTTTGTATATTGTTTTCTTTTTGGTACTTATATTTTGTCTGATGGTAACTTGTTTTGTTTAACGATTGAAATATTTAATTGTGTAATTGTTATGGATGGTATTTTAATTGTTTTGGGATTTGATTAACGAATGCTAATTGATTTCTGTTGACTTGCTTGGTTTTAATAGTATACTTGTTTGGATTTAATGGTATTTTGTTTGGAATATTTTATTGTTAACATTGATTGGCAGAGTGTACATGGTGCATAGATTTTATGCATCATGTATAAATGTACATTCAATGTTTTGATTGGCATTTGATGCTTTTGATTGGAAGATGAGATAGATTTTTTTTAGGAAATAGGATTCTATTTTACTGTGGCTGATATGGAGAAGTGGTATTTGTATTAGAGCTTGTTTTTGATAACCCTTAAACATTTCTTTGTATATTGGTTCATCATGTGTGTGTGTATATATATATATATATGTACAAGAAAGGACTGCGCTGTTGTCTTAGATGCCAGAAAATAATGTATTATATTAAAAATATAAAAATAGTAAAATAAATTTTACAATAGGTAAAATAGTGTACCAATAAAAATGATAATAATCATTCAATACCAATAAAGCACAATACTAAATATCTAACAAGCAAAGAAAAATAAAATAAAAAATGCATAAAAAAATTGAATAAAAAATACGTGGTCTGGAACCTCCGTAGTATGCTCATGCAGATAGTTCCTATGAGTCCAAATAATTGTACCAATATTGGGGAGTAAAATAGCACTGGGTAGGAAAAGCAGCAGCTTCTTTAAAAAGGGCACAACGACCTCCCTCTCCACCTGCATAGAAAAAAAGAAGAAAAGAAGCGCCAAAGATAGTGCATACTTGTGCAACTTGATTAAATTTAAACTTGACAAATTGAAGAGCCCCTGAAGGAAGGTACAGTCCATCTCGATGAACGCATAGGGGAAGGTGTGCAGTGGACCTTTACAAACGCTTCTCCAGAACTGCTTTGAATTCATCGGCTCCGGTAATCTCCATCCCGCCGTCGATCCTCTGCGCCATCTTGTAGATCCCCGTCCGTGGTCCGCGATATAAATCCATCGTCCCGGTGGAACAAAAAGCGATCTGTCGGTGTATCCCGGGAGAGATCATGCACTGCGGAGTGCCAAAACGTCCCAGTTCCTGCTATCGGGGAACAGCAAAGGACAGCATTCATCCAGAGGTGTGACGGAGCACAAGACAGCAGTTCAAGCCAGCGTTTTCTGGTCCTTGGAGCTATTGAGTAATCTATTACATTAAAAAGCGTTTAATTGTTCTTGTTGTGAGTTATTTTTATTGAGTATTTGTTTGGGGCATTAAATTGTTCAAGGTTTGCACAGAATGCACTAGGAGTTGGCGCCTCTTTTCTTACTATTTTTTTATATATATATATATATATATATATATATATATATATAGTTGCGTGATGAAGCCACTGTACAAATTAATGTGTGAAGGGTGGGTATCGGGCCAGGGTTGCTCAACCCCTTAATTACCTTTGCGGTTATTATCCGATAAGATGATTAAGGGGTTCATTGATATCAGAATGTAATTGCAATGTATTGGCTATGTATTTTGTTGGCTACAGAGGACACGGATTTTGCTGTCAAGGTGGCTTCTTATTGATGAGGTCAGTAGAACTTTATTTATTTTATTATGCTAGTTATTGTGTTTAATAATGGGCAAATAATCTATTATCCCTACCTGGATAATAGTTATTTTGCACATTATTGTACTGTATGTGTTGGGGGGGGAGGGGAGGGGATTGATGTATTTAATGTATAGGACAGGTTTATTTTTTTTACATACAGGGTTGGTTCCTTTTGGTCTGCGGGGGACCTATGGAGACCACCTGCGGTCTCCTCGGGCTTCTCACGGGTAAACAGCTGCTGAGTCCACGGGGGACACCTGCGGGGAAGAACCTTTGGCCACACATCTGTGAGGGCACTGTGGACCTGTAGGGACCACCTGAGGCCCCCCCAGACCCCCATGGGAACCACCCTAGGCCCCTCAGACACCTGTGGGTCTGACCTGGGACCCCCCAGACAGCCGCAGGGCTACCCGTGGGGACCCCATTGTAGCCCACAGTGACCAATGGAGACCACCTGGTGGACCATGGCGCCTGGCGGGGACCACGTATAGGTCTCCAGACCCTTTTTGAAACATGGTGCTGGGCTACTGTGAGGTCTGTGAGGTGACCCGTCAGGCCCATCGGGGACTCCCGTGGGCCTGGGGTATTAATCCTGTATGTAAAATAATAAATCATGTATTTATGGGTGGGCACAGGGGGTGGGTAATGTATAGAATAAATATAATGATGTTTATTGTGGGGCTGTGTATTGTTTTTCTTGTGGGTACTGGGGGTGGGGGAAGGGGGTATTGTCCCCAAGGGTATGTGGGTAGGCCTCCCGCCTGTGTTAGTGGGTGAGGGTGGTTAGGCCTCACGGGATGGGTAGTGGGGGAGAGTATTTAGGCCTCCCGAGTGGTGGGTGAGGGTGGGTAACCCCTTAATGACTTTAGCGGTTAATGACCGCTACGGTGATTAAGGGGTTAGGGGCTATTTTTATTCTTGTGTATGTTTTGCAGCACCGGAGGGACATGGGCAGGATGAAGATGAGGATGAAGACGGCCTTCATCGTGGGTGCCTGTAAAAGGTAAGTGTAATATGTATTTACTGTTTTTAATGTCATTTATATGTATTTAAAATGGGCAAATGCATTATTATCCATATGTGGCTAATAGTAATTTTGCCCATTACTGTATTGTATGTGTTAGGGGGGTGTATTTAGTTATAAATACTGTTTATTATTTTTGGAGGCGCAACATTGGTACCGCAGGCCCGCGGGTACCCCGGGACGGCCGCGGGGACCCCGGGACATCCGCGTGGACCCCTGGACTCCCGCAGGGACTCCAACACCCTTGCGGGGTCAGCCGGGGACACCCGCACAACCCCCGGCCTCCCTCGGGGACCCCCGCGGGGTCAGCCGGGGACACCCGCCGGCCTGTTGTATGGGTTTTGCGCATGCAAAAATGTAAACAAACAAACAAGTCCAGCTATTTTTGCGGCTACCTTAAGCTTACGTGTTTTGTTGAATGCAACGTTCGTGTACGCTAAGGTTGCGTTGCTTAGTGCATCCCATATATGGGCAGAATTGAACGCAAACAGGGTAACGAACGTGCAAAGTTGGACTTAGAAAAATTTCCACAAAAAAGTCAGTTTTAGAACACAAAGTGCCTGTTTCTGTGTCTTTGTGCATCGCGTTCAGCGCAACATCACGTTCGAAGAGCACTTTGCGTTCTAAAAACGACTTATCGGAGCTTAGTACATGACCCCCATAGAGTGGCACGGAGCTTGAAGTAGGGGAACCTGGTTAAATTCCCAGTGTCGGCTTCCTGTGACCTTGGGCAAGTCACTCTATCTCCCTGTGCCTCAGGCACCATAAAAACATAGATTGTAAGCTCCACGGGGCAGGGACCTGCGCCTGTAAAATGTCTCTGTAAAGCGCCACATAAACCAGCAGCGCTATACAAGAACATGTTATTATTATTATTATTATTATACATGGATTATACATTTTACATCTTTATTATACCTTTCCTTCTCCCACACTCCGCGCCCTGATGGCAGGGGTGGAGGCGTGGGGCTCCTGCTCTCCTCTGTCTGCCGTTACCGAACCCTTCCTATTCCCCCCTCTCTTGCTTTTCCCTCCTTTGAGGCTCACACTGTCCAGATCTTCTCTCCTCTCCCTGTTCATGTGGCGGTCATCTATCGCCCACCTACCTCTACTCATCCCCCTTCTGCCTTTCTCTCTCACTTTGAATCCTGGCTCTCTTTCTTTCTCTCCTCAGACTCCCCTGTTCTTCTCCTTGGGGACTTCAATTGCCACATTGATGACCCCTCTCTCTCTTGGGCTTCCCGCTTTCTTTCTCTTACCTCTTCTTTTGGCCTTCAACAGTGGACTGCAGCCAGCACCCACAAGGATGGCCACTACTTAGACCTGGTTTTCACTCAAAACTTCTCTCTCTCTGATTTCTCCATTTCCCCTTTTCCTCTCTCTGACCATCATCTCATCTCATTCTCTTTATCTCGCTTCTCCCCTTCTCCACCTCCATCTACCCCCCGGTTCTGCAGAAACCTGCGCTCTATTCACTTACCTGACTTTGAGTCCACTTTAAACTCCTCCCTCTCCTCTCTCAGCTCTGCTACAGACCCTGACAACCTGGTCAGAAAGTACAACTCTGTCTTGTCCTCGTCTCTTGATCTACATGCCCCGCTTTCTCTCTGCCGCCCTCGCCCTTCTAACCCTAGACCCTGGCTAAATTCCCACACGCGCATGCTGCATTCCTCCACTCGTTCCTCTGAACGCCTCTGGAGGAAGTCTCACACTCTCGCAGACTTCCTTCACTACAAATTTATGCTATCCTGTTTCAACTCTGCCCTCTCGCAAGCTAAACAAGCCTACTTTTCTGCACTAATCAACATGCACAAGTCTAACCCACGCCGACTGTTCTCTGTCTTTGATACTCTACTCAAACCACCCTCAGCTGCCTCTCCTTCCTCCATCTCCGCTCAGGACTTTGCTGACTATTTTAAGGAAAAGGTGGAATCCATACGGCAGAACATCCCCTCTGTTTCTTCCCCCCATCCTACACCTCTTCCTAACTCTCCTCCTGCCTTCCTTGAGTCTTTTTCCACTGTCTCAGAGGAGGATGTGTCGCTGTTGATCTCCTCTTCTCCCTTTACCACTTGCCCTCTTGACCCCATTCCCTCCCATCTCCTAAAACCTCTAGCTCCTACTATAATCCCTACGCTTACACACATTTTTAACTCCTCCCTCTGCTCTGGAACCTTTCCATCCTCCTTCAAACATGCAATAGTCATACCATTACTCAAAAACAGCAAGCTTGACCCTACCTGTCTTTCTAACTATCGACCTGTCTCCCTCCTGCCTTTTGCCTCTAAACTACTTGAACGTCTTGTATTCTCTCGCTTGCTCCATTTTCTCAACACCTATTCTCTCCTAGACCCTCTACAATCTGGCTTCTGCACTGCTCACTCCACCGAAACAGCCCTCACCAAAATAACTGACGACCTCCATGCTGCCAAAGACAGAGGTCATTACACTCTGCTCATATTACTCGACCTCTCTGCAGCATT
>CM071571.1:182254340-182341584 GCA_036426205.1 Ascaphus truei
ATTCAAAACATTTCTAAAACTTGTCGCTTTTTCCTCCGCAATATAACTAAGATACGCCCTTTCCTCTGTTGTTCGACTGCTAAAACTCTGACTCAGGCCCTCATTCTCTCCCGTCTTGATTACTGTAACCTCCTGCTGTCCGGCCTTCCTGCCTCTCACCTGTCTCCCCTACAATCTATCCTAAATGCTGCTGCCAGAATCACTCTACTCTTTCCTAGATCTGTCTCAGCATCTCCCCTCATGAAATCCCTCTCCTGGCTTCCGATCAAATCCCGCATCTCACACTCCATTCTTCTCCTCACTTTTAAAGCTTTACACTCTTCTGCTCCTCCTTACATTTCAGCCCTAATTTCTCGCTATGCACCATCCCGACTCTTGCGTTCTGCTCAAGGATGTCTACTTTCTACCCCCTTTGTATCTAAAGCCCTCTCCCGCCTTAAACCTTTTTCACTGACTGCCCCACACCTATGGAATGCCCTTCCCCTCAGTACCCGAGTAGCACCCTCTCTATCCACCTTTAAGACCCACCTTAAGACACACTTGCTTAAAGAAGCATATGAATAGCACTGTGGATATTCTGAACACATGATACATAAAGCTTGGCCCCCTGCAGACGCACTTACCAGAACTCCCTCCTACTGTCTCTGTACGTTCTCCCTACCTACCAATTAGAATGTAAGCTCCTCAGGGCAGGGACTCCTCTTCCGAAATGTTACTTTTATGTCTAAAGCACTTATTCCCATGATCTGTTATTTATATTATCTGTTATTTATTTGATTACCACATGTATTACTACTGTGAAGCGCTATGTACACTAATGGCGCTATATAAATAAAGACATACAATACAATACAATACAATCTGAATATCTAATGATTGATTCTTTACAAACAACGGAGATTTGCTGCCCATATAAGCTTTTTGTCTTTTCACACCTACATTACTGATTATTATTTAGTCATCTCATATACTATAGGTATGTTAAATAGGTATTTTTTTTAAAGTACCTGTCACGAGAGAACAGACAATATATAGAATAACCCGGCCAGATTGAACAAGATTAGGATATAGTAAACTGAATGAGTTTATTTCCTATGAGCAGAACAGACAATACATCAAGCAAATAACATTACAGAAATATTCACACTTACTGGGGTTGGATAATGAGATATTCAGTCCAATAGCAGCTCATTAAGTTGTTACAGTCACGACAAGCACAAGAATAAGGGGTGCAAGCAATTATATACACGCAGGACCCCATTCCTAACATGGCAGTTCAGTTATTGGTGAACAATTACATTGTCCCAATCACAGGTTGACAGGTAACGCGAGAAGCAGGGTTTACCCAGCCCCTCATTAATACACCCCTCCCCTGTTCCTACTTGGCTTGCCCATTTATAAAAAAATATGACATGAGGACTGGGTGCCATCCTGTCTAGCAAAAACTTATTGGGCAGGGGCCTTTCATGTAGGGCGTTACCTTGAACAGGTCACAATGGTTAGTATCCATCTAATGAGGCGAGTCACCTCCATTGATGTCCAGGTCCTTTCTCACCTCTGGCTAACTTCTCCACAGGGGACCGAGGAGTAAAGTACCTCACAAAGCCTTTCAAGTAGCCTCCTTTGATTGTACAATTACAAATCAAAGCTGCCATTTGGCAAGCTTCCAAACCTATATCCAACGTTATAGTAAAAACAGTGATAACTCATAACTATATTTTACATGTCATAAATCAGATTAACGATATGTATGCGACATGGGTTCTTGGCATAGTACAACATTTCCACATATCACCGTTCTAGCATGTAATCATCAAAAGTTATAATTTGTTACACTTTATCCATTGTCAGGGATACAATATAATTCTCCCCTTCCCTCAATGTTAATACATAACATAGCAATTAATTCTGCTGAAGCGGGGAAATGCAGATCCACATATACACAATATGGTTAACCCTTTCCCTCCCGACATGATTTATACACATACAGGAATATAACACAGACTGCTGGGGAAATCTAAGACCTGGGACAATTCTGCTGAAGCAGGGGGTGCAGATCAACATATACACAGATCCCATTAACCCCTCATATCCCAATCATGACAGTAACCGTCTAGGTAATTTAGTTTAGAATAATTCTTATTCAGTCAAAGAAGATAGATAGCTGGTTACTGTTTGAATGTAAAAGTCCTTGTACCATAATGCACTGTAGATTAGATTTATCACATGCTGGTTGTCACTGACTCTTTAAATACACCTGTAGCACCTTTTCCCCCATCCTAAGTGAGGTCATATGGCTACCGGTGTATTCTGGTGCGGTGCGTACCTGGGAGGTTGAACAGAAGGCCCTGAGAACTCCACGATGGTATGGGGAGGTATCAGGACAGGCTTTCAGTGAGGATCCTTCGTGGCGCAGCGTTTCCAGCTGGTGAGGATCCTGGTACAGCCAGGATGGTTTGCAATGGCAACTCTGGTTGTGGCCCAGTCAAGTAGCCACACATATGGATTCAACTGGGCCTTTATTAGCAGCATACAGGTAGTCATGACAGGGCCTTTACCTGAAGTAGTACCCACAGGGCTTGAGGCCATGCAGACCCTTTCTCAGCTCCTTTACCCCCTGATGGGACAAAGGGTAAGTGCTTCCACTGCACATTGGGAGGGAAGAGAGCCTTCCACTTCTGGGAGAGTGTCAGCTTTTGTACTACAGGGGAGGGGCTTGTAACCCTGCACCATAAAAGGGCAGGCCCAATACTGACAGGCATCACATCACGGGCATGTGACCAAGCCAGTATCCTCCCCAGGGATGACACTCTCTGGTTGTTGTTAGGTCTGCCCCTGGATACAGCAATAGTCTATCCAGGCTGCAACAACAAGCCAGGCCTCCATGAGAAAGCTTATCCCCCACATTGCATGTGTCTAACAGGACTTACACTGCTAGGGCCAAAGATAAGATAATAGTCAGAGGACTAGGCTACACACCGAATCCCAGTCCCCTTAGTTCTGGAATCATCCATCAGATTCCCCAACACCCTCTGAAAATGCAAGTCCCCAGAAGTACAGTATAGTGCTTTAAAACTGTATGTAAATGTTGAGTGTATCATTTTGTCCCATTTCAGCTTTGTATACAAGGACATACTTGAAAGTGCGATAGACATCACAATGCATCCTTCATGGTAAAAAGAAAACGTTACAATAAAGAAAGAAATGCAGTATATGCATTTTATCTGTGGTTAACTGCCCCCAGTTCTTGAGTACACGTATAAAGATGGTATTACAATAAAGAAACATATTAAAAATATACATTTATTGACATTTCCTATGCAAAAGATGAATTTGTAAGGGAAAATAAGCATTTTACAGAGCTCTCCGATAGTTCTATACGTCAGAAATAATTTGATATGAAGTCTTTCCGTCTTTGATGAAAGTATCACCCCACGGCAAACCATTAACCCCTTAGTTGCAGGGGTAGGCTACCGTTCGTTGCAACTTCACGCAGTTCCTGCCGTGGAGGGGTTAAATACCCAGGACCATGCCAGATCCTAAAAGTGTAATCCTGATCATCATCAGCGACATCATTTTCAATATGTTTTTGGTAATGAATATTTGAGAGGGGTAACGGGAGAAGGTTATTCTTTTGTTATGATGTCACTGATACACACTTGGATACCAATATGACTAGGAAGATCAGGATACATTGCCTTTTTGCATGTAGCCAGGTAACTCCATATGCTACGCTGTAACTTTTCCCTGACCCACAATTGTAATAGTAGATAGCTGTCAAACGTTGTTTCTTGCTAGCTGTTCGACTAGCTGCTGACAGCTTTCAATAAGATGATGGAAACGTTCAATGTAGTTTGCCCTGGTTATCTCAATGGCTCCACTGTTTAAATCCTTAAGAACCGATGAAGAGAAACAAGGCGACTCTTTATTCCCGGCTCCCCTGGGAAACAAGATCTTATTTCTTCTTTTATCTGTGTTTGTGATCCCTCCTTATTGACCAATGTGAAAGTTCTCCATAGATGTTGAAACACGTGAATTTTGGAAGCCACACAAATCGCACCTTGGGATGTTTTTTCATCAAATAAGAATTGCTTGTTGCATTACAGTGACGGGGAATTGTGGACACGGCGCTTGCTTTTTCTCCTAACGCCATGGTGTGCAGTGGCACCTGGGGAGCAAATTAAGGTGCAGATACTGTGTCTTGCCCACAACATGTATACCTTCCCGTGTTCGGGGCTTCTTACGTGCTTCGGACATGAAAGAGACAATGTGCCTTTTGACCAGTCTGGTTCAAACTCCTCATCAACAGAGGCGCAAAAGTCCGAAGCTGGTTCAGTTGCCTGTAAGCAACCCTATGCACAGGCAGGATGGACGAAAAACTTGAAGACGGGCAATGTCACAGAAGAGACCTTTGTACTGAGCTGCCTTTCAGAGAGAAACGGCTCTGCAAATGGAAATGTAAGGACTGTTACACATCCTGATTCCTATTTGCCAGACAAGGCTATTTTAAGTGTTGCTGGATTGGAGTCTGACATGGTCTACATCCACACTCACATTCCCAGACCTACCATTATCAACGTGCCAATGGTGAGTACAGTTCTGGAGATACTTTGACGAGCAACAAAGAACGCTACGTTGTCTACAATTTTCTGAATGAGGGTCTGTTACAATGCTGATAAAGCCTCCTTTAAGTTTTTTTTTAACCAATCCAAAAGAAGCCATTTCGGACCAAATCTCCTGTTGTCCTCAGCACAACGACATGCTATGGTCGCCCTGCCAGTGCTATAGCGACCTGCTACACATCTCCTAAAACAACAGGGGTTTGCAGAGGATAATACAATTAATGAGGGGGAAGTGCTAAAAACATCATGAGAAATCTATCAGTTAGTGGACACCATTAAAGATAGATAAGGGGCGAATACATTAAATTACTATAAGAGTTTTTTGAAGCACAAAAACTTGTATTATTTTATTTTTTCTGTTTGTGGCATTATAAAACTGCAACAAACATGTCACTCAAATTTCTTGCATTTGACAGATTGCTGTATCTCAGAGATTTGTCGCCTCAGACCTGGCAGGGTTTTTTTTTGCTGGAGGTAAAAAAGGGGGGTCAGGGGGGAGGGGTACATTTAGATGTAGAATTATAATGTATTTGGTGATAACATGTATGCCATGCAACTCTTCCCCTTGTTCCACTTAGCGTGCTTATCAGGGTGAGACACAGGGCAAATAGCTGGATATGAGAAGGTATGTGGTGTACTGTACATGCTGTATTTTGCATCATTGTTATCCGTAGCAAATGTAAAGTGTCACAAAGGTTCACCAATTGCTTTTTTAAATGTTTTCCGGCCTAGCTAAGTTTTATCACCTATTACCTGAGGTTAAAAACCCAGACCCATTAATGCTTTTTTCCATGCTTTATTTGCAATTACTGTGCTGAGGGAAGATATCAAAATCTGCATAAACAATTCCTCTTTTTTTAATCGTATCCCAGTCATTCTTCACACACCGTGAGACGTGCAAATTCAAATTCAATTGGGAGTTATTGAAAAAACCCCAAATAATCAAATAAAAAAATTCAAAATACAGTGCAACTTTCGCTTTGTTTTTAAAACCTTTGGTACCAGAGGGGCCTGGATTTTTTTTGTTGAATGAAGGTTACATATTTAAAGTCTATAAACAGGCAACTCTGCTGTTCTAAAGTTCTCCATGTAAACGTAACAGCAGCACAGGGATCTTAATAGGGTTGCTAGGTGGCTTCTCCAAAAATACTGGACTCAATGGTGAAAGATGCGTCAGGTCACTATGTCCAGGGAGGAAAATACCGGACACATACATGTCCAGTATTGCTGTACCTCTCATTTTTTACTGGACATAGTATCCAAATACAGGACAGTCCAGTTCAATACCGGACACCTGGCAACCCTAGATTTTAATCAAGACAGACATGAGGGTTTATAACACAAGCAGAACAAGTTGACGGTAACTTTGCTTGTGGTTGTCAAATGCAATTTACTAATGAAATAGCCATCATGTTCACGTGAAACTGCATTCATTTCCTGGATTACTTTAGTTGCACGATTAGATAAAAAGATGTGGCTCGTGAATGCAACTACAATAAGTGCACGGTGAATAAAGAATTGGGAAAAAAAAAAAGGAACTTTGACAACGATTTTTTTCCGACAAGAATCACTTGACATTTGTAAAAAAGAATACAAATTAACCTTTTATTAAACACACTTTGAAGCAAAGAAAAGAAGAGGCAACATAGGATATATATTATATATATATATATATATATATATATATATATATTATTATATAATATATAGTATCATATATTTATATAGTATATATATACATAGTTATATATTACATACACACACAGTATATATATATATCTATATATATATATTCTATAATATATATATAGATATAATATAATAATATATACATATATACATATCTATATACATATATATATATATATATATATATACACACAGTATATACACACACACAGACACACTTTATACATTAGTCTATACGTTTGCAAAAACATTCAGCCTGTACAAGGACCAAAGTGAAGTAGGGACGTGCATGTTCAATAGGTTAAATGGAGCTGATTGAATCTTTAAACAATTGGATATGAATAAATGTAGAGATAGGAGTGATACAGGCACACAGACTTGCTCATTGAAAATAGTTTATTGTGCCTGGAAAAAACAACGTTTCAGCTGCATATATCAGCCTTTGTCAGGGTGACGGCCTCGCCTTGACAAAGGCCAATATATGCAGCAGCCGAAACGTTGTTTTTTCCTGGCGCAATAAAATATTATTCATGTGCAGGTCCGTGTGCCTGTATAACTTCTATTTCTGCTGTTGATTCCTCTGGGACTTCAGGATATCCTCTTGGTATGGAGCACTGGCTGATAAGTATTTGTGACTTTCTTTACAGAGTGCCTGCCTTATTACCATTCTGACATGTATAAGTGTGGCCACCAAAACCTAGTGTAGAGCCTCCCCCCTGGTGGGAATTAGTCGGGTTTGGGGGGAGTGTCCTAGAATAGGGTTATAAGAGAGAAGTCGTCCTGGACACAGCTGGGAACAGGAAAAAGTGAAATTGTAGCGAGTGGCCTGTGGTCAGTGCCACTATAGCAGTTAGTCAGGCCATTTGTTCCATCGGAAGGAATGGGCATACAGGGAACTAGTCTCCTGCCTCCACTTACTCGTAAGGTATTTGCATGGTCCAGCCATTGACATAAGCATCCACATCCTCACCCTAAAATATTTGAAGGAGTGTGCCCCTGATTAGCCGGACAAAAGAATGGGTTTGCCAGTAGAAGTTACTTTGGACTTGTTCAATAAAACTTTTTTTTAATATAGTTTGGACTTTGCATTGCTTTCCTTCCTTGCGCCACTCTGCCCAACTTACTACAAGTTCTGGGATGACAAGCAATCTTGACAAAGGTCCACACTAGGATCGAAACATTGATCCTTGTACTTTGCACCACTGAAACATTTTTTGCCAAGACCACTGGAAAGCCATTTTTTCCCCATTATCTTCTATACCCCAACTTGCTGGGGCTGTCTGAGTACCCGAGGCAGCTCTTCACTATAAATGTGAGTGCACCTACCTTCTCTGTGATTAACTTACTACAAAAGCCGCACGTTATCCTACCTTGATAGTGACTGCTCCTCTCTCAGGCTACATATGATTTTTCTTTTTAAAAATCTTTAAAGTTATGACTATGGTTAACAAAATATTTGAATGTTTTTTTCTAGAATCTTTATATTATGTACTTCTGCGATAAGACTGTCAGTCCTCAAACCTAGAGGTGAAATTGTTGTCCTTTGTTTGTATAGTAATTATGAAACCGTCAATAAAAAGATAAACATAAATAGCTGATATGGTTGAATTCAGGGGATCTGTAGAAAAGCTATTAATTCAATACTGACCAAAGTTGCTGTCCAGGTCGTTTCCAGCTGAACCCACCAAAGACTTCAATTGCGATTTTCAGCCGAAAACTGCCCGAACTGCCTCTTTAGCAGATATAGAATAAGGCTTTATTGGGTAAGGGTGATTACACACACAACTTGTTTGAGATACAATGACCTGCTATATGGGATTGCATAACAGGCATGCAGAATTTGGGTCTGACTGCAATCTTGTAATGGTGGGTCATTGTTTGAACAAATTACATATTTGTTTAACATTTTGCACCTTTTGAGGCATACTGATAACGGGAGGCTGATACGCGCTGTCACCACTTTAACATGGTATCTTCATATTGTAGATAAACATTAAAGATTCTTCACATGGTAATGTAATGGATGCAGGATTTAGAACAATATCTCCAGACAGGGAGCAGGGTAACACAGCTTACAACTGCAGTGCCACTTAAACCATTCAAAAGACGTTATTTTATAATCCTCTATCGAATCCTCCAGCATCGGTAACTGGTCAGTCAATCCTAGCTCTATGGACACCACATTTTAACATGTTTGCTTAATATTTTAACTATTTCATGGTAAACAACGCTTTGGAGGATTTTACCAATAAGTATCTAATGTCTTTTGGTGTACGGCAATTTGTCAGTCCTCAAGATGCATTGTTGTATTTTTGTCCATTGCTAGTGTAACCCTTTCCCCCCCACCCAATCTCACATAGGGTCTCCTAAGGGAAATACTGCTCTTGTTACATCGGTCTGGTTGGTGCATACCTGCTGGTAACAGGGGGCCCTGGGTCTCCCGCATGATGTTGTTGGGGAATACCAGGATAGGCTTCAGGGGTTGTGCCCGAATTCTACTTACCGGTGCAGCACCTCCATCTTGTGCAGCCCCCAGTGGTGTGGGGTGAAGTATCTGCAAAAGAACTTGCCCCTCTCCTCCCAATATACTGCACTCTTAGGCAGGAGGTATAAGTAAAATGCAGATGTCTTTATTTGATCTTCCATTTAGCAGCAGTCTCAATAACAGCAGACAGAAGGCTCTTCACCTTCAGGATGTCCCTGAACTCACTCCTAGCCAAGGGCACCAAGAGTGGTTCTTGCTCTTCCCTTTCCCTCTTTTAGGGTAAGAGGTATGGGTCTACCCCAAGCTCCCCTAAGGGAGGGCTTCAAGTTACCAGAGCCCTGGCAGCTTGGCACGGGTACTCTGTCTCTCTCAAGGGTAGAGTCCAACTGACTAAATAGGAAGTTGCAATATATTAAGCAAGCTCCAACAGACACCACCCCTCTGTCTCTAATTGGACACAGAGCCTGATGACACTGTCTGCACTGACTCACTGTACTGCATGCAGTGGGGAAAACCTGTGATTGCTCCTGGCAAACCTGCCCCTACCCAGGTATTACTGCCAGGAGGAGGGCAGACCTATAGCCCAAACCACACAGGGCTACACTGGCATAGTAATAATAAAGTCATTATTAATAAAATAGATAAATAGAAGATACTGTTTTGACTGAATTCACTGGACCTGAAGGAATGGCAAATATATTTATTTTTTAACAGGGTGGAAATAAGTTAAAAAAAATATTTGTTTTAAGCGTGATTGAATATGTCTCTCACTGATCAGTTGACTAAAAAATATAGAAAAATGTGACCCTTTATGTGGGACTGTCCCTGTAAAGTGTATGTTAAATATTTTTTAAATATGACCACTAGGGGGTCTTTTTTAAGCATGGAAGCTTTTGAGTTGGAAAAGCTATTAAACATATCTTAACCCTTTGGGTGCTGGAGTCTTAGGGCACCCAAAGTGTTAAATGATAAAACCATTATCATACTTTTATAAGACTATCTATAATAGTATATAAGATGCCTGGGTGCCTCAGTTTATTGCAATCCCATCTACTGCTGATCTGAACTAAGCATGGTGCAGCTAATATCTTCTTCCCAATAAAACGCAGTGTGTATTGAGTCAGTGTTATTATTGTCTTCGATTTGTATGGCACCAACGTATTCCGCAGTGCAGTACAATTTGGAAGGGAGGACAATAGGATGGAGGTCATGGCCCCAAGGAGTATGAAGGTCTAGGATCTAAGCAACATTAAAGTGGAATATCACTGGGTTTCCTGCACTATGGTTGGTCGCACTGCCACCCCTAAATCCGCGGTGGCACCGTTTTTTTTTTAATCTGTGCTCACGGTCTCAGAAGGAGACTTAATGGCCCATGGAATTAACACAGTGGGGGTCCCTGTATCTGAATGGGACTCGCGCTGTGTGAATCCTACACCTGTCTGCACCTGTCTGTAAGAGGCGCGCTGTAAGAGTGACACTGAATCCGTCACTCTCCCTACACGCCTCTAAAAGGCGATCACACAGCTTTTATTACAGCTGAGTTGCAGGTCCCGGGGTGCCGATATCCCTGCCATGTTTAAAGTCTCCTGCGTCACGTCCCACGTGGCTTAACCCCTTCATTGCCGTAGTGGCTAGCCGCTAAAGTAATGAAGCTATTTTTATTTTGATAACACAGTATTGAAGCAGGGGGCCTCTGGAGCTGAACCGCATTAATTGCAGCCTCGAGGACAACCTGCTTCTCGAGTTACAGGCCCCGGTATGGGGTGCCGGTATCTCCTTGCATTGTTTAAAAGTCCCGGTCACGTGGCCTTTGGAGAATTTAAACATGGCGGGGATACTGGCACCCCATAACGGGGCCTGTAACTCGGGAAGCAGGGGTTCCCCGGACCTGAAATTAATGGGTTCAACTCCAGATACCCCGTGCTTCAATACTGTGTTGTTAAAATAAAATGAAAGCCGTGCGATCGCCTATTACGCTGTGATCATAGTTCAAGCGCAAGGAGTCGCGCGTGGCTTTCGCCTGAGCGCTCCGTGGACTCTGATGGGGAGGTGTGGCTGTGACGTCACCAGGCTGGTTCACCCTCATTGGCTGAACCATTCACGTAACGCTGCCGTCACGTGAAAATACGAAATAATTTGTCACTTCAAAATTCTGTTACGCGGTCTCAGTACCTCGCGCACACTATGGCCGGCCTGATAGAGGTGCTGTATGTTGTTTGTACCTCGCGCGCCGTCTTGTGCACTATAATTGCGGTCTTCAAGGCGTGCAGGGAAACTGATTGATTCAGTGTCACTCTTATGCGTGTCTCTTACAGACAGGTGCAGCCCGGTAGGAGTTTCATTCAGACGCAGGGACCCCCGCTGTGTTAATCCTGATTGGCCGCGGACTGTCAAGGCGTTGCACACAGAGCACCAGCATATTCTCGCGACCGCCCGTAGCGCCACATCGGTGTATTGCTGCTTCTGTGAATGACAAATGCCACTCTATAATTATATATGGTCAGATTATAGAACTTCAATATTAATTATAATACTCATATATCATTCGTTAAAATACATTAAATTAAAAAAAATATGTACGAGGTGAGCAATCTTTAGAGTCAGGCAGAATTAGGAGATTTTTGTTGGTGTTGCAAAAAATAGCACAAAGGCCATTTGAACACATTTGCACAACTGGAATCACTGTACGAAACATGTTGAGTTATATGTGTGAAGCCCCTTTTTCCCCACCTTACGGGGTATCTGGTTCTAGTTACCGGTGTAGTGCTGCTCTTCTGTTAGGCTTACAGGATACTGAGTGTCCGCCGGTGGTAGTGGGGATAGACAGGACAGGCTTTCGGATCTGTAGCTCTCATCTTGGTGCAGTTCCTCCATTCCAACAGGGCCTATCAGAGATAAGTGCATTCCCTGCCAGAAAACCTCTTCCCCTCCCCAAGAAATACTGCAGCCTCAGTCAGGAGTAAACATAACTAGGGTCTTTATTCTTCAAGCACAGCATCGCATACAGCACACTGACATCATACAGCACACTGACATCATACAGCACACTGACATCAGCACAGCATACTGACATCATACAGCACACTCTCTTCTCTTTGTACCTGGAGCCAACCCCTGGGGCTTAAGGCCCCAAGAGTCTCTCCTCGACTCCCACCCTCCCTGGTGGAGTATGGGGTAGAATCTTCCACTCCCCTGAGGTGGGAAGGCCTGGAACCAGGTGCCTGGTCCAGGATGGATAGAGACCCTATCTCACTGAAGAGTGAGGGAAGAACCACACACCCCACTCCCACTGAGGGGAGGGGGAAGAACTATATTTGGAGCTGAAGCCCCTTTTTGTTACCAGGGGAGGGTGCCGGGTCTTAGCCCCATGTGGGCAGTACCTAGGCCTTAGGAACACCCCCCTGTCACTCAAAGGAGCTGTTTACTGCAGCAGGGCATAGATTTAACCCTAACACTGCCTGCACTTGTAGCAGGGCTTATGTGTTAGTCAGGGAAATCAGTAGCCCAGGGGGCACCTGGCTAATGTGTATCACTTAACGTACATATTGTAATCCTTTTTCTGCCAAAATAGCTGTCTGCTACGGGGTAAGAGTACTTTTGCTTTCATCTACAGACATTGTATAAAATGGTAATAAGGAGGAGTTGCTGGACATACAGAGCAAAATGGTCTTTATTCTTTTTATCATTCACTGATGTCACTTTTCCTTGGTTTGCATGTCAGCTAAAAATATCACAATTCCTAGATTTGCAAATGATACAGTATACATCCGATCAAGCAGACTTTAGAATTGTCGTCAAGTAATTGGTTTAGAGAATAATGCAAGTATTCAACAACTGTTGACACGTTGCTCTTCTTTGCCAATCTTTATAATGCTGGCTTATTATATGTTTTTAGTCTAAAGCCATCAAGTTCTGCCCATCTTCTGAAAATAAATGTCAATTTGCTGAACTGTGTAGGCCATTAACATTTATTGTAATTTCCATTTTAACGGTAAGCACCTACTTATGTGGTGAGTAGCTTTATTTTTTATCATAAGTGGTACTACTATTTTCAAGCACTTCTATAAACAAGCACATAAATGGTCAGCCACTAGCCCTGCATCCCCCCAAAAATATTAATTTATTTGCTGACAAGGGGGGCTGCAATGAAGATTGATGCATTTCTGGTTTTAATATGGACAATATCTTTATACAGGATAAAAAAGCTGGCCATCGTTTGTGGGATTGAGGCCTAACAATCATGGTTTCAAGTACTCAAATGTGACGGTGTTCGTGTCTGACCAGGAGACCGACTGGCAGGGCTGAGGCAGGATATGGGTACTGACCACAGGCCTTGAATAAAAATCCTGATCAAAAAGAATACCCGGGCACAAGCCAGGGTCGGGTCAAGGGGCAGCAGCAAGGTCGGGGTCACGGTTCTAAGATCAGGGCAGGAACCAAGTCGGCGTCACAGTTCCGAGATCAGAGCAGATGCAGCAGTGATATCAGGGGGTCGCAGTTCCAAGGTCTGGAGAGAGGAAATTGGAGTCCAAGTACAGGCAAAGTTCAGCAAAGGTGACAGGCGAGGCACAATCAGGATACCAAACAGGGTCAAAGAGTATCAGGATCAGACACCTTTCTCAGGCACTAGCTTCCTTATAAAGGCCACAAACTGGTGAAGCGGATTACAACCTTCATCCAGGTTGAGGGCGGAATGAAGCCACTTCGGCCATCTTGGGTGAGGGTGAAATGACGTCCGATTTCAGCCATCTTGGTGGAGGCAAGGAATTCAGGGATGTGTTGGTGTTGAAGGGGAATGGCAGCGATGGCACCAAAACAATGGACATCTGATTTGATGTTTCCTTTCTATAATGGAAATTGATGCTGTATTTTTTCTGAAAAGTGTAGCCTTTGTAGGCTATGATACAATAAATGAATTGAAAAGAGGACTTGTAGTAAATGTTATAGCCTATTGTGACGGTGAGGGGGTAACCAGGGTCAATAATAAAGTTTAAGCTCACTTGGTTACTGTGGCGGTAGGGAGGGTTTGGCCCGGGATTAACGGGGTTACCCCCCAAGGGCCCCCCCTCTAACCTCGCCAGGGAGACAAGGGGTTAACTGGGCTGAGGCCCAGAACTGTGACTTAACCCTTGCAAAATAACATGAAAATGCTTATTCCCCTGTGTAAATGATGTTGTTGCTGTAACCTGATTTCTTCAAGTGGATAAGACCTAAGTACAGCGGCTACGATTCCAGAACGCAAGGGGTTAAAAACATCGCAACAAGGAAACTTGCCCTGCTTCAGGATTTCGTTAGCCCTGGGGATCCAGCAAATCCCAGAGAACCAGAAAAGACTTTGCACATTCACAGAAGGATTGGACTGGGGCTATGTATTTGGCAATTTGCAAAAGGACTACATTTTAAAGGACAATCTTCTGGTGCTTTGCACCTTTCTGGACATTATCCTCTGTTTCTCTACCCGTGAGTGTAATTATTAAGTTTATTCTGCAGTTGTCGTGTGTTTGCCTATCAAGGGAATAAATCTCAGTTTATTTTGCTCAACCTGTTCTGCTCAATCAGGACCCACAAAATATAAATGTGTTATTAAGCGCGTCCCCGTGACAGTTACCCCTGATCCGTGTTTTGGGGTCCTAGAGTATCAGCTCTTGAATGAATTCCTGGTAATAAAAAGGGAGGAGAGGTGTACACACTGTACTCTTATAACACTCCATGTCTGCAGCCTCAGCACGTATAAATAAAAAAACTAATTCTTCAATACAAAAAAATAAATTGAAATTAGGGGAGGGGAGTGTGATTGTGACAGTAATTGACTGTGTGTAAATTATGCGACAATAAATAATGTTTGTGTTTTTGCCTTTCCAGGAGTGCAAGCAAGCAGAGATTGCTAGGCTAGGAGTTTCAGGGTGGGTTTTGCGGAGAAAGTCTTTTCAGATTGTGGCTATGTAGAGGGGTCCCAGTGTTACTGGATACCCCAAAAATGTAGCCGGGAATCAGGTGAGATTCTCGGATACATTGAAGCCCGGTGCTCCAGTCAAAATCATACCCAGGGAAAGTTCTTGCAGGTCACCGCGAGGAGTCCCGGCTTCAGTCAGACCAGAAAGGTAAAAAGGGCATAGGGGATCAAGGTATCCCCAGAATGGTACCGGGGTCCCTAGTATAAGGGTGGATGCCCAGTTCATGCCCAAGTCACCCTGATCCGGGTATAGAGGTTCAGTGGGTGCTCCAGCTATGGGGTCCTATTTGTGTGCCAAATGTAAAGTCAGGTTTCTACAGTGTGGCAGGGATAAGGCTAGTAAGAGTAGAGGGTATATCTCCTTATTCTACCCCTGACACCAGAAAGGGGGACTTAGACATTTTTAGCACAAGATACAGTGTAAAGGTATATTTTATTAAAGGGTTATATTTAATAGGTATATATGCTTGTAACCTGTATGTAAACAGTGGGATTTCCAATTCCCGGGTTCCAAGAAGACCAGCTGGCCACCAGGCTTGGTGCCACTATGTTTGCTGAGGTCCCGGACTTGAGAACCTCAGGGATTCCAAGGTGTTAGAACAGGCGGGGTACTCGAGTACCCACGTCCTGGTATAACAAAGGGCAATCTGGCCACCATTTGCCCAGTCCCAGACTTTGAGGAGAATGGACCAGCGGGGGGTTCAGTATGCTAAGAGGCAGAGGTGCCAGGTTGGCACATGCCCCTTAGCAGAATTGGAATCGGTGCCCGCCCGTCTTCAGAATACCGGCAAATCGGTGATAGTCTGGCAGAGAAATTCTCACGCGCTTATTAGCTGTAGTGTTTTGTGAATGGGACTCCAAAACATATAAGAAACCTAGCAGCCAATCAGGACTTGAGATTCTGAGCGCCAAACCATCAGCGGCAAATTCAAGATCCCAAAAAGATGCTCTGAGAGAAATAGACGCGAGCCGGCTTCAGAGATTTTCAAGGCGAGAAATATTTCTATGTCCCGCTTTTCAGACGCCAAGTTCTGAAAACGGAACGTAGCGTTCGCGGCTGGAACCGCATGCCGAATTGAGTTCCAGGACGTTTGTGAGTACCTCCCGGTCATTGGAATGGACTCTTACAGACTTCATTTTGTAGCCATTTGGACGAGGAAAGTTTAGTTCGTTAGCCCAGATCCCCAGTAAGTGTTTTTTCTATTGCATATTGTGAACCATTCTGTGTACAGTATGTCTTTTCCTGGAATAAATTACAATTTATTTTACTTGCTTGTTTTGCTCAATCATATGATTCCGGTATAAAAAGGTGTAAATTTGTCTGGTCTCTCGTGACACCTATTACATCCATAAAGGCTTGTTTACCCTTTAGCTCTAGCTAAGCCTGCACCCTCCACTTATCTGTTTGCCGTTCACCCTTACCATTGGAACATTCAGCCATTATTGTACAACAGGCACCCATACTTGCACTTAGTTTACATTTTCCCCTACACCTACAGCATCTATATTTCTGCTGTCAGCCACTCTGTCACTACACGCACTTACTGATTTAGATTGTGAGCTCTATGGGGCAGTGATTCTGTGTAACTTTGTATCTCTACTGTCTGTTTTAGAACTGTTTAAAATCCTGTGAACATACATACATACATACATACATACATACATACATACATATGTACAGTTACTTCATATGCACAATACCTACAGAATAAACAAATCACACAGGGCGGGCGGTCCTTTGGAGAAGTAAGTGTGTGACACACAAGAGGTGATCTACACAAAGAAGGTCTATTTAATTATAGCTTTAAGGGTTAGTTCGGATTCACTATCCCTGCCAATCTTAATATAAATATTACACCATAGTAATTCATGCCAGTGCTGTATAGACAGAAGATTGAACAGTACTAAATGCAGCGCATTTATCGAGTACAATATGATATTTGTTCCCGAAAGAGAAAGGAATATGTTATCAGTCGACACATGTTTGTTTTTCCCATGGGTTTAGTCTGCGGGTTTCTGCTGTACAGGTAGAACCAGTTCTAAGACGGATAGCTTGGCAGGTAGCAGTGCTAGTGAAGAACAGAACAATATTTCACAGTGTAAACATCTCCTCCTTATCACCCTAAGGAGCAGTGAAGGAAGGATCCATATCTCTGTTGTCCACGGCTGCAAAATACTTTGTTACAAGTTACCAAAAAATAATTACAAAAAAAAAAAATCAACATTTCTAAAGAGTTTGTAGTCGAAGTGATGGAAAGCTTCAATACACTAAAATACACAATTGCCCCAGGAACTCCCAAAGGGGCAGTTCCATGAAGCAAGTACACACCAAAAAAAATACCTACAGTACAAGATACCTTTTCCATCATTGTCACATGCCTCAGAGTGCAAGAATGTCATCGTTTTCTGTTTTCGAGAAATATTGATAGCACTTTTTAAAAGTGGGCACTAGAGATTTTTTTCCACGCATCAGCGTACTTTGCGATTTTCACCCTTTCCAGTTTGCGGCAATCCAAAAAGTCCCAACAAGTTCGCTTAACGCTAAAAGACAACGGGCACTGCATGTTCGATTCGTTTTCCTTATTGATGCTTTCGAAATTCGATCAAACATAAAAAAGAAAAACAAAAAAGTTAAGTTACGGAGTTTCAATTTTGCCACTTTAAAAAGCGAAAGAGGGAATATCTTATTATTATTATTAGACCAGGCAGAATTAGAGATAGTTCAAATTAAACAACAAAAAATTTTCAGGGATAAACAAGACTACGACACTGGTTGTCAGAGAGATTGGGCAAAGAAATCTAAAGAGACTAATGTCACGAAGGTAGAAAATAAGAAACCTAATCTAGTGATAGGATCCAAAGAACCCAAAGTCAACAGGAGCAAATTTATACACAAGGGAGCCAATAATGGCCCAAAAAGACCCTCTACTAATGTCCTAGTTCCTACACCGTTCGTTCTGGTCAAACAACCTCTGCATGATAAAAATCTATATCTGCAACAAAAAAGAGCTAAGGAACGTTATGATGCCTTCACATTACCTCAATTAATGCCTATTCCGGTCGAGAATAGATATACATTGCTGTCCGACATAGGATCAGAGAGTGATGTGGAAAGCATCTCGTACACACCACTCCCTACACCAGCTATTAAATCAAGCTTTTATTTTTTAGAATGGAGGAAGGAAAGAGATCACATCTTCCCAGAGGTGGAAATAACCAAACATATATCAGAAATCCAACCTCCACTAAACCACAAAAAAAGAAAGACAGGACCCGAGGGAGAAGAGGAGGTACTAGTAGAAATCGGGTAAAGTCTAAGATAGAGCATCCGAATATCTTCAATATCAGTCAGTATCATCTTACTGATATTGAGAAAAAAGTACTCAACAAAGGGCTTAAGTTTGCTCCAGTCTGTGGACCAAATAGTTTTAATCTCTTTATAGATGTTCACAAATTTGCCCGCAAACTCGCCCTGAAAAAATATTTTGCTAGGGATACAATCACTAATCAAATCAATCCCATTCAAGAGGTACGCAGCACTACTGACCCTCAAGAAAAGATTTTTTAAAAAGCATCCACCTTCTATCCAAAGTTCGCGCAAGGACATCTAGTGAGCTCCTTTGTTGAGATGGTCAGCATAGATTTAGAGAATTCATGTAGAACATACAAAATCAAAAAAGATAATTTAAATATTAAAGAAAAAGAGGCAGTCCAAAATCTAGAGAATAATGAATCCATTGTCATTAAATCCACTGATAAGGGTGGGGGTATTGTGGTCATGGACAAAGAATATTATTTAGAAGAGTCCATGAGATTACTGGGAGATAAGACCACATACCTCCCCCTTATCAGTGACCCTTTGGTGCATTTCAAAGCCGAACTGGGAGAATTGCTGACTTCTGATGTAGATAGCGGGGCAATATGTGAGGATGAGTTCAAGTTTTTGTCAGTTCAGTTTCCACGTACACCGTTATTTTACTTTATACCTAAGATTCACAAAAATGTAACTGCACCTCCGGGGAGACCTATTATTTCTGGTATCTCTTCCCTCACTTCAAATCTTTCACAATTTATAGATCACCATCTTCAACCCCTAGTTACTGGTGGTAGATCCTATTTGCGAGACACGACACATACGCTACAAATTTTAAAAGATCTAAAATGGCAGCATGGTTACATTCTTGCCACGGCTGATGTAACATCTTTATACACAGTTATTGACCATCATCAAGGATGCCAGGCCGTGTCTCGCAAATTGGAACACTCCAGTGGCTATTCACGCACTAAGAGGGATTTTTTGATGGAGAGTATTTGGTTTATTTTGACACATAATTATTTCACTTTTAATTCCCACTATTACATTCAGAAATGTGGTACCGCTATGGGCACGAGGTTTGCTCCTAGTTATGCCAACTTATTTATGGATAGTTGGGAGGAGGAGTTTATCTGGAACAACTGTCCTCTAGGAGCAAACCTGGTGCTCTGGCGGCGCTACATTGATGATGTGATCTTTATTTGGTCAGGCACACAGGACTCCCTAAATGATTTTTGCACATATTTAAATCAGAATCACCTTAATCTTAAGTTCACTTGTAGTTTTAGTACTGAACACATTGATTTTTTGGACCTTCACATATATGTCAAAGATGATATATTGCACACTAAGACCTTCTTTAAGCCTGTGCAGGCAAATAACTATGTACGCGCAGATAGTCACCATAATCCGCAGGGACAACTGGTGCGTCTCAAACGTAACTGTTCCGAAGAAGAGATTTTTAAGAAACAAGCAGAAGATTTAAAACAAAAATTTATTAATAGAAAATATCAAGAGTTTGAATTAAATAAGGCTTTTAATCAGGTCAATGAGATCAATAGGGATACTTTACTTCAGTATGATGTTAAAAAGAAGGAAACATTAAATAGATGTCACAATCAGGTAGCGTTCATCACTCAATACAATGAGATGGCGCCAAAAATTAAACAAATCATAAACAAATATTGGCCTATTTTATTACAAGATGAAGTATTAGCAGATATCCTTCCAAAAAAAGCTAATATTATATTTTCAAAGGCTAATAACTTGAAATCCAAATTAGCTCCCAGTTGTCCGGTAAAACAAAAAAAAAACAGAAACTAGGAGGGAGTCTGAAAGGTTTCTTTACCTGTGCAAAGTGCGTAGCATGCTACTTTAGTAAAAATGCTAGACAATTCACATCTAACGTCACTAACAGGAGTTACCCTATACATAATTTCATTAACTGCCACTCCATGTATGTTATATATCTATTACAATGCCCTTGTGGCTTACAATATGTGGGCAGAACAGGGAGAACGTTCCAGAGACGTGTCTATGAGCATATCTATAACATTAGGAGGGGCTTGGTGACACATAGTGTTTCGCATCACTTTTTTCTGTGCCATGATAAAAATCCCAAGGGTCTTATCTGTCAGGCAATTGAGCAGGTTGATGTTAATCCCAGAGGGGGGAGTAGACTCCAGCAAGCCAGTATGCGTGAAGCTTACTGGATATATGAACTAAAAACTCTCTCCCCAAAAGGAATGAATATCGACTTTGAACTCAAAGCCTTTCTATAATTATTTTTAAGTTATTTTCATTAATTCATTGTTCTGCCTCTTTATATTTGTATTTATTTTTAATGTTCTTTTAAATGTTTTTAATGTTTTTATGTTATCCCATTTAATGTTTTATGTCTGTTTTGTATGTAGATTAGCATAGGCCTTTCTTTATGTGCTGCCTTTTATCAGTCCAACACGGGGTTAATATAATTATCTAATCAACCAATAAGAACTTTGGACTGACGGTATATATACCATAGAGACTAAAAGGCAAGCACATCCCTTGAAGAAGTACGCGCATGCGTACGAAACGCGTCGGGAAGTTTCGAGTTTTTAGAGTGTTTCCAGATCGTGGTGAAGTCTGCAGTCCCAAGAGGAGAAATCTGCAGTCTTCTAAGTGCTACAACCGATTTGCGGCGATATCGCGGTTGCTGAGGAGGATTGGAGAAAGTGTGTCTGTGGTGGGACTACAGTGGAGGAGACGTTACGTCCGCCTAGAGGCCCCGTCATCTGAGTCACCTGCCTTCCATCCCGGTCACGTGTGGACGCCAAGCAGAGTGCTCCGGTCGCCATCTTGAGAGCCAAGCTGCATGCATCCAGTTCGTTGCCTTAACTTTTCCAGCATCTTGTGAGTAGGGTTGTAATTGTACCCCTCCGGATGCGGTTTATGCACCTTCCACACCCCAATAAATTTGCTTTTTATTAGTATTAAGGCCGTGCTAGTGTTTTACGTTTGTATGTCTTGTATGTCTCATGTTGTCAGTCTTTGTCCACCCCCCCCAGTGTTGATTTACTGCACCATTATCTTTTCTTTTCTCTTCTTTCCACATATATCCCGTTGAGGTGAGAATCATCATATTCCATCATCCTAAGGACTCGATTTGGACTATACACCATAATCGGTTTGATATTTTAACCCCTTTGGCGCCGGTTACCCCTTTTTTTGTTTTGTCACTCTGACTGGTTGTACTACCAGTTATTCACCTGGCTGCCTATATATATTTATCCATTTGTTGTATTATTGGCGCTGTTCTGCACCCATTCTTTTTTCTGTTATTACAATTTGGACCATTTCATAGAACTTGTGGCTCCAATATTCAAAACATTTTTGCTACTTTTATGTTGCTTTTAAGAAGCAACAGTGAAGGGAATCTCGGGACGTTCACACATCTCTAATGGACACCATAGTGTAAGAATCCGTGAGTCTTGCTACCCTCGGCGAGCTTCCTGCTTACCTCAGCCCTATATCGGGTGCTCCGCTTCCCCCGCCTCCTGCGGCGCGTCACCTGGGCCATCTACCAGCCGCCAGTCTACAGGCGCGGCACGCGCGAGAAGTAATGCAGACTCCTCTGTCCCCGTGTTGGGGCATCATCGGCGCGCCACGTACGCGCGGGACGCGTGCTTTACACGCGCAGGTACCGCATCACCAATCCCAGTCAGTAAACCTTCCCACACCTGTCTCCTGCGCCTCTTCAGCCGATCACAGCAGGCGCTCCTGACACGCCCCTTTCGCTCCTTGTCCTCATTGGTCCCAGTATGCCTTATATGCTCAGCCGTCCCACTGGTTCATCGGCTGAGCATAAAACTGCCTACGTGCGAAGTGTTCACTGCTGTCTGGCCTCCAGAGTCTTGTCTTGTGCTTCCTGATCTTTGCTCCTGACGTTAGCTATTCCTCCGGATTCCGCTCTTCTGATCTCCTGACTCCGGCTACGACGATCCGCCTCTCTCCAATCCAGACCACGGCTAAGTAGCTCCTACGATCCGCTGCTCTCCATCACCGACCTCGGACAGTATTACTGACCATCCAGACCTCTCCTACCCCGACCAATCTACACTCCAGATGCGCCCATGCGGCTGTGGGTTGGTGGAATATCTAATCCCCATCTCGGCCTCGCGGTCATGCCTTGTTTGTGGTGAGCACTCTGTAACACATAGTTACTTTCTAAAAACTGCTCAATAACTCAGTCTTGATCACTGCAACTTTGTCATCTTTGCTGTCTTTTTCCCTTGGTATTAGCTTCTAACTGGCGCATAACAGCAGCAGTGTGCACAAAGAATCTGTGGTATTTGTTATTGAGCTTTTCATGGTTAGGCTCCTGAGCCTAAATATGCAAAGCTAATAAACCTATGTTAATAAATATGAACAATGGAAGAATGGCTCATGTTGCAGAGGGCTTTCAGTTTATTACAATTCTTATATATGTTACTATATGAAACAAATATATATATTCACCGCACTTCTTTGTGTAAGGAGCATACTGCTGGTGAAAAGATTGGCCATATATATGTGAAAAAACAGGAAGTGAGTCCCTGGGAGAAGTGCAGGGATTCCCTTTCTGTTTTTTCACTATATGGAACAACCCATTTTTATACTGTGATTAAAAGTGATACAACCTCTAACACAGATTTCAATCAGTCTGCTGCAATGTAAAGATTGATATAATGGTTCAAAAGCCTGTAAAATGAACCCTGTCAAATACTAAAATGGTACTGTCACATGAGACCAGGACTATCACACCAGGGATCAATTCACCAGACAGAATCACAGTGTTTATGAAATTAATTTATTGGAAAAAGAAATATCCACAACTATTTACAGTAAATCAACACACTTACAACTGGGAAACTGGGGTTACCCTGTGAACTGGGTGCAGGGACCTCCCAAAAGAGATTTTCCCTGATCGTTCTTCCTGCAGCTTCTACCAGTAACTCACAGCATCTTTTCAGCGGCCTCAACTAAAGAACTCTGAACTCTCAGCTAAAGCTGAGCTGATCTTATCTGATCTAGCTAGGGGTCTCCCTCCCCACCCCCCAGATGTTTGTAATATGACCAGCCCCTGATCGGTGGGTGGAAATGCAACAACATACACAGTTACATGCAAAGTTTTACTTGGAAAGATCGCAGACCACTTTGTAACATTCTAGCTGAACATATCATTAACCCCTGGTTCCTGAAGAGCTGGAACCAGGCTTACAACACATAGACAGACAGACAGACAGGACACACAAACATAATATAGATGTATTACTGACATGTAGGGGTAATGGCAGCCTTGACCTTTATTAAAAGCAGTCACATTTACCCCTACCGTCACAGGTACATTGATTGATATAGAGCAGATAGGTAGGCCAAGGTTTGAAACAATTCCTCATCTATATTTGCTTAATGCAGCGAGATGTTGAATCCCACTACACTGGAATCTGGTTCCATCTCTAGAGCTTTGGATGTCGAGCATGTGGGAGGTGTCTGCAATGAAAAAATGACACCTATCATACAAAAATGATCAGGCAAATTTGAAGATATATGGAATCCCTGGATGGGTGTATGTATGTCTTTATTTATATAGTGCCATTAAAGTACATAGAGCTTCACAGCAGTAATACACGTGACAATCATATAAATAACAAATAATACAAATAACAGATCATGGGAATAAGAAACAAAGGGTGCGAACCCAAAGGAATTCTCATATTCATATGAGAATTCATTATTACAGAATCTACATGCATGTTGTTAATAAAACTGGTTTGTTCAAATACGATATCATATTAGTTAGACTTGAGACTCCAAAGGGCTGGTTCTTGGTCAAGTGTATTAGATGAGTTACTGCAGACTCAACAAAGTAACTGCAAACAGATGATAAGAAAGTTGCAGTTAGGAGGACATAAACATGTAATCATTTACTTATATATTGATAATGTGCAAAAATGGTCCCCTTTGTGACCATGTACAGTAACAAAATGTTATATTGCCAGAATAAGGGAGGAGACATCAAAGCAAATGGTGCAGCTCCCAATCGGTATTAATACCAGATGGTGCAAGAGATTTACAGTATGGTGGAAAATCCAGTACATTTCACGTTTGTTTAACATATTTAATCTATCGAAAGAAATGGTGTGCTCTAAGCCAACTGTGTTTCCACCACAGCTAAATAACCTGGCTAGTCAGAACAAGTGGTGTTCAAAACATGACAAATGCAGCAAGTAAATTCTGATGGCTCACAACATCCGGAAGACAAACGTTATGGAAAAACTACCAGCGCAAAGAACATGTTTGGAGATAATAATGGATTTATAATGTCAATTAAATAAATAAAAAAAACGCAAATTTATGCCATACGTAAAATACACTCAACACTACAGAAAGAATTAGACAATTAAGTTTGAAATTAGAACGATACAAAATTACCAGAGGCTTCTTAGAGGTTTCAAAAGTAACCGATGGAAAAGCAACTTTGTAGCAGTCCACAGTGAGGGGAAGATAGACAAAATTGGAGATATAGCGCACAGCCAGGAGAGTGGGTCAAAAATAGTATAACAAATATAGCTTTATTGGTCCATTTAAAAACGGAGGTATAACAGCCCTCCTACATGTTTCGTGCAAATAGCACTATATACCTCCATTTTTAAATGACCAATAAAGCTATATTTGTTATACTATTTTTGACCCACTCTCCTGGCTGTGCGCTATATCTCAAATTTTGTCTAACTTCACTCTACTATTAGTAGCACGCATCAGACACAGGAGGCATTCTAAATATGTGACTATATTTACACTCAATCAACTCATGTTGTTCAATAGTGGTTCTGGGACTATCCCAATGAGGTTTTGAGGAGTGGGTTCATACCCCCTTTCTCTCTCCCTTCAGGGTAATTTTGTCTCTTTTAAGAACTCCACGCCACATGGGATTTGTTTTGTTTTTTACTCACTATTATTCATTACTAGCCCCATATCCTGCGCCTTTGATTATTTCTGACTATTGTGAAAGTATATCATACGGATCCGGCACTAGAGTGTGCGTATACCACTAAAAAAAAATTCCACGTGGAGGGGAAGGTAGAGACAACGCTGATAGGGACAGCACCCGCCCTCAGCTCCTCAGTGTTTTTTTTTTTTTTTTACCATTCTCTTTAATGCCAAATGACGAATCAAAAAAATCATATGTTACGCTGTGCTCACCACGGACAAGGAGGAACCCTGAAACTGAGGTGAGATGGGTAACAAACTGCACCCACAGCTACGGGGACACGCCTGGAAAGTGGAAAATAAGCGTCTGGAACCGTCCGGGAGTATAAGATAAAGTAAGATACTCGCCAAACGAGAAGGGAGATTCCAGAAGATAGGTGGTACCGAGAGCCTGGGGTCCAAAGCCGGGAGGTAGGTCAGAATCCACAAACCGAGGTGAAGGGGTCGGGGAGTCCAGGAGGTCAGGATACAGACCAGGGGTAGAAGACCAGAGCGGATCCACAGCCAGGCCGGTTCGGTACGCAAGGGATCACTAAGGAGACAAAGAGACAGGAACTGAGGCAGGCACGACCGTGGTTAACACAGGACATACAAAGCTATGCTCAGCCAAAGAATGAATGGCTGAGCAGGGTATAAGTAGGAGGAAGGACCAATAGGGAGAGGGGGAGTAACGAGGGAGCGGCCCCAGGGAAGATGGAGATAGGTAGGGAAAAACTTACCACAGCTGCGCTGGATGTGCAGCTTGTGAGCGGTGCACGCGCATCAGGCGTGTGCGCCGCGCGGGAGAGGCGTGCGCGGCCTCAGCTGGGGAAAGGAACTCCCCCTGAGGGAGGACGTAAAAGTCCTCGGCCATGCGCGCGTTCAGTAGCCGCCTCGGGGAGCGGAGGGGAAGGAAGATCGAAGGGGAGAGCCAGAGCAGAGGTAAGTGAGGTCGCGGGAGGAACCCCCTTAGGGAGAGGTGTTCCCCTGGACCTTACATCATATAACCTGATCGTACGCAGAAATAGGATATAATAGGAATAGGATAAGTGGCAAGCGGTTTATAAAGCACTTTGGACGTCACAGGAAAATCATCACACAATCTATGTTTAAGATGCCACCTCCGTATGGAAAAGTAAAGGCAAGGAGATGTCATTTCCTAAATAATTTGTATGATGATTGTTTCTTGAGCATATTTTTAATCCAATTTCCCCTTAATGCTGTTGATCTGAATGCCAATGATCTCTCCTAATGCAGATTAGCATACAGTATCTGATTTTGCATCTGTGTGACTCAGATTCTATCTATAGACAGATACACGGTGTGTATATGATTACAATGCAATATGTACTAAAATAGAGGCTGCAAATGTCTACTCCCTCAAGTTCTTTCAGATCCGGTGTAACATGTAATGTGCATCCCTGCCCACCAAAGATGCAAATAAACATACAAATTATAACTATGTAAAGAGCCCGAATGATGACATTGAACTTAAAATAAAATGCAGCCCCAAAATAGGAAAACAAGCTAAAAACAGAATTTGAGTGAGAAATACTCCACAAATATGAATCACAAGACTGCTATTACCCTCGTCCTTGATTGTATATGTATTCAGGGCTCAAATAGAGAGAGATTGTATATGGTCGTATTTGTTTTTTTAATACAAATTACCTGCATATTTTCCTATTTTATAGATTCATCCCCCACCTTCCCTATATAGTCAAATTGTTGTCATATAATGTCTATCCACCTTCCTAGTCTCAGCACCTACTGCAATTTTGCTGCATACATACAGTAATTAGTAATGAATAGGGTGAAAACAACTATTGCTGCTTTCAAATTATTTTGCATGGCAAAACTCGTACTTAAATGCAAAGGGCCCTGAATGTAGACGTGATGATCAATTCAAATGGATAATTTTTGGACTATCTCCATGATTCGCAGTATTTGAAGCCGTTTTGGACACAGTTTGCAGTTGAGAGTTTTATAACTCTGTAATTGTTTTCATGTAACCAGCAGTATTTGTCAGTTCTGTTCTCTGTTCCCATGCTTTTCAGTGCTCACACAAAACAACATGAAATTGGTCTTGGATACTGCAGGAATCTGCCAAATTTCACAAGATTTAAAGATCCAGACTCTGAAATAGGAGAGAGAGGTAGAGAGAACAAGAGAGAGGGTGAGATACTTGTGAAGAAGCATGGTATACCTGGGAAATGAGCTTTTTTTGCATAGGGTATGTAAATTAATATATTTCCCAGTTACCATCAGTGTGCTCACAGGTATTTCTCCATGTATTCTATAGGTGTGGGCAGAGGCGGATGTAGCTCGGGCGGGGGCAAGCAGTCACTCACAACCTTCAGTGTCTTCTGCCAGGTTTGGATCCGCCCCCCTGCTCCACAGGTAGGGACTTGGGGGGTGAAAGAGACACTGGTGTGGGGTGAGAGAGAGACTGGTGTGGGAAGTGAGGGTGAGAGAAGGACTGGTCAGGGGAGGAAGGCGAGAGACTGGTGGGAGGAAGGAAAGGGAGGGTCATTGGGGGGGATAGAGACTGGTGGGGGGAAGGAAGGGAGAGAGACTAATGGGGAAGGGAGAGAGACTAGTGGGGGGTGGAGGAGGAGGGGTGATAGACTAGTGGGGGGGGGGGGAAGGGGAAGAGAAAATGGTGGGGGGAAGGAGGAGAGAGAATGTGGAGAGAGAGAATGTGAGAGGAGGAGGGTGGGAGAGAGATGGAGTATGTGTGTGAGAGAGGGCAGGGGATTGTGTCAGAGGGGAAATTGTGTCAGCGGGACCATGATGACACAGGGATACTGACAGGGGGATTGAACCCCCCACCACCCACTCAGCAACCCTCATTTGTACAGGAAAATGGGGTTTACAAAGTGCTGGTTCTTGCCCCAGGCGATAGGTCCTCCTCTGGCTGATGGTTTGGAGAGGTATATAAGTCAATGGGTACTAAATAGGTCTCTCTATGTCTTTCTCTCTCTTTCAATCTGTATCTCAAATTACTCACCTTATGTGTAACGGTCCAATAAATAACTATCAACTGAAGGTCTTCCACACCCAAAACATAGACAAAAATCATTTTTTTATTTTACATAATCAAGCAGAAGTTGTGGTGCCAGCCGGTACCTTTATCAAAACAATGATTAAAACATAGATTACAGTTGAAATACCTAAAGACCAAACAGCCACATGTGCAAACGCCGTGGGAGGCCACTTAATTTGCGGTACCAGGCTCCTCTGAGATAATCAACATACCAACGTTCACTTCTAATTCTCACTGGTTATTTTTCGTTTAAGATAATGGATCTAAATAATAGAAAGTAACCATCTGTTTAACAAGATCAGGTTCAGAAGGAATCTGATACCTTTGCACTAAGTTCATGATGACTTAAGATAACGATGTATTTAACATGGAATAAAACTGACCTTATGCTGTTCATTGGAAGAGAGCTGAAACTGCTGCTATCGCTTAATTTTCCCATCTCATAGATGGGTTTTTTAAGGCCTTCTTATTGCATTGGTGTCCAATGTAGGAACGTTTCCTAGTAATGCAAGCAGTTTATACTTCTTTTCTTAATGCAAATAGAAGGTAAATAGGGGACAGACAAAGAACAGATACTGATTGTGGGAGATCTGGAGGCTGAGATCTCCTAACGTGTTTCTATAATTCAGGGGCAGTTCGGATCGCTGACATATTTCTCAAACAAAAATGCTTACAAAAATGTCAATGTAACAACGTCTATCGGGAGTTATTTTGTGTCAAGGCCTGGAGTCCTATTCCAGAGGATGCTGCATGGAAGAAGAACAGGGGAAATCTCTTTAGGGAGTTCCCTATGCTTAGTTCTATAGGGTAACCCCAGTTTCTCCCAGTGGTTTGTTTGTGTGTTGTTTACCTTTGTACAGTTGTGGATACTTCTTTTTCCAATAAATTCATTTTATCAACGCGGTTGTCCTACCTGGCGAATTGATCCCTGGTGTGATAGTCCTGGTCTCCCGTGACATGGGGTCTTGAGGACTGGAGTTGAAAACCCCTGATATAGAGAACACATTTCATTACGTAAAATAAAACGTTTGAAGTCATTTTGTGGGGTGGGGGGGATCTGCACCCATAAGCTGTCCGGTAACTGTATTATTACTTAGAAAAACAAGGCACTATACTATGGTGATTATATTTGGATATAAATACTGGATAATTAACACAATTATGCTTTCCACTTTGCTCCATATTATCAAAGCCCATCGTAAAGGAAAAACCGGGTCCTTAAAAATAGGTTCATTTTTGTTGATGTTGATTGAATATGGATGACATGATGAGACCTAGTGTATCATTAATAATGTTATCACTTTATGCTTTCAGACGCTGCTTTATTTCATTTATCTCTTGTCTGGTGAACCACACGTCAGCTGAACGTGATGCGGTCTTATTTCACAAGTGTGAATTGCAAGAAGCATCAGCACTGCAAACCTATCAGTCACAACAAGACAACCATTAAAGCTAGGGAACGTTTGCAATAAAATAAAGTTAATTATTTATTATCGGTAACTATAAGAAAACTTGGTATATGTAAAAATCGTAGCCACATTGGTGCATGCAGTTAAATGCACAATGTATTGTACCTTATACATTATGATGTAATCAGTGACAATGAATCACTTTACATCTCAACAATGTTCCCGACTAACATCACAGTATTTAAATGGGGAAAAAATAATCAATCCATAAAACACACAAGCTTTTCTTATGACAGTGAGGAGTTGTGTATAGTAATAAAGAGGCCATGATGCACACAGTGACAAATGTGTCAATAATAGGAAAAAAAATAGAAAACATCCAAAACATCAATAAGGATAAGCTCAGAATTAGAGGTTCTATTACTTGCAATAGTAATGTTATCATTTATAGATGGACTTGAGGATGCGGTAAGGATTATATAGGAAGGATAATTAGACCACTGAAGGTGAGAGTCATGGAGCACCTTAGAACGAGCAAGAGACGGATATTTGGTTTCCCTTATCCAGGCACTTTTTAGAACATCACAATGGTGATACCAGCTCTTCCACCCTCAGTGGCCTAGAACAGGTCCCTTTACCTATTAGGAAGGGTGACCGACAGAAGATCCTGAATCAGAAGGAGATGTTTTGGATTATGACGTTGAACACATTGGCCCCATGGGGCCTTAATGTAGATTGGGAATTGAAACATTTCCTCAACTAAAACATTTTTCCAGATATGATAGACATTTAATCATTTGATTTATATTCAACTATTGACACATCTATATCTTTGATATATTGCTCTTCTCCTTTTTTTTCTACTGTGTTCCTGTTATTTATTGTTATTTTTTGTCATTTTTCATGCTAAACTTCATATATATTAACACTTTAGGTACTTAAGTTTACTACTACAGTTTTGTCCAAAGTCTCTTTTTACCATCTTTTGTAACTAATATCTTGGTCTTTCAGAACAATCTGACCCTAGTACATACTGTATATGTATAGATCTTGTAAATGGTCCATTTCGACTTTATTGGGACAATATATTTATCTTTTGGCACACGTTTAGATGTACATTTTTTATGTACATTATTCATTTGGATCTACATAACATTATATTTGTTATTATACAATTGATCGTTTCTTCATAATTGATGGGTATTAATGATATATTATTCATCTTCATTTCAGATGTAGATCGGTCCAATGTAGAGTTCGTCTTTAAGAAATTCATGTTTTATATACAGTAAATATGACTGTATTCTTCACACCCCAAAGTCAATGCTATATTCATGTGACATTTGTCTTGAAACTCTTCATCCCAGGAATCACTACACAATTCATTTTGTTTAGATGCTTGTTTTTATTCTCTGCAGACATTAACATTGTGTCTTGTATAAATTGATATATTTAATCTTCTCAGTGTTCATTAATGATCTTCCCACAGCTTGTCAGGAAGCCTCAATACACATGTATGCAGATGACACAATCCTATATGCACACAGCCATAGCCTCTCTGACCTTCAACACATAATTCAGTCTGACTTTTTCAGACTCGAAAACTGGATTTCCCAAAACAAACTGTTTTTAAACACTGACAAGACTGTAACAATGGTGTTTGGTACCAAGACTAAATTTTTAAAGCTTCCAGCGACTGAGCTCCAGATTACAACCAACACTAACACCACCCTAACTCCTGTTACTAGTTTTAAATACCTGGGCATATGGTTTGACTCCCACTTAACATTCGGGATGCACATTAATACCCTGACAACCAAGACCTATGCCAAACTAGGGGTACTTTACAGGAACAAATCCTCCCTAAGTCTCCTGGTCAGAAAACGTATCGCACAGCAGATGCTAATGCCAATTATTGACTATGGAGACATAGTATATGGCTCGGCACCTCAAACCCACCTTCGCAAACTTAACACCCTCTACAACTCAATTTGTCGTTTTGTTCTCCAATGCAACTATAACACACATCACTGCGAAATGCTCAAAAAACTAGATTGGTCATCACTCGAGTCTAGGCGCAAAGTTCACCTTTCCTGTCTTGCCTTCAAATTCTTTATGGGCCAGCTACCCAGCTACCTGAACAAGCTCCTCACCCCTACCACATGCTGCACCTATCACCTGAGATCAGACTCCAAAAGACTGTTCATGGTCCCAAGGCTCAACAAAGTATCCAGCCGCTCCTCCTTCTCTTATCGTGCACCCCAAAACTGGAACAACCTACCGGAGACTCTTACATCCACCACCAGTCTAAGTTCTTTCAAATCTAATGCTGTCACACATTTTAATGTGGTCTGTAATTGTTTCATACGACCATAATACAAATTATCTTTAACTGTGCATGCAATGTCTTGTATATACTGTATACCCTGCTCATTATGTAACTGTATTTGTAAACATGTATTATTTGTCTTAACTCTGTGCCCAGGACATACTTGAAAATGAGAGGTAACTCTCAAAGTATTACTTCCTGGTAAAATATTTTATAAATAAATAAATAAATTAATTAATTCTAAATTAATTATTCAAATGTCATTCAGACTAACTATATTGTTACAGTCATGTTTTCAGCATGAGATCTTTATTTCATATTACTAGACTTATACTATAACCATACAATATGGGATTAACTATACAATAGCCATGATTTGTATGGACTTGCAGGTGAGCCAGCGTGCGCTAACGGGAGGCGGAGCACTGACGTCATGGGGCCAATAGCCCTTGAAGTGCCGACATCAACGTCACGGCACCAATATCACGGCGAAGACGTCGTGATGCTGCTTTGCTGTGATTGGAGGTTTCTGATGTCGGCTGAAAATCCCTGAACCTCAGCACGCCTGAGGACGCTCGCGGGAGCACCCTCTCAAGACATCCTCATTGAGGATGACGGGGCTCTTTGCAGAGCGTCCGCACAGCTCAGCGCTGTCGGTCCTTCTATGGACTCAGCCTTAGAGTATCTCTCCTGTTCCTGGAGGATGATTTTAAACTGCACTACTATGGTAGGCCAATAAATATTTTTAAAAACAAAAAGAAAACAAAAACAAAAAGAGAAACTGGGGCGCTCCCTACCTTATATGGCGTATAAAAATATACTGCCTGTGGGCTAGTGTAAGACCAAGGAAGTGAGTGTATACTAGCCCTTGTCGTAGTTCTGCAGCTGGACCAAGAAGAAGATGAAACCCGGGATCTTCTTATAACGGCAATAGTGTCAGGGTTCTGCTCGCCACAAACCAGGGTCGGACCGCGTGGCTGAGGTAGGGTTGTAAAAGCACCAACCTGAGACCGCGCAGGCTGATCCGGATTGCGCAGTTCGTTGTCATACGTAGCAGGATCAGGAAAGGAGAAGACAGCGTCGTCGTTGTACAAGCCAGGGTCAGGACAGGAGATATCAGGATAAACATTGTTCAGGCAAGCGTTTTGGAAACAGGTAGTCAGGAGAGCCCGCTTCGCTTTGGAGCGCGGGGTTGGCCTCTGCGCGAGCGACGACATGCCCATGGTACTGGTCACAGGGAGATGGTAGGCAGACCAGAATAGCACACCGCTTTGCTGCAGGTGCGCACCGTGTAAGCAGCAAAAGAGTCCTGAGCGGCTGGGGAATCCTCTGTAACAGCGCAGGAACCAGGACACGGTCTCTCTAAATTAGGGAAAGAGTAGGCCCCAGGAACCAGGAAGCTGAAGCTCCACGGGAACCTCCGCTACAGTGCAGGAATCAGAGACGAAGGGCGCAGGGGATACCTTTGCCTCAGTGCAGAAAGCAGGAAGCTGAAGACATAGGGGATACCTTTGCTTCAGCGCAGGAGAACAAGCGGGAGCTTGAAGGAAGCTGAAGGACGCAGGGCGGAACCTTCGTATCAGCATAGGAGAACAAACGGCTTGAAGGGAGCTGAAGGACGCAGGGGGAACTGGTATCAGCATAGGAGAACAAGCGGCTTGAAGGAAGCTGAAGGACGCAGGGCGGAACTGGTATCAGCATAGGAGAACAACGAGTGCTTGTGGCAAAACAGTAGTGACATCCAGTTAGGACTATGCTCGGCAAGGAGCATTGTGGGAAAGCAGTACTTAAAGGCCAGCGGGCCAATCCCCAGCGGGTGTGAGTGTGAAGGTACTGTTCCATGAGTGAATGCAAGTCTAGGTTGCAGTGATAGGCTGCACAGCTGCAATAGATACCAGAGGGAGTGTGTATTGCTTTGGTGAGTGAATCCAGGCTGCAGCAAACATCAGGAGAGGTGCTCAAGGACTGCACAAGTCTGCAAGGTAAGGCAACCAGTAAACCGCGGAGCGGATTCCTTACAAATAGATGTGATGTAGCGGTCAGCGCAAGGTGTTGAACTCAGAAAATAAAAGATAGTAAAATACACAAAATTAATGCATGTAATAGACATAATTGGTCTTGGTGGTTAATGACATTGGGGAAGGGAGGGGGAGGGGGAGGGTAATGGAGGGTAGGGAGTGGAAAACAGATGGTGGTGTAACAATAATAAAATAGTAGAAACAATAATGATATGTTTCAATAACTCACACGGCCTAATGTGAGACCCTTCCCTCAGAGACAAATTGAAGAAAATGGGGACACTGCATATAAATGCTCCAGCAATGTGGGATATATAAGAAGAAAAACTCACACGGCCTTGTGTGAGCCCCTTCCCTCAGTGAATGATGTTGTCAATCTAATAGGGATCAGTCTCGTCTTTCTTTCAATATCTCTGTAGACGGACGTTCACAGAGGTACACAATTGGAGACTTTATAAGGTGAAATTATAACGAGGCTTTATTGTGCTTTCCTTAACATCCGGAAACCATACACAAACAGGGGAAACAAAGCTTCTATTCACTTGGAGTGGTTGTAGTGAAATACCATGCAATTCACAACTCCCTTAGTTAAGCATGTCTCCCAGCCCCAAACACATAGCATGAAATGAACAGATATTAAAAGTCTTGTAAACAAGTCTTATCTGTTTCTGTAGTTTGGAGGGAAAATCTTCTCTGTCCCTGGTTGCTACCTTTTCTTCAGGGTTTGTCAGCATTCAGGTTTAAAAGTTTCCCCTGTGTCTTGGAAGCAGCTCTGCTGTGTCTTTGAGAGCTCAAGACATGGTCAGCTCCAGAGATCTGTGTTCTCTTGGTCAGTCTCTCCTGGAGATTCAAGAACCTCTGCTCTGTATCCAAATTTCAGCTCACACGTGAGCTAAGGAGTCAATTCCTGTCTCAACCGACAGGCTTTTGTAAGCAATATAATCAGGCAGGTGGTGTTTATTAATTGACTACCAGCAGTTAACCACCACACTGCTAGATTAAAGGCACATACTTGAACAGGGATTACTCCCTGTTACATACCTCCCCTGTTTGTGGAAAGCTCAGGCTTGCCACGGCCAAAGCCCTCCTTCCACTCTCTCTATAGATATCTCTGTGACTTGAATGAGAGTGGATAGAGGAAGAGAACCCTCAGTCCTTGCTGGGATTGGAGCCCTTTCTCCAGTTTATTCGTGTCTCCTCGTGAAGGTGCTTGAGATGAGCACCTCTCAGTTGCTCGAGGAGGACTTTTTCCAAGTATAGTCTTTTTTCTACGTGCGCGGTCATGAGATTTCCCTCATGTTGGGTGCTCGTCTTATTGTAGGTATACTGTATGACAGAAGTTGCAGAGCGTTTAAAAACAGCCCTTTGAGTTTTCCGCTCTTGAAGCTGTCTCTCTGCCCTTTTCCCACTCAATGGGGTTGCTAGTTCAGCCTCTTTGAGATTAAGTTGCAAATCCACACCCACTTCCAGAGAATGTCCCATCTTTTCAGCTTCATCAGCTAAGGATTCTTCTGGTTTTAATTCAGCACGTGTACCTTCTTTTGTTGCCTGCTGGGTGGCTGAAGGTTTTGCTAGTGCTTGTTTAGGTGGTTCAAATTTTGCAACCTTGTCTTTCAGATGAGCGGTATTCCCAGCTCTCACTGTACCCTTGTCTTCATGGGTTTTTGAGGCTGTGGGATACTGACGCTTAGTCAGGGTCAATACTTGTCCTTGTAGGACTGTAATCTCATCCGCGAGAGATCCCTGTTTTTTGAGTGCGTCTTGCAAGTCTCTTCTCAGGGAATTTATCTGCATGCTTTGCTTTCTCTGAGCTTGCTTCCATATTTTTATTGCATTGTGAAGCACTATGAACTTCTTTGCTTGGGCCACAGTTACTTGTTTCAGTTTCTGGACCTTCTTGTGCTCCCTTTTGTGCCGCGTCACCTGGGTTCTAAGCTTGGCTTTTAGCGTTGCTTTGGTGATGCTCAGGGTAGTCTTCAGTTTCTCATGCTGCTTTGCGGGGACATACTGGGTCATCAGACGTTCCTGCAGCACTTGAATTTCTTTAACAGCCTGCTGATTGTCATCCTGCAGAGTTCGCTGCTTCTCCTCTGCCTTCTCGAGGTGCGTACGCAGACCTTGCAGTTGATTCTGCAGTCGGTGCTCTGCTTCAAACTTCTCACCTTCCAAAAGTCTAATTATTTCTTTAAGCTCGTGCAGCTTTTCATTTTTTTCCTTGACGTCGTTTGTCAAATTAAAATTTTCTTCTTTGAGTTTTACGTTTTTTCTTTGTAATCTTAAATGTTCTCCTTTTTCAGTCTCTGTACTATTCAGGGCCTCTTTGCAGTCCTCCTTCCATTTACGCACATCTGCTTTGAGACTGACAGTCTCCTGGCGTGAGACATCCTTCTCTAGGTTGAGGGTCTGAAGCTCCTTCTGGGAGACTTGGAGATTTGTATTAAGATTGACAATCGTTTCTTTAGAAATGTCCAGCTCCTCAGTGAGACTGTGTAGTTCCTTTCTGGAAACTTCAAGGTCTGTGCGGCAGCTGTTGGTCTCATGATGTGAGGCATTCAGCTCTATGCGAAGAGTGTGAAACTCTTGCTGGAAGACTGTCATCTGCTTCGGGGCCTCCTCATACTTCCGCTTTAGTGTAGCTACCATTTTATCAGATTGGCTCTGCTTTTCATCCATGGCGGAAATAGTAGCATTTGCAGTATCTAGTTCAGTCTTGAGATCGTCCAATTCTGTCCCAGATTCAGAGTACATTGCGAGCACCGTCATCTGTAACTCAGCATTATCTGCTCTCTCAAGTTTCAATTGTTCTCGAAGTAGATCACAGTCACGCCTGGCAATTTTCAGGGCATCTTCAGGGCTGGTCAAGGGATCGTCACTCACTGGTTCCGGCTCCGCTTCCCTGGGATGATTGGTTGAGGGTTCCTCACTGTTGGCACTGGATAGACACTTCTGTGGGGTACATGATTTCTGCCTTGGGCCCTCTGGATATTCAGTTATCCGTTGGACGAATTCTCCATTTTCTCTAGGCTGCAGGGCAACTCGGTCTCCCTTTTCCTCCACAGGATCTGCGGACGTGTCTGTTCCTTCCACGGTAAGTGAAGAACCGCTTTTCTTTTTCCGCCTTTTTGTTTTGGATGACTCCGTCCCATCAGGAATACTGGGGTCTCCTTTATTTGAAATTTTAGCAGCGTCACTGGATCCACCCAGCTTTTCTTGCAACTGTAATAGCTGACGGAAATATTCGGTTATCCACTGCTCCCGCTCTGTCTCCTGCTGATCATATTCGTCATCAAAGGGAGCGGTCTTTTCTGTTCGTGCCGAGTTCAGGCACCCCCACCATTCTTGGGGTGTTTTGTGGGTGTGACTCGGTTCATGTTCCCCGTAAGAGATGTCTTCCTCTTTATTGGACTGGAAGGGCCACTCTTCCGTGGGGTAGGGTTCATTATAGGAATGCTGCATCTTGTCCTCCATTTTTAGGCTATCAGGTGTAATTTTCTTCCTGACCTCAGGAGGCACTATTGCAGCTGTTGCCACTGTATTTGCTAGAACCCCCAATTGTGGTAGTCCTACAGGTGGGCATATTTTGCTTGTAGAGGTCATAGCTCTCACAGGCATCTCTGTAGACTTTTCTTTCTTGGGTAATTTTTTACAATATCAGCAGTACAGTGCATGGATTTTCTCTTATCAGGTATACAAGATGTGCAGTTGCTAGGTAAAAACGTCTATTTGCTTTACACCATTTACTTGCTAGGTATAATCTCCCATTAGGTATGCTGATTGTGTGGTTGCTAGGTAAAAACTTCTGTTTGCTTTACACCATTTACTTGCTAGGAATAATCCCTCCGCTTCAGCAACAGAATTTGGTTTTCTGCTTGAGTTCAGTAATTTTCAGTCTCATCTTTGGGTATTATGGCATTCACACTTCTTTTCTGTTTCTTGTAGTTTGGAGGGAAAATCTTCTCTGTCCCTGGTTGCTACCTTTTCTTCAGGGTTTGTCAGCATTCAGGTTTAAAAGTTTCCCCTGTGTCTTGGAAGCAGCTCTGCTTTGTCTTCTGGCAGAGCTCAAGACATGGTCAGCTCCAGAGATCTGTGTTCTCTTGGTCAGTCTCTCCTGGGAGACTCAAGAACCTCTGCTCTGTCTCCAAAGTTCAGCTCACACGTGAGCTAAGGAGTCACTTCCTGTCTCAACAGACAGGCTTTTGTAAGCAATCTAAATCAGGCAGGTGGTGTTTATTAATTGACTACCAGCAGTTAACCACCACACTACTAGATTAAAGGCACATTACTTGAACAGGGATTACTCCCCTGTTACAATCTCCCAATGGAGGCAAAGTGTGGATAGCTCCTCTCCCAGGTGCCCATATATCAAGAAATGGGCAGAGCCTGGATTAGTTACAGTAAAAGGTTTATTATAACAAATAAAGATAAAAACTTTGGAGCACTCACACAAAACGGAACAAACAGCCCGATGCCAGCCGTGGGTCTATCCGGTGGACCCTTTCCTTCCAGTTGAACTCCCGCTAGCGCGTCCGACAGCAGGACCGGGAGGGAGGATCTTTCCAGAAGTCCGGCGGCTGCCTGGGTCCTTCACACAATGAGCTCCGGCAGGGAACTACGCGTTTCGCAAGTAATGCTTCGTCAGGTTCGCGCTAGTGGGAGTTCAACTAGAAGGAAAGGGTCTACCGGATAGACCCACGGCTGACACTGGGCTGTTTTTTCGGTTTTGTGTGAGTGCTCCAAAGTTTTTATCTTTATTTGTTATAATAAACCTTTTACTGTAACTAATCCAGGCTCTGCCCATTTCTTGATATATGGGCACCTGGGAGAGGAGCTATCCACACTGTGTCCCCATTGGGAGTATTTGAAAGGAAGACGAGACTGATCCCTATTAGATTGACAACATCATTCACTGAGGGAAGGGGCTCACACAAGGCCGTGTGAGTTTTTCTTCTTATATATCCCACATTGCTGGAGCATTTATATGCAGTGTCCCATTTCCTTAAATTCGTCTCTGAGGGAAGGGTCTCACATTAGGCCGTGTGAGCCATGGAAACATATGATTATTTTTTCTTCTATTTTATTATTGTTTATTATTGTTACACCACCATCTGTTTTCCACTCCCTCCCCTCCATTACCCTCACCCTACCCCCCCCTCCCCCTCCCTTCCCCAATCTCATTAACCACCAAGACCAATTATGTCTATCTATTACATGCATTAATTTTGTGTATTTTACTATCTTTTATTTTCTGAGTTCAACACCTTGCGCTGACCGCTACATCACATCTATTGCCAATAAATATTTTTGATATATGATCCAGCCTCCATCCGGTTTTGTTGCTGTGCACCGCTGCTGTTTTCCCCTATGGGAGTTCTTCCGGCAACTTTTTTATTGTAAACTGAACCCCGGAGAAATGTATTTCTGATTTTTTTAGTGCCAGGGGAAATAAAAATGGCCTCCGGCTGCTTCATTGTCAGTGAACCAATCAGTAAGGAGAATGCTGCTATAAGGCACAGCATTTCCTTCAAATATATTTCATTTGCTCACACAAAGGTCTTTGTCAGTTCTGATTCCTCACTAATGCTATGGCCTGCCCACCGGGACTTTACTACTGAATATCTCATGAACTGGGGGTCACCGGTGGTAAGGGAACAGGAATTCCACTCCTAGAGACTCCTGCTTCCAATAAGATAACATTCTGAGGAGGGTTACAGCTCTGAATTAGCCTCGTGTATCATTGTTAATGTTCTGTCAAATGAATTAATGTGTTTGGATTGGTTTTGAGGACAACGTCTAACATTTTCCACTGCTGTTTCCCCTCTTTTTTGCCACCCGGAACCATATGAAGAACGGCCAAGAAGAAGATGACTCAATCACTAAACTGGCTTTGCCATCGTCAGGCAACGGGGCCTTATCAGGTAGGATACACAAAGTGCTTCTTATCTGCCACTTCCTGGCTGCTGCATGTCTCTAGATTATGGGCTAGGCTCCTCCACTGATTATGTGTCACGCAACAAAGCTTTTTCCTCAATATCGTCTTCTGATAGGAAGTGTGTACCAGTCAAACATAACACAGGCAAACCTAGACAGACAGTTGTTGGATACCACATGCTTGCTTTGCTATCTGAAAACTGTAGTATTTATGTAGATTTTGGGTAGGTGAAGAAGGCTGGATTTATTTAACCTCGAATACCAAGTTTGTAGAAAGAAGGTTGCATTATTGTGCAAAATACATAGGGGTTTATTTTCTAACGTCTAATGAAAATACTTACTAAATATATTTTTAAAGAGGTATGAAAGGATGCACCTTGGTGCTGGAAATCGTATTAGCATATAATGATATCATTATACTTCGCATATGGGAAGTCACTGAAAGGTATATTTAAAAGGAGAATATAAGAACTGTTTGCTTTTGTCCTAGCTTTATGCTACATGCCTTTTCAAAGACTTATTTTTTACTAATGTAGAAGTTTTTGCAAAACCAGTGAAAAAAATAACACCATATTTATCAAAGTAAAGCAATGGGAAATTTTCCTTTCACTAATCTGGTTGCAGTTTTTCATGCACTGGTTTTGTCCCAGTTTTGCAGCCAGTGGACTTTAATATATATATATACTGTATATCCCTACTGTAAAAGTTCCTTGTCAAGGAGGTTCTGTTTTTAACTAGCAGTCAGGCAACGTTTAGCTGGCGGATGGTGGAATCACCTTCTGCGTAGGAGGGAATGTGAATTGCGTGAGCCTAAGATGTGGATTCATTTTGTTAGCTTCTTTAATGGTATCTGTGTCCCAGATGGATTGTGTAATTTAAAGGCAGCTCAATGTAAAGTATGAAGATTTTTTTCATTCATTTTTTTAAAATCTGTGATTATTATTTTATATCAATTAGAACACCCGGTGTCTGTATAGCACATTTCCCCTTCAAATCACTCCCAAATATATACTTCAGTATAGCAAGTCGATTTCATGTGCTCTGATCTGCATGGTAATATACTGTATTTCATAAGAAAAGAAAACTCTTATTCTTTCAACCAGTTACCGTTTTAGAAGGTGAAGTGCGTGTGTCTTGTGTATACGGTCAGCGTCCTAACCATATGATCCCCCTGTAAGGACTTCCCTGTTCTGGAGAAGATTTTAGCTGGACTCATCTCCAGCACAGGGAAGATGTCTTCACGGCAGAAGTATTCAGTTCAGAAATGTGCATTTTAATGGTTAAAGAATTCACACTGAATTCCTGTGTTCCTTAAGAATGATAATGTCATTCTTGATTTTTACTGCTCCCTTCAGACCTAGAATTTATCTATATAATTTAACAGGGGGAAGCCAGTTACCAACAGCTAGGACTGGTGGGTGCCAGCAAATAGTTAATCCCTGCCTAGAGAAGCAGAAGGTTTAACAAGCACAGCTGGGTGTGTAGGTTTAAAAGTCAGACAGTGTGCAAGCCCAGAGGCTGGCTGTTTGTGGACTACAGAGGGACACTGGGTCTGACGTTTGCTACGGTGTATAGAGGCGGTCAACGATTATTCAATGGAATCTTTCCAGCAAACTGCCAGCAGATAGGGAAAATGTCAGAAAGCGAAACCCATATTAATGAGCGGCGGCGAACAGCGGATAATCCATTCCGACGTCAGGTAATGCATCCCGTGGAATGCATTGTGATGAGTCAGGTAATCCGTTCGGCATAAAATAAAATGCCGGATAGCGTGGACCACCTGTATAGACTTTTGATTGCTGGAGCTGTATTTTTGGCTGAGGAAAAGCTTAATTTTCTGTTGCTGAACTTTGGCTGAATAAAAGCCTACGTTACTTTTCCAAACGCAGGTCTCCTGTCGTTACCTCTGCATGCATCGCCTACAATAATATATATATATTATTTTTACCACCCATTGTTTTTACAGGAGACCACCCAGTTCCCAAAATACTAAAGAAATAACTTTCACCAGGTTAAATCTTCCGAGTAATGACATCTGAATGAGCACTCGCAGTGTTAGTTTCTGCTTATTATCCATTCAATGTTACCGATGTTCTTGCAACCTATTCAGGACTGACGTATTCTGTGGCACCATTCACTGTAAAATATGGACACAAATGGGTACCTCCGTCTTGCAGTAGAGTGTGACATGTGTTGCCCTGAAATAATTCCATGCACATTTTCACGTGTTTTCATGTGCACTGCCAATGTTTTCACTAAACTTTTATGCAAGGGCATTATTTTCCACCAGCCACCAGACGTTATTGATTTGTTCTAAACGATGGCTGTGTGCATTGCCAAATTCCAGTTGATAATTTTTACCTTCAGACATAATGGTTAAATATTTATCTGCTCAGACGAAATTTTGGAAATGGTGAGCAGATTGAACACACAATGTGGTGCTGAATTAGTGGGGCAGGTGGAATAAGAGTCTGGCGATGTTCTCATGGGACATATTATTTACATGTATTCTGAGCTGCAGAGTAGGTGCGGTGTGAATGCTGATAATTAGACCTACATTTTTCACCAGCTGCTGTCTCAAGGCCGACTTCAAGGCTCTGCGTTCTGCACCTGTGCATGCATATCAAAGCACCGTCTCACGGGCACGAGGGCTAAAAAGCATTATTATTACCCAGTGCCAGAGGAGTAATGCAATGCAGCCCCTGGCATGGAAGGGGTTCATTCAGATCCAATCCCAATTACTTGTTGCAAAAAATACTTTCAAATTGCATTTTGTGGTTGTAAATAATTTTCTATGTTGGAGAAATGTTACACGCAACTTGTTGTCCGTCACATTCTATACAAGAAGCGACCAACTCCAGTCCTCAAGGTCCAGCAACAGGTCAGGTTTTCAGGATATCCCTGCTTCAGCACAGGTGGCTCAATCAGTGGCTCAGTCAAAAAGCTATTACTCAGCTCTTTGGAACTACTAAAGCATTCATATTTCAGTTATGTCTGGGCCCATAATTTGCACCCAAATAAAGCAGTACGTACAGATGCAGCCACCAGTGTCCGATCACTTGCCTGGGTAAAAACTAAGGCATCTCACAGTAAATGCCTCAACATTTCTGTGAGATTCCTAATGGCCCATCGGATTAACATCAGGGGTCCCTGCAGTCCCATTTAGTTTGAATAGGACTGCAGGGACCGGCCACTGTGTTAATTCGATGGGTCATTAGGAATCTCACAGGCATGTTGAGGCATGTTGAGGCATTTACTGTGCGATTGCCCCAGATTTTCCAAGGCAAGTGATCTAATACTGGTGGCTGCATCTATGCATCATGTTACATCCTACTTATTGTATATTCTCTTCAAGGTTTGTGCATTGCTGAAGAGACAAAACTCTCAGGCATGCAACACCTTCTATGCCAATATTAATGGCCGGTTTTAGGTTATGTAATATACTTCCTAGTTTTGGAGTACAACTCCTACGTGACTCTTTCACAATGAAGTATGTGATGAAGGAAACTGGAAAGGCAATTTGTGATGGTACTGCACCTCTTTTTAGTTCAGTTCCACTACAAAACTGGGACAGACATAATCAAACATGAAGTCAGCATACAAAGTGTGTCTATATCCTGCTCCTTAGTTATCTGTTTGTCTATTGGTTCAGTGTCAAAACTAGTGTAACTCTCCACGGTTTGTCCTGTTTCTCTTCCCCAGCTGCCCCTCATCTCGGCCTGCTAGGTAGGTGCAGAGGCTTTACTCATCCTGTGTTACCTAACTGATCCCTCTTCTGTATAGTGTCTGTAGTGCTCCATCCCTGTGGGCCGCTTCTGGGCCTTGCTCTCTCTCTCTCTCTCTCTTCTGGTGCTGTTATCAGTAGCCCCATTTCGGGTCCTGAATGCCACCTCGTGGTCTTCTGGGTTAGAATTAGCTAGGGACCCAATCGTTGGGCGGATCCTGCTCTTCTTTGGGGTTATATCTCAGGGAACCCCATCTGGGCATAAGCTTTCTCTATGTGAGATAGGAGAGCAGGGATGAGCCATTTTCTATGGACACTAGTTGGTAAAGGCACTGTCTCTAACTACAAAACAAGAAAGGGTGTACCAGCACTATTATGGAATCACATTGGACACTAACTTATTTACACTATACACAATGAGGTCCCTCCACAGTGACTCCTCTGGGGACCTAACTTTCAGATCCTTCTCCCTCACTAAATATATATTCTACTGTGACATCACATTTACCAGGCAGAACTGGGTGAGCTTACCTTCTAAGGCCATAGTAATCCCAAAGGGGGTTAAACTGGTATTTATATTGATCAGAAGCACTACAACTTAACTATCAGTGCAGGCAAACTGTTTCATCATGCTGGTAGCAGCAGTTGCCTGTTAATAAAATTGAATGGACTCATCCTTTCCTTTGTCAACTTCCAAGGACAAAAATCAGTGAGATTTCGGGGTTCCGGACCCCCCAAATATACCTTTTAATGGGAATCGTGATTATTATTTTTAATTAGTACGTTTCGATAGGGCAGTTCGCCTCCCTGGAAAAGAAGCATTTTCTATGTATATATTTATATAGGGCCCATAGCTGTACTCTGTGCTTTACAAGAGAGACAATACAGTACAGGGAATTATAATACACCAAGTGCAACAAACAAAATCAGACAATATGAAAGTAAATCCCTGCCCCAGAGAGCTGCCAATTTACCCATGAATTACCTGGTATGTCCGTAGGGCCTCTGGTGTGCCAGGGCTCATGATGCAAAGTCTGTAATAGTGTACATGCCAAAAATCAATGAGGCTGGCCCGAAATCAGCGAGACTCACAGGACATTAGTGAGAGTTGGCATAGTGTCTGCCTCTGGACCCCTCTCTTATTTTTGCAAAAAAACAAGCTTATTCAGTGCATGGTGCAAAACACATTTGGTTCACATACCTGGGACCCATGTTCAAGATCTGAAAGTTTGCTCCATTCTAAGTGTGCAATTAAGCCTATAAACTCCATAATAGAGAGTGGCTCAATGAGTAATGGCACTGACTCTGAAAACTATAACCCTCACTGAAACAGGAGAGCCTGGTTCAAATCCAGGTGCCACCTCCATGTGACCTTGAGTGAGTCCGGTCACTATATCGGAAAAATTATATTATTGGGTACACAAAGATGCATGCAATATGAAAGATGTCGAGTATGCAATAGAGAATATGGGACAGACAATAACATAGCTTTTTACATCTGCTTAAGTGGTTTGGGGCCTGGGGTACAAAGATGACCATGCCCACTTATAAATTGAATCTAACATAATGTAATTGAAAGTGTTTAACCCCTTCGTTGGCACAAAAGTCTGCAATAAATTGCATTACCAGGACAATAATACGTAGATTATGATCTCCTGCAATTCAGTAATGCACCTTAAACAATGAATCCTTGTTATACAAATAAAAAATAAAGTTATATTTGGCTATAAACAGGAAAGGCTTTTGAAGAAGCTGTCAGCGACTCCAGCACTGTAAGAGTTAACAAAGATATATAAATGGTGAAGAAATGAAACTTCCTGTTATGTAAAGCAGGAAGATGGTTTGCACACTGTAACGGAAACTGATATTGGGTTGTGCTTTCTGCAAATAGATGTGTCTGTTTGTCCTGATAAATATTGGTCCCGTGCATGTTAACCCCTTTGAGGTTGTCGGCAACCAGTCGCAGGCCCACTTGCAGCAAAGGGGTTAATTATGAGATCCAAACTGCGTGTGCGTGTACTTGATTTGCATCTTCTAATAACACAGGTGGATTCTATGCACGCTGTTGTTTTTTTATTTAACCACCTCGGCTGTAAGCTCCTCAGGCAAGGGATTCCTTCACCTATCATGTGTTTTTATGTTTCTTGTACTTACTGTATTCTCTGTATGCTATTATCGTGTTGGTGTTATATAGATAAATATACACATAGTTATTATACAATAAACCCAACCAGGTTCCCCACTTTTAGAGGTCGCTGCCTTTACCTCTTCTAGCAATGAAGGGGGTTAAGCACATTATTGTATAACGTCCGAGAATATATTGTTGCCACGTGAAGAAATGATGAAGAGAACGATCATTTTACCAGACGTGTAGTTGCATTAAGTAGGCATATCGTCTGGGGTATTCTTAATAAGACGCTCTTATACTTGGGGCAGCCAATTGTGACTTGGTCAGTGAAAGGAACCTTGGGATATTAACACTCCAGTTCCATTTCCTCTCATTCCTGTATCAAGGGGCTTGGAATGAAAAAGTATCATACACTATGAATGCATTGGCATGTCTACACCCAGAATGTGAGTATGTGCAGTTCTGTACATTGTGGGATATTTTGGAGCAGGGATCTGGAGAGCCACATCACAGGTCCTCAGATCATCACATACCTAAACAATTTGTCTTAGTGATTATTACAGTTAGGTAATGAAGTTGATTTGAGAAATTTTGAAAACTTGGCCTACTGGTTGTTCCTTTTCATTCTTGATAGTTCTGCTTCAGAGACTCGAGCAGGCTGTGTGAGATGAAATGTAAAGATACTCAAGTGTTTTCTGGGTTTGATGTCACTTCTGTACAGCTGATGTGCATTGATATTCATGTTGGATCTTTCTGGTTTCTGCTTCTTCCGAAACAACCCAGAAATGTCCATCTACACCTACACCCATCATTGACCTTTTTCATTCATGTGTTAGTCACATATTATGGTGACAGGTGATATAGCTGCCTCCATGGTTCCAAATGTGGCTGTAATCTGATCTGACCTACAGTGCACAGCGCCCATAAAGTGGTAGAGTAGAGCAGTACTGTACAGTACCTGTTATATTACTTGCATCCGCAAAGGTTTAAAAAAACAAAATCTCTGCTAAACAAAAGCTATATTCTAAGAACTTAACAATGCTATCTGCTTTCTAAAACAGATGTACAAGTGAACGTTCCCTTTTTCGTTTTCTGTGAAACATGATAAAAACACACACATGCCATCATAATTCATTCCGAGCCAGATAAGTGGGGTGTGACTTTGTCAATAGGACAGGAGAGGTCACAAACAGTCTTATCATAAAAGAGGTTAAATATTCAGCAGCATCTTCTTTTTACCAGGGAAACATGCAACCATAAAAATAAATTATACAAAATCTTCCACAAGTTTTATTAAATGCAGCGAGCACATAGATGTATCCCATTAAACATAGTAAAACAATTAGCTGTTATCCTTGGTGGGACTGCAGCTTTAACATAGTGGGAAACAGACGTGTGGTAATATTTGTGTGGAGCCTGAAGGATGATGGATAATGTGCCACAGCTGCAAACATGCAAATAAGATGCTGAGCTGCATCAGGAAGAAAAGGTCACTCAGGGTCACTCTCCTTCTGTACAAAGCACGGGTTCAGTCTCAAACATTGTTTCACATCCTAGTTTCTCCAACTATTTATACACTTCTTTCATTCTAGATTTCTGAGCACTTCTTAGGACTCGGGCATCCGTGCTGAGGCGCGCTGGTGCTTACCAGTGAGCCCCTGCAGCCGCAATGAGAGCGGCTTTAGCAGGGGTTCGCTTACGCTTATGCAAGCGTGCGGAAACATGTCTTATGAAAATTTTAAATTTTCACGCTAATGGGAGCACAGGGCCAGTCACGTGAGCGGTTCGCCCAATGAGGGCGAACCAGCTCCGTGACGTCACTGGTCCGCCCCCCGACACGCCCCCGGATGGCGCGCTAACCAAGGCCAGGGAAAGCACCCGCTTTCCCTCAGCCTCAGCGCGCCTCCGCACGGGCTGAGTCACCATGGACTCAGCCTTACAAGGCAGAGCACAAATCAAAGACAGGACATGAAAAGTTATTTCTGGGCAGTTCAAAGTTGCAATCACTGATATTCAATTACAAATATAAGACTTTATAATGTTACAAAAATAAGGGGTCGCGTATGCTTTCTACAATATGTCCTTCCTTTTGCATTGCACTTTAGTAAATAAACCCATTAGTTGAATGCTGCTGGAAACGGTCTTTTATCATTGCTGCTTTGTCATAAGAGATAGGAGTTAGTGAAGTTTCTACCCTATGATACAGAAAGGGTTGACATTTATGATTCAAAAATGATATCCCAAAGTGCAGAATTTAATAATAAAAATAGTCCACAGCGCCAATGTAGCAAAAAGGTGCAAAATACACAGTTTATTTGGCAATTCTAAAGAGGAGACATTGTAACTATTGTAACAAAGGTGCAGAATGTAGTAAATTCCATCACAGTCTTATTTGACCGTTTGACCATTTCCCAAACCACACACGCATAAAGTACAGGAATATTTTTTCATACATTTGGCCTAAAACATCATTTTATTCCCTTAGTACACAAACGCTGCAGTGTAATTACCATTACCATCATACAGCTACTGTAGCTTTCTGAATAAGTGTCTTTAGAATCACAAGAGAGATGTTGCCATTTCTTTTATACATGTTATGCACTATAGTTTCATTGCAGCTTAATTATTTATATGACACACTCATTTTAAATATATTCCCAAAAATAAAACTGCCAGGAAACCCGAATGAAAGCACCACTCAAAAAGAAATATTTTTTTTGGATACAACACAGAAAAATCTAAAGATAGTCTATATTTTTTGAGGGTCATAAAAAAAATCTGACACAGGACCCTCCCATAACTACAATACATTGGAAACTTAAAAAGCATTTGCAAAATATTGGTTCGATAAAATGCATAGAGTTGTAATTTGAAAAGATGGGACTGCTGCTTGGTTTCATGGTAAACGATGCCAGAGGCTCATATATCTGCAGCCACATATCTGTGTAATCCCTATCACCAAGGGATATTAGTGCATTGTGATGGCTAGCAAGGAATACTGTACTTTAATAAGCATACATTAGAAGATAGAGAGACCGTCTCTGCTGTCAAAATCCGCACATTTGCTTCTGCATCACCACTAGAGATTGCGTCTGGGGAATTGCAAATTCATTATTTTTATTGATTCGGGTAGTATAATTGTGGAGGTTTAAAATGATCCCTTTAATAATCAAAACCACATTTTTTTTAAATACTCTATATCAGCATATTTATCCAGATGCTTTAAAATGATGCCGGTTCATTTTCTGGACGTCACTATCTTTATAACACATCAAGTGGTCATTTTCAATAGGAATTTCAGCGCTCATCGATATTGCTTATAACACCAAATGGATATGTTTACAGCAGTGATTTCCAATTTTTTTTGGTTAAGGAACCCTATGTGAAATTCTGAAATCCCCCAACCCTCTCTAACAGCGAGTCTGAGATCAGATGTTTTCTAAGGAACCCCAACCCTCTCTAATAGCGCGTCTGAGATCAGATGCTTTCTAAAGAACCCCAACCCTCTCTAATTGCGTGTCTGCGATCAGATGCTTTCTAAAGAACCCAACACTTTCTAATAGCGTGTCTGAGAACAGATGATTGTAAGGAACCCCAACCCTCTCTAATAGCGTGTCTGAGATCAGATGCATTGTAAGGAACCACAACCCTCTCTAATAGCGTGTATGAGATCAGATGCATTGTAAGGAACCACAACCCTCTCTAATAGCGTGGCTAAGATCTGATGTATTGTAAGGAACCCCAAACTTCTCTAATAGCGTGGCTGAAATCTGATGCATTGTAAATTCTTCTGTATTTGGTACAATTTTAAAATGACCTGAAAATTACAGGGAACCATTTGGGGATGCCCAGGTAACCCAAGGGTTCCCAGGAACCCTGGTTGAAAAGCAGTGCTTTACAGTGTTCACGCACAGACAAAGGATAAGGCAATACAGGGATGAGTGCACCACACATAATATTAAACATTCAGTTGATGGAGTCCCTACCTCGGAGACCTTACAATGTACCTGCTAACGGAGTCAGCAATTCATGTATTAATGGCTGGGCATTAATGCACAATGTTACTATGACAAATAGTTGGGCGCTATAGTTTCAATCATTTTTAGCAGACGTTACTTGTGCATACTTTAAAGTAGCGGGACACATGGATAGAATTTGATGAAAGATAATCTGGGACATAAATTAACAGGCTTAAACTGAACCCCTGCACGGTAACGCTCATGTGACCGTGAAGAGATGAAAGATGTGGGCAGTGCGGAGTTGAAAGTGTCTGAGAAAGGCTTCTTTGAGTCTTTTAGTTGCATTTTTTCAAAGCAATATTGGAGGTTAATAACGCACTGTGATGCTGCTATTTTGGGGAAGCATAAATGCAGTGGGTAACTATCTCTGGAATTAACTTATTATTCCAGACAATGTACAAGCTTGTTCTGGCAGGGTATGTGTCACAGCTGTGGAGCATGAGAAGGCTCATCCCTCTTGTCATTATAGCACTTGCCAGAACAGATGACTAATTGATACAAGACCTCGGTTAGAGCTGGTCCCAGTGAAGAGGATAAGCATGAGATGCATTTTTTATTAGAGAACAGCGGGCTTTTAAAAATTAAAAAAAGGAGCAGGGGATAAAGAGAAGAGGGGTGAGAATCACGTCTTCCAAGAATATACATAGAATGTAGAATAGTTTCATGATTCCGAGTAGTGTAACATGTTGTAGTGTTGGTCCTGGAGAAAACGGGATCCTTTGCAAGCAAGAGTTCCTTTTATGTACAGACATCAAAATGATCCATACTGTAGGTATACATGAGGTGCATATTGATGTACATGATCTTTGGAGACCAATTAAAAGCTACCTCTGTATAGGGGGCCAATGTGGTTTAAAAAAATGAACGCACAAAGTCTAAGTGGAATTGTTAAATTAACATTATAGTCCAAATTTACTAAGCAGTCTTCTGCATACAGCCCAACAGACTGTAAGGTGTCTTCCTGAGTCAGAACAGACCTTCTCACAGAAGACTGCTTACTTATATACAGTATATGCGCATATATATGTTGGTTTCTCCAGTTGTTTTGACTTCATGCAAGGCAACAGTGGCTAACGCCAAGAGACAGTGAGCGGGCTGTACCACGCCTCAATTCTTCAACCGCTGCACCGCACATCTAGGAGAGAACGTCTAAGGGAACCTTTTTCTTCCCAGCTTCCGTGCTCTAAGAATGGCGCATGCAGCCTGTTTGCGCCTCTTCTCTGGAGTTGATGACCCCAATACTCATTTTTAAAAAAAATCTCTTCCGCAGAAGGACCTTATCATGAAAAATATATTTATTTGTCCAAATAATATGGAACATTTTTTTTAAATGCCTACGCTTTCAAATGTATGATACATGTCATGAGAGCATCGTACCGATTGGAAATGCATAGGCATTTTATATATGTTTTACATATTTATTTTTTTCAAAATAAATACATATCTTTCATGATAAGATCCTGCTGTGACAAAGATTGGGGTCATCAACAGCAGAGAAGAGGCTGCAGATTACATTGTGAAGTGGTGAATGTCACATTAGCTGTGGAGTTAAAGGTTCTCTAAGATGTATCTACCTAGGCATGTGGTGCAGTGATTGGAAAATCGTGGTGCGATGCAGTAGTGGTGAGCAGAAGGGAGACTGAAAAACCCTAGGGCCTGGGTCCCGCTGCTTCCGACGGGGCGCGCAGCCGCCTGCGCGTCACTGACCGGACATGAGTTTCTCCCGAGCCGGCCCCAGTCCCTCCTCCCTGCAGGGCTCGCTACACGCTGTGACGCGTCAGCCGCCAGGGGATGCAAGAGAATTGTAATCCTGTGAGCCAATGAGGAGAGCAGGAGGGGAGGCTTCGGTGAGCGTGGGAGGAAAGCAGCAATTTGTCTTCTGCAGCACCAAGGGAGCCCCCCTGCTCCCTCCCACAGACTGTCTCTTGTGTGAGCCGAGACACACTCCGGCACAGTGTGATGGCCCCTCCCCCCAACGTCATTGCCGCGCGCCCCGACATCATTGCCGAGCCCCCCGACCCGTTATGGCCACACACCCCGCTCCAGGTCACGCACCCTACAGACCGCAAGTTGCGGTAATTGCCTATCAACGCGCCGCCTGTCTGCAGTGTGGGCACGTGTTCTGAGGCAGCGGGCCCTTAGCCTAAGGGATGCAGAGCGGCAACACAAGGAGTGGCTCAGTGAGTAAACACTGACTGGCACTGAGTGTGAAGCAGAGGAGCCTGGTTCCATTTCCGGTGTTGGCTCCTTGTGACCTTGGGCAAGTCACTTTATCTCCCTTTGCCTCAGCCACCAAAAACATAGATTGTAAGCTCCACAGGGCAGGGACCTGTGCCTGCAAAATGTCTCTGTAAAGTGCTACGTAAAACTAGCAGCGCTATACAAGAACATGCTATTATTATTAACACAGGAGAGTTCTGCGGAAAGCAATGCTGAGGTAGACAGCACTATATATGTAGCCCCGGTAAGAAATGGGGGCTATATATCTTTCTCCTACTAGTGTAAGTCCTGCTAAGGGCAGGCCGCCAGTAGTGATCATGGGTTTCCCCTGCTTCAAGCCCTGCCTTGATTGGTGGAGGTAGGCCCCCTGACTCTGTGTGGAAGGCATGAGACACAGGGAAGGGGCCTGCTGACATCACTGACATCACTAGGGGTGGGGCTGACTAAACTTAGTGTTGCCTGTTCCTGTAAGAGACAAGCAGTTCTGTCCTGGGTTCAGAGGTGTTGGAGTGACTACCCGAGGGTCATGATTAGAGTTATACCTGTGCTAGGAAGAGAAGCTAAGGCTCAGCCTGATTAGAGCTGATAGCATTATAGTGCGGTGGACCATTGCCCCTAACCCTGCTCAGGGGGTGAGGGGGGGGATCTAGCCTCACCCAGAGAGAATACTCCTCAGGGTGGGTGTCGGGAGTATTGGAGCTCCATACAGCCCATCCTGTGGGGGTACAGCCTGGAGGAGAAGGAGAGGAGGACAAGACAATGTACACTGTACCTGAGTGCTGCTGTGCATGAACTGTTGCTGCTACTGCGGTTGGATAATAAAGAGACCTTGCTGCTTTTACTAAAAGACTTGTGTGTGAGACTGAAATCTCTCGCCCTCAAGCAAAGGGCTCTCTGGAAGGATTTCACCCTACATCCTAAGGGCTTACCAGAGATGGAGGCGCTGCACCGTTGCTGAGCAAGATGAAGGCATATACCCCAGAAGCCTGTCCCTGTTATCCCCTATACCATCGCGGGAGACTCAGGCCCTCCTGTTCCTCACAGGTACGCACCACCATAGTACATGTAGCCAGCCCTCACTACACCCTAGTGGTCCAGTCTGCGACCGGGGGGGGGACATGGGTTACATATATATATAAAACAAAAATTGGTAAATTGACAAGATATCTTGATAAAGGCTCCAGTGGAAGCTGAAATGTTGAGCACAATAAACTACAAATATTGATGAGTGCCTTTGGATAATTGTTGTAGTATCTTTATGTATATTAAGTTACAGTGTATCACCTCTAACAGCTGTTGTGCCCTTCTACTTATGTATATATACTGTATATACTATCTGAAACTGTAGATCAGAGTCGAGCAAGAAATGGAAACAAGGTTTTGCCTCCTTGGTGGTTCGGGCCCAGCTTGCAGATCTGAGCCATGGGCTAAATTAGTCCTGATCACTAGAGTTCGGGGAAGGGCGTCTGTATTTCCACAGTCTGTACTAACTCATCTCTAGCCATTATTATTTTAAACCCACCTACAGTAATTGGAAAGAAAACTAAGATTAAGACAAGATTAATAAAATGTTCGATTGTCATGACTGGAAATGTAGTAAAAATACACAGGCTCTCTAAAGTGAATCCACGGTGATTTATTACACAAGTCAATGTTTTGGTTCCTCATAATATGTTAATATTTCCAATAGCATTGCCATAATTTAACTCGTGCCTGTGTATATATCAGGATGTCTGGAACCCTCGGAGGTAACATGGAAACTCACAAAGACAGGAGACTGAAATAAATAAAAACTGATAGGGTTTGTTACACTGAATTCAATAAGACTGGGAAAACAAAATGGAGTCTGCAACGTGTGCAGAGCTACATGTAAAAGGCTGTGGTAGCTAAGGGAGCAAACAAAGACAGGGGGCAAAATAGTACTAAGAGAAATGACAGGACAAACTATAGTGCTACATGCAAAGAGCAAAAGTAGCAGGGGACAAATAATAAACGGGGAAAAAGTGAGTCATGAGGTTAAACGTGTGTAGCCCTCTTTCCTGCTGATATAGAAAGACTACTAATGCTGTATATACCTGCTGGCTCAGCGAGATCTGGGCCTCCGCTAACTGGGAGTCTGGGGTAACAATATGTACTTGGCAGCGCCTCCACTTACCCAGGATCCCCAATAAGTAAGATTCCCCTAGGCAAGAATAATGATAATAAGCAACAACGTTGTAACCTTTTACTAGTAAGTGAATGCAAAACCTAAACATACACCTGTCACACATATAACACATATAATCACAGTGCATGAATAGCTGGTACTTAGCACTCAGACACCTGTGGCCTTGCCACACTTCAACTGGAGCAATGTCCCCTTCTCCCACCACCGTGTGTACCCCACACCGTGTCCAATGTACTGTACCAGTCCCTTGGTCACTCAACCCAGTGTCCCCAAAGAACCCTCCCCCAAGGCAGGATCAGCGCTTGCAGGTACCGGTGTTGGTGCACTTATTATAATACCTTCCGGCCGCTCCAGCAGCCGGTAACTGTACTTCGCAAAGGATCCGCCGATCCAGCGTAGTCTCTCACGAGTAGTTGCTTGCCTCCAGCAGCTTGCTCCCAAACCACTGACCGCACAGCAGCGCAGAAAGAATACTGTGTCCCTGTCTGCTAGTACAGTAAAGGGTATGCTGTCCCTATCTTAGGCTGTTCCCTGCAGTACCACAAGCTGGTGGTGACTCAGGGTCTGCACTGGGGCCTAAGGGAAATCTCTGGCCTATGCAGGTTGGTCACTGACCCCCTGCAACACACCCTCCTCTCCCCTTGCTTCCCCAGGGCGCACTGCTAGCATGGTCTCTCCCCCACGCTTGCCTTTCCTGCCTGCCAGCAATTCCTCCTCTCCTATTCGCTCCCTGGCATCACATGTCCCTGCTGAGGCTCATGGGAATGGTAGTCCCAGCTCAGAGCCTCTGCTCTATTGGCCAGCCTTCACGCGCTATTCTGCGCGAACTTCCTCGGTGCCTCCCGTCGCGCATGGTACTGCGCATGTGCTAGATACAACATGGCCGCGCCCTATGCTATCGGGCCGCCGCGGATACTCAGGAACGCTCCCTGCTCAGCCCCCACCTTTCTAAAGTGCCGGCGGTTCTGCCGCTCGTCCCTGACAGCGCCTGCGATCATACTTGATAAAGTGAAGTATACGTAAATAAATAATGTATTCGTTTAGTAGCAAAAGGCAAGAGGGAGAGGAAGGGAGGTAGTTATAAGGGGACGTAGCTCTAGGGTTTTATTCTTAATACTAGGTCGAACTTAATACTAGGCTTGCTTAAAAATAGATGTAAAAATCAAGAACAATAAGATACTCAAAGATATGTAGCCAGGTCCCCTTTTCCTACCTGCTGCCCCGCGGCCCCTACCTCGTTTCTTCCACTGCCGCGGGTCACTCGATGGACCCGTCGGCATGTCTGGAAGGTGGGGGCCAGTGCAGGGAGCGCTTTGGCGCTCCGGCGGTCCCGGCGGCTCCCGAGCAGGGCGCCGCCATCTTACTATAGATCGCGCATGCGCAGTGAGTCCCGACGGCCCTGCAGCGTTGCGCATGCGCGAGGATAGCGCGAGGGGAGCCCGCGAAACCCTAACCTACCAGGGAAGGCTCTTGGAAGGGACTACAAGTCCCATGTGCCTCAGCAGCGCCCCATGTGACGCCAGGGAGCCAATAGGGCTGGAGGGTGGCCCTGCAGGAGAGAAGAGATACAGTTGGCGGGCTTGGAGCACGTTGGGGAGTTTGTGCCAGGAGAAGCTAGGGGAAGGAGGTAGGGTGCAGGAGTCAGTGACTCCCTGCACTAGACCAGCAGCCCCCAAGGCCCCAGCTAGCCCTGAGTCACCCAGTAGTGTGAGTTGTGTCAGGGACAGCCCCCAGGTTAGGGACCCTGCCACTTACTATCTAAAGCCAGATAGGGACTCAGCAGAAGCTGCACGTCCATGCAAAGGTTTGGGCTTAGACCTTAGCTGTTGCTGCATCAGCCATCCGGGTGGGATCGCCCCGGACGGTAGTTCCGGGGTACAGTCGACGTTGGGATCCTTTGTGAAGTTCCTTGGCAGGCCCGGGCACTGGAGTGCCCGGCAGGTAATCTACAAGCACACCAACGAGTACTATCATATTCACAAGGGACACAGTGGCTGCGCAGTCACCCATACACAAATACATATTTGGCTCACTGTTGAGCGGGAGGACTAATCCCTTGGGGATTGGACACGGGGTGGGATCACCCAGTGGAGGGTTCGGGGAGTGTTGGCGTCCGCCGTGGCGCAAGATAGTGTTGGCGTCTGCCGTGGCGTGTTATAAAGTGTCTCTGAAGGAAGTGTCATTGTGTGTACCTATATGTGAGCTTTGCAGGCAAGTAAAGGAAGTTGGTTACGGGACACTGAGTGGCATCATCCAGTGGAGGTGGAGGTAGCGTCCTGCACGACGCTGGGTATAGTGTCGCCTCTAGGGAGGGACACCTGTCAATATATGTGCATATGTGTACGATATTTCATGCAAGTAAAGTCATTGATTGTTTTACCTATGTGTGGAGTGATATATATATATATTTCCTGCGAGGAACCACTCCCCCTCTGGTGGGAGCCATCGCAGGTGGAGGCGCTGCACCCAATATAGTATTGCGTAACCCCAGGCTCTCCGTGGCAGAGACTTAGGCCCTGTGAGCCTACAGGTAACACAGCACATAGTAGCGGCTTGCTAGCGATAGGAAGCAGGGCTACAGATATAACTGGAGAGAGGGACGATGGTAGAAGCGAGAGGTTTCAGTAGGTGGAAGGGAATGGGGCTGAGGCCGCATGTAGTGGAGACTAAGGAGAAGAGCAGCAGAGATACTTCTTTCTCTGTAACTGGAGAGAAGGAGTCAAAGGCAGAAAGAGAAGGATTATGAAGGAGGGTGTAAAACTGACAGAAGAGAGTTCTCTGAGGATAGCTTTCATGTTGCCCTTGAAATAATCTTCAAAGTCTTGGGGTGTATGGAATTAGCATAGCATGATGTGGCATGATATCGAACAAGTGTTAAAGACAGAGAAGAGGTGGCTTGGATTGGATTTGTGCCGTGAGAGAGGTATCTGTTTGGCAAGAAAGAGAGCAAAGTTAAAGCAGGACAGAATACATTTGTAATGAACGAAATCAGCCAGAGAATGCATTCAGCATTCAGCAGAACGAGTGCAAGAGCACAGAAAGCATGTCTGTGTGTTTAGCCGGTGGTGTGGGCTGAAGTGGTTTAAGTGTCGGAATACAGGGGGAGCATACAGGTCAAGTGAGGAGACAAGGATAGTGGTGTAAGTTGTGAGAAGGCTGTTTGGGTCAGTGGAGGGTGGTAGTAAAGAAAGCTTACATTTTAGGCCTGAAGATCAATAGAACGCAGTTTGCGAGTACAGTAAGGAGAGGCTGGAGGTTGAGTATGAGGAATGTCAGACAGGGAAAATTAGATGAGGTTATGGTCAGAGAGCGGGTAAGGAGAGATTAAGAAATCTTATAAGGAACAGTTTTGCGTAAAGACTAGGAAGCTATCTGTCCTTGTGGGTGCTGGAAGCAATCTATTGGTGGATACCAAAGAAGGAAGTGAGCAAGAGGAGGTGAGATGCCCAGGAATGTGAGGGGACATCAATATGTTAGTTAAAGTCCCTAAGAGGAGAGTGGGTGACTCAGAAGAGAGGAAGAAGGATAACTAGGATTCAAAGTCAGAAATTATATTGGAGAGTGAGGATGTAGAGTTAGGTGGGCGATAGATGACAGCAATATGCAGAGAGAGTAGAGGGAAAAGGAGAATAATATGGGCCTGAAAGGATGACAATGTCAGGGAAGCTGGTGAAGGTAGTTGTGGAAACTTACAGTGAGAAGATCGAAGACCTCCCACTCCGCCCGACATGCCAAGGGGTGAGATGTGTGACAAGAAAAGACTGCTATAGGATAGAGCTACCTCCAGGGCAGAATCTGAGTGTGAGAGCCAAGTTTTTGCCAGTGCAAAGAGGTGAAGAGAACGAAAGAACAGGCCATATAAAGCTTGGGTCTTGTTTCGATAGAGAGCAAGAGCACATAAAAAAGCAAGTCTGGGATATATATACAGCTGAACCCCGTTATAACGCGGTTCTCGGGTCCACCCGATTCGACCACATTATAACCGGATCGCGGAAAAAAATAATAATAATGAAAAAAGAAAAAAAATGGCCGCCACGATCCGGGGACCCGGCGGCACCCCCACGCAGGACTTACCCAAAGCATGGTGCTGGGGAGCCAACACCATGGTCAGCCACCGGGAGGGGGGGGGGAGGGGAGAGCAGCTATGCAGTGTGATGCTCTGTGAAGTTCTTCCATTATGCTCCGTTGTTGAGTTGCTCCATAGCAGGAGAAAATGTCCTGCAAGTGCACTTGCTCTGTCCATCCGGTTGCCGAAAAATACCTCATGCAGTGGATTTGATTGAACAGCGTTCCCGGACAGAGCAAGTGCACTTGCAGGACATTTTCATGGATTATCCTGTGAGGTGTTGAATCATGTGGTCCATAAAACCTGGAAGCTCTAATTCACTTCCACTCTAAAGTAATTTCTGATAGTGTTCAGCCCTACTGTTGGGGGGTTGGGGGGGGATGTTAGGGGGGCTCTGTGTCTGTTTGGGTGACAGCTACACAGGCAAAGAAACTGCCAGCAGTGTCTGTTTCACAACCAAGATTTCTCTCGTTCAGATCTCTTAAGAGCAACCAATAGGCCAGGTTTTCAAGATTTCTCTAACATTTACATATTACGCTGGCTCTAACGATCACTAAAACAACTCTTAGATATGTGTTGCCCTGAAAACCAGGCCTTTTATAATAGTTGCTCTCGGGCACAATTTGCGGAAGTCTTCTGACTAAGCAGGCCTAAGCAAGACAGCCAGCTCCGTGGTTCCAGGACTACTGATTCTATGTACTTAAACTCCTCATTACATCCCCCATTACATTTAATTTGAAACCTATTGTGTATTCCTGATCCTCCTAGTCCTGGAGCTACACGATCCTCACCTATATACTACCGTATTCTGATGTTTTCTCCTGCTATGGAGCAACTCAACAACGGAGCATAATGGAAGAGCACAGAGGAATATCAACCATCATGGTATATGTACTTATTACGATTTAGTTACAACAAATTGCACAGACATCTATAAACAATCAGGTCAGATTTAATTACAAGAAATCTATCCTTAAAAGATTGGGGTAAATTGCGCAGCATAGCATCGCCATTATAGGCACTTCACAGAGCATCACACTGCAATGAAGACACAGCGCACAACGCTCATAGTGCATTACAAAATATTATTGACATATATAATAAATGGGTGAGTATTGTGCGTACATCAAATACAATAATAACGAGCAGTTTCGGGATATTTTACCCAACGCCTCCGGAGACCAGAAAAGGTGTCCTTGCAGGAGTGATGCTGCTGTCCTCGATATTGCAGGGTCCTATTGAAATTGGTGCACAACCTCTGCTGTTCCTTGCTCCCCTGAGCACAGGCAAGCTGGGAGATGCTGATTGCTGCAGTGCTTCAGCAGGGCAGTCTTTGGCATCAGCTGGGCGCCAGCACTCTCCTCCGTGTGAAGCGCTTCCTGGATCTTGACGTCACCACGGGGATTTCGTCGCCGCTCACAAACAGTCAAAGTCGCGCAGTAGGGTGCTAGTATGAGGCTAGAACACAAGTAGACCTTGTCCTACGCGTTTCGAAACGGAACGTTTCTTCTTCAGGGACTAATAATGAGTGGATTCAGGTAGAAGCTATATATCCCGCGATCGTGCCTCATTGGCTAACCCCTTAGTTCTATTGTCCAATAGGGAACCAACGGGGGCGGGGTTAGAGTCCCGAAAACTTACGTCACTAGCTATGGTTAACAAATGCAAAAAACTTTGAACAAACTTTATTAACAAAAACACTGTTAACCAAGACGCAGTTGATGGGCTAAAACAAAGGAAAAAAGTGTTAAAAGCATGATAGATACACACAGAAATCAATAATATCATTGCCCTATGGACCAGAGTAATAGGTAGTGAGATATAGGATATATATGAAGCATACAAGTGTTAGAAAAGTTCTGAACATATTGAGCAGCAGAATAAAATAAAATGGTTAAAATGATTACAATGTCTAGAGGCATATTATATAATAAAAGGACATAATATGATATAAAAAATTTCCTTATAAAAGACTTAAAATAGAGAGTTGCTTTTAATAGATGATTAATACAGAGACCAAATATCTATGTCCTCGTTTAAACCTCCTGGATACAAAGTGTTTAATTTATGTATCCAGAAGGTTTCTTGCCTGGATAATTCCTTAACCCTGTCTCCCCCTCTCCTGTTCTTTGGAATATGTTTAATCCCTTTAAAAAGGAGGGTTGAGGGGTCACTGTTATGGCATGTTACATAGTGTTTAGAGAGACTGTGTTTCATGAACCCCAGTTTAATGTTCCGCAGGTGTTCTAGAATGCGTACTTTTAGAGCACGTTTTGTGCGTCCCACATAGAAAAGACCACAAGGGCATTCTAATAAGTACACTACATGGTCAGTGTTACAAAGAATAAAATCATTAATATTAATAATATCACCGTTTGGGCATTTAAAAGTTTTTTTATCAGGATGCATGTGTTTGCAAACAGAGCATCTCCCACATTTGAAATTCCCAGTTGGTTTATTACTCAACCAATGCCTCTCCCCGCTAGGTTGTTCTTTTAATTTAATATCGCTAGGGGATAGCGTATTCTTTAAAATCTTAGCCTTCCTATAAATAAATTTAGGGAATTTCGAAAGGTGGGTGCCCAAAAACGGATCATTTGCAAGGATTGGCCAATGTTTTTGTATAGTTTTTATAGTTTCTTTTTATTAGCATGGATTTATAAGAAAAATAGACAGGAAATCCATGCTAATAAAAAGAGATAAAAAAAAATAAAAAATTTAGATGACGGGGCAAAGTGCATGTATCTATACAAAATTTTAACTCAATGACAGACAGGATTGAGAAAACTATACAAAAACACATTGGCAAACACATGCATCATTATAAAAACACATTGGCAAACACATGCATCCTGATAAAAAAACTCTTGGAATGAGAGGGGCAGGGATGTCCAAGGCTATGAAGATAGAAGGGGTTATACCCCAAGCAATGGACATCCCCGCCAATCTAGACATGAGGGTCATTTTAGAAACCCTAATTATAAGGGTAAAAACTACATTCCAAATTTTAAATATGGACAAAGAGAATATGTTAGATATGAGTCGAATTTTAATCAAAGAGTTTTTAAACCAAGTCCGAGACAGAGATCACCGGCCCACCCCCCACCCTTTTTTAGACTCCGTCAGGAACAGACATATAGATCCCCAAAAGAAGGGGGACTCTGGAAGAAGTACACAAACCAGAGGTAAAAGAAAGAAGGAAAAGGGTCCTGTCAGGCGGGGGACCCGAGGGGGGGGCCAGACTTAAAGAAAAGAGACTGCGAAATGTCATAAGAAAAACTCCCCAAAATGGGATTTTTAATTTATCTACTGTTATTCTGACAGATGCCCAAAAAACAGTACTAAATAGAGGCCTGACCTTCTCCCGGTCCTGTGGTCTGAGTGGTTTTCAGCTATATTCAGATCTTCAGAAGTTTGTACGTAACCTTACTCTGAAGAGGCATTTTATTAAACTGGATAGAGAAAATAATCAACAAAAAGCAATAGCTGAGAGTAATACAATAGACTCCACTCAGCCCGAGACCAGAGAGGGGGCCCAAACCTGTACACATACACACTTTAGGGGGAAGTCGACCTTCTACCCAGCACATTCCAAAGGCCACCATATAGACACTTTTTTTTAACATGGTCAACAAAGATTTTAACCTTTTAACCAATGATGTAAAAAATAGTAATGTTTTTAAACATAATTTAAATAAGAACGAAGCACTTGCACTTAAATTCCTTAAAGAAAATAAGAACCTGATCATAAGGCAGGCTGATAAGGGGGGGGGTGTTGTGTTACAAGACAGGAAGGATTATGAGGGTGAAGCCCTCAGACTCCTAAACGACACCGCCTCCTATAAAAGACTGGTGGGGGACCCCACCAGGGAATTTTTAGTCCCTTTAAAAGAACTCCTCGATGAAGCCCTCAAAAATAATGTCCTTGAAAAAAGAGAATATGACTTTTTATACTGTAGTTCCCCAAAAATTGCGATTTTCTACCACCTCCCTAAAACACACAAGAGCTTAACAAACCCGCCAGGTAGACCGATCATATCGGGAATCGATAGTTTAACATCCAATCTATCCCAATATGTGGATTTCTTTTTACAACCAAATGTGGCAAAACTTCCCTCCTACCTGAGAGACTCAACATCAGTGTTGAACCTGATGGAAGGTGTGGTATGGAAAGAATCCTACAGGTGGTTAACCTGTGATGTGCAGGCCTTATATACAAACATCCCACATACAGAAGGTATAGATGCAGTCCAATTTTATTTGATGAATGACGCCACCCTGCATCCTCTGAATAGTCAGTTTGTAATACAATCTATCGAATACATCCTGAAGCATAATTATTTTATGTTTCTCGACGATTTTTTCTTGCAGGTTTGCGGAACTGCGATGGGCACAAGATTTGCCCCCAGTTTCGCAAACCTGTATATGGGAAAATGGGAGGAGGACTACATTTATAATGATAATTTAAACCCTTTTAAAACGAATATCATTGTGTGGCGCAGATTCATAGATGATATTCTGTGCATTTGGGATGGTGATCAGTGTTCAGTTAATTTATTTTTACAATATATAAATAACAACGACAGGAACCTGACCTTTACCCATGTACAGAGTATAAGCGAAATACATTTCCTAGATCTTAATCTTAAGGCATCACCAGATGGGACTGTGGTAACAAAAACCCATTTTAAGGAGGTTGATTCAAACAACCTCCTTATGGCCACAAGTAACCACAAAAAAACGTGGATATCCAACATCCCTAGTGGCCAGTATTATAGATTAAAGAAAAACTGCAGCACTGTAGAAGACTTTGAGGATCAGGCCAAAGATTTAACATCAAAATTCTTGGAGAGGGGATACCGTCTGGAAAAACTAAAAGGGGATCTGGAGAAAATAAGAAAAATAGACAGGAAATCCATGCTAATAAAAAGAGATAAAAAAAAACTAAAAAAGTTTAATGGGGCAAGTGCAAGGTATCTTGTATTACAAATTTAACTCAATGACAGACAGGATTGAGAAAACTATACAAAAACATTGGTCAATCCTTGCAAATGATCCTTTTTTGGGCACCCACCTTTCGAAATTCCCTAAATTTATTTATAGGAAGGCTAAGAATTTAAAGAATACGCTATCCCCTAGCGATATTAAATTAAAAGAACAACCTAGCGGGGAGAGGCATTGGTTGAGTAATAAACCAACTGGGAATTTCAAATGTGGGAGATGCTCTGTTTGCAAACACATGCATCCTGACAAAAAAACTTTTAAATGCCCAAACGGTGATATTATTAATATTAATGATTTTATTCTTTGTAACACTGACCATGTAGTGTACTTATTAGAATGCCCTTGTGGTCTTTTCTATGTGGGACGCACAAAACGTGCTCTAAAAGTACGCATTCTAGAACACCTGCGGAACATTAAACTGGGGTTCATGAAACACAGTCTCTCTAAACACTATGTAACATGCCATAACAGTGACCCCTCAACCCTCCTTTTTAAAGGAATTAAACATATTCCAAAGAACAGGAGAGGGGGAGACAGGGTTAAGGAATTATCCAGGCAAGAAACCTTCTGGATACATAAACTAAACACTTTGTACCCAGGAGGTTTAAACGAGGACATAGATATTTGGTCTCTGTATTAATCATCTATTAAAATCAACTCTCTATTTTAAGTCTTTTATAAAGAATTTTATATCATATTATGTCCTTTTATTATATAATATGCCTCTAGACATTGTAATCATTTTAACCATTTTATTTTATTCTGCTGCTCAACATGTTCAGAACTTTTCTAACACTTGTATGCTTCATATATATCCTATATCTCACTACCTATTACTCTGGTCCATAGGGCAATGATATTATTGATTTCTGTGTGTATTTATCATGTTTTTAACACTCTTTTCCTTTGTTTTAGCCCATCAACTGCGTCTTGGTTAACAGAGTTTTTGTTAATAAAGTTTGTTCAAAGTTTTTTGCATTTGTTAATCAAAACTAGTGACGTATGTTTTCGGGACTTTAACCCCGCCCCCGTTGGTTCCCTATTGGACAATAGAACTAAGGGGTTAGCCAATGAGGCACGGTCGCGGGATATATAGCTTCTACTTGAATCCACTCATTATTAGTCCCTGAAGAAGAAACGTTCCGTTTCGAAACGCGTAGGACAAGGTCTACTTGTGTTCTAGCCTCATACTAGCACCCTACTGCGCGACTTTGACTGTTTGTGAGCGGCGACGAAATCCCCGTGGTGACGTCAAGATCCAGGAAGCGCTTCACACGGAGGAGAGTGCTGGCGCCCAGCTGATGCCAAAGACTGCCCTGCTGAAGCACTGCAGCAATCAGCATCTCCCAGCTTGCCTGTGCTCAGGGGAGCAAGGAACAGCAGAGGTTGTGCACCAATTTCAATAGGACCCTGCAATATCGAGGACAGCAGCATCACTCCTGCAAGGACACCTTTTCTGGTCTCCGGAGGCGTTGGGTAAAATATCCCGAAACTGCTCGTTATTATTGTATTTGATGTACGCACAATACTCACCCATTTATTATATATGTCAATAATATTTTGTAATGCACTATGAGCGTTGTGCGCTGTGTCTTTTTTGTATCCATTTGCTAGCTCCAGGGGGTTTCTGAGCCCCCCCATTCCATCACAGCTGCAGACGCTCAATCCTAGGTTAAGTTATTTACTTATTTATTTATTTCACATATCCTTCACTTTATCACGTCACGATTTAGTTTTGCGCACTATTACCTTTTTTATCACACTGCAATAGCTGCACTCGTGTTCTAACCATGCCTTATCAAAAGTATTGCTACTGCAGACACTACTACAAACCCATATCTTGGATTAAGCCTTATAAAATGGATTAATATGGTACAAGTCTTCATCATAGATGCACATTACGATTTGTGTGAATAGTGTGAATTCTGTGACTATCATTGGCTAAAAAACATCTTATTAAGGACTGACTGTGCTCAATTTAAAATCCTTAAGAGAGAAAGCTGCTTCTGCAGAGAACAATATATACGCTAATATCTACAATCAAGAACTGCAACCCTGTATAATAAACATCCATTTTGACTATATCTCAGGAATTATGTACTGTATATACTGTGAATAGTGTCATTACATTTGATATTGTGGTGTTTTTCAAAGGACTTGGACAAAAAGTGCAGCACAGAGCTGCCAATTCCAGTACTACATAGAGTGTCTTATCACTCATTTTCAAAGATCTATTGTACTTTTACAAAGCACAAGACAAGCATTTCTGTACATCTAAAAATGGAAAATATGTTTCACAGTGGCTGATGAGTGATAATAGAGTACACAGAATATAATACATGTATGAGTATGTAGATAGAATTTCCGGCAGGACCTGGTGACCTGGGTCCCCGGACCATAACCCCAAGTGGATAGCAGCGAGGGCACAAACCGCGTCACAGCGTGTAACACATGAACGGGACAACGTATGACGTGATCACGTGAGATATGCTAAGGCTATCAACAATACCTCAACCGGTTTTGCAGGTACTCCATTCTTCATCAGGGGGTCTGATGAGCACATAATATCTTTTATTAATACGATAAAACAGTAGGCAGTACACTTTAGGTAGAGTCCTTTAAGGTATCAGAACGCTCTGGACACTATAACTTCATCTTTCAAAAAATCTAATGTTGGTACACTAAAGCATATCACAACCTACACTGAATCTAGGATAAAACTCCAACTACACAAATGAATGTATTTAATACCCAATGGTAATTGTTGCTGATGTTACCAAGAAGCTTTGTTTATTTTATTTATAAAATGTTTTATGTGAGAAGATACATTGAGATGTAAATATTATTTTAAAATATGTCATTCAATACAGGCATACCCCGCATTAACGTACGCAATGGGACCGGAACATGTATGTAAAGCGAAAATGTACTTAAAGTGAAGCACTACCTTTTCCCACTTATCGATGCATGAACTGTCCTGCAATCTTTATATACGTGCATAACTGATGTAAATAATGCATTTGTAACAGGCTCTATAGTCACCCTTCTTGCGCACAGCTTCGGTACAGGTAGGGAGCCGGTATTGCTGTTCAGAACATGATGACAGGCGCATGCGTGAGCTGCCGTTTGCCTATTGGGCGATATGTACTTACTCGCGAGTGTACTTAAAGTGAGTGTCCTTAAAGTGGGGTATGCCTGTACTAAACATATTTACCACATCTTATGGCCCCGGTAAAAAAAAATATATAAATATTTGGTCACAGTTTTACAAACAAATGCTTTCAACGATGTAACAAAAATTCCGTAATACTTTAAGCGTTTGTAGTTTTATTAGGCAAACTGATCAGCAACCAAAAATGTAATTCAATGTAAAGCTTTACTAAATAAGCAAGTGAAACACAATGATACGATTCAGCATACAATGTGAATGTATCCATTCTATACAAAACATAATGTATGTATTTATGTATATCTTTATTTATATAGCGCCCACAACTTACTTTACAAAGACAATACAGTACAGGGAATTATAATATAATAAGTGCAACAAAGTCAGGCAATAGGAAAGGAAGTTCTATATGTGCAGAAGTGGACGATTACGGACAAAATTCCCGATGATGGAAAGGACCTGATTGGCCACTTCGGCACATATAGAATAAGCCCTGTAATGTCTCTGTACGTTCTTCCTGCCATCCAATTAGATTGTAAGCTCTTCGGGGCAGGGACTCCTTTTCAGTGGTGGGATTCAGCAGGTTCTGACCGGTTCATGCGAACCTGTTACTAAAATGTCACCAGTTTGCCGAACCGGTGCTTAATTCTCTTACCTGTGGCGGCGGGCATCGGGCACCAGCATCTTTTCCCTGCGTAGCTCTTCTCAATATGGCAGCGCGGTGTCAAATGGCGCCGCGTTGCCATGCCAACGGGAACGACACAGGACATAACTATCACATGACATCCATTGCTATGGCAACGAGACGCTACATGACGTTGCAGCCATTTTGAGAAGAGATATGCAGGGAAAAGATGCTGGTAGGCGCCGCCCACGTAAGAACTGGTTATTAAAAATGTTCAATCCCACCACTGCTCCTTTTCCTAAATGTTACTTTTATGTCTAACACTTCTTCCCTTTACGTGTTATTTATATGATTGTCCCGTGTGTTACTGCTGTAAAGCGCTATGTACATTAATGGTGCTAGATAAATAAAGACATACATACATAAACTAGCATAGCTTTCTGGTATCGACACTAACTACTTTTTCAATGTTGTGCATTAGTCTGGCGCAAAGATGAGCTGCTTCAGCACATATAGAATCAGCCCCTAAGCGGTGTTGCTTCATAATACATCTTCTGGGCCGACAGACACCTTACAGCCCATTTACTTAAATGGGAATTAAACGGTTGTATTTATTAAGCTGTGCTGAAAGGTGCCTTATGGAGTAACACTGCTTCATGTATGGCCCGAAATCTCAGATTATTCTGTTAAGAAAAGAATAAAAATGTTAGCAAATATGCGGACGTAAATACTCCGAATATATGATGTTTACAAATTCTTAATTAAATGCAACTCATTTCCCACCGATGGATTTGATATTGATCTGTTATTTTACTTGTATATTATTATGACTTCCTTATGTTATTTATATATTGCCCTCTTTTTAGTCTTATGTCTGATACGTCCTTGTATAATAAAGTCAATACAAATTCTAAACACAGAGAAGTCACTTTTAGGCCTTTACAAATCTTTGGCAAATAATTGGTGGTATTTCCTTAATGACTGCGTCCTGCTACATACACTGCAGTGCGATTTTCATGGGTGTTGACTGAGCCTATTGTTTTTATATTAAGGGAAGTTCAATGTTCTTCATTCCCTTCCTTGACAACCTACTGTTCATCGGTGCCCCCTCTATTCAACATCTTTTTGCTGAACTTCTCATTCAACAACATCTTTTTGTGTCTGTTCTATAATGGAGTTCACACAGCCCTTCTTCCCAATGAATGGTAGATGTGGGGATGTAAGCAAAGTCACAACACTTTTCCTCATTTACATACAGACAATTGAGCCCTTGAATAACATCGCCTGATTCACAGAGCTTCTTAATCAGTTGTCTGCAGGAGGCCCTGCAATGCAAGCACCAATCAGGCAGCTCTCTGAGATGTTCCTTTATGATCTTGAAAAGGATGAGTAGGGGCATTGACTGAGCCAGTGTTTTTCAGCCAGGGTTCCCCAGTCATTTTCAGGTCATTTTAAAACTGTACCAAATACTGAAGAAAGTACAATGTATTTGATCTCAGACGCGCTATTAGAAAGGGTTGGGGTTCCTTACAATGTATTTGATCTCAGACGCGCTATTAGAGAGGGTTGGGGTTCCTTACAATGCATCTGATTGCAGACGTGCTATTAGAGAGGGTTTGGGTTCTTTAGAATGCATCTGATCAGAAGCAATGTTAGAGAGGGTTGGGGTTCCTCAGAATTTCACATGGGGTTCCTTAACCAAGAAAATGTTGGAAACCACTAGTCTAAGCAGTGAACATTGGATTATTTTGCTGCAGTTTGTGAAATGTAGGTGCACTTAAAATGTATTATGTAAAGGCCAAGTAATACTACAAAACCCTCTACTGTGCCAGTGCAGATACAAATCACTTGAGTTCTTCACAATGTCTCATACAGATTTTCTGTCTCCTTTTTTTCTCACCATAATAACCCTGTTGTGTCTGTCTGCATCCTGTTACCAGCTTCAAAATGCAGAGTAAGCAGATCTCCAATGGATCTGCTTCTGCCATCACTTAGCCGAAGAAAGACAGTGTAGGTTGCTATATGCAGAAGCGCATCAAAATAAGGAATTCCCTGCAAAAAGGGAGGAAGTTAAAAAGTGAACTGCTCATTGGGCTTATTTTTCATATCCATGCCCAGAAACGTGTAAGATTTTTTTTGGTGGAGATAAGAATTGTGATCTGGGTAATTGTAGACAAAGTAACATATTAACATTGTTTTTTTTTATTTTGAATATACAGACACAATGAAACAAGTCTTTTATTACTGTCACCTTTCAGCAATTTACTCAATATTCCAGATCATGCACTTCAAATAAAAGTGTCTGACAGTGTTTTACTGGCTCCAGTCAAGTGTATCTTAAGGGCAATGAGTCATATATTTTTATTGTCTCTGAAGGTTTGTTTCCTTTAAAAGCTGAGAATAATTTAAGGAATGTGTGTGATACATAGCTACATAGTAGATGAGGTTGAAAAAAGACATACTGTACGTCCATCAAGTTCAACCTTTGCTAAATTTAAACATCAGATACTTTATCCTATATTTGTACTTGCAGTATATTGATCCAGAGGAAGGCAAACAAAAAACCCCAGTGAAATATCATCTAATGATATCTCATAAGGGGGAAAGTAAATTATTTCCTGACTCAAAATATTGGCAATCAGATTAGCCCCTGGATCAACATCCTGTCCATGTTTACTTATTTGGTATATCCCTGTATACCTTTCCTTTCTAAAAAGATGCCCAACTTTTTTTTGAAGACTTCTATTGTATCTGCCATCACAGTCTCCATGAGTAATTAATTCCACATTTTAACTGCCCTTACTGTAAATAGCCCTTTCCTTTGTTGCTGGTGAAATCTCCTTACCTCGAACCTTGAGGGATGACCCTGTGTCCTTTGTACTGCCCTTGGGATTAACAGCTCTTTTGAAAGCTCCTTGAATTGTCCCTAAATATATTTGTATATAGTTATCATATCCCCTCTTAGACACCTCTTTTCTAGTGTAAACAATCTAATTTAGCTAGCCTCTCCTCATAAATCAGATTATCCATCCCCTTAATTATGTGGCTCTTCTCTGCACTTTCTCTAGATCCATAATGTATTTTCTAAGGAGTGGTGCCCAAAATTGTACTCCATCATCAAGATGGTCTTACTAATGTTTTATAAATGGGTATAATTATGATTACTTCCCTTCCATCCACTGCCTGTTTAATGCAAGATAAGATCTTATTTGCCTTTACAGCTACTGCATGAATTTGCTAAGCTATGCCTGCTGTCTACAAGCACTCCTAAATCCTTCTCCATCAAGGATTCCCCTAATTTATCCCCATTTGATTTGTAAGTGGCCTGTTTATTATTGTTTCTAAAAGTATCTGTATTAAACCTCATCTGCCATTTACCTGCCCAAGTTTCCAGTCTATCCAAGTCATTCTGGAGAGAAATTACATCCTGTGCTGATTCTATTACCTTACACAAGTTAGTGTCATCAGCAAAAATTGAGACTTTGCTCTCTATGCCAACCTCAAGTTAATTAATAAACAAGTTAAAAAGCAGGGATACCAGTACCGATTCTTGAGGTACTCGAGTCACAGCTTTAGACCAACCTGAAAATGTTCCATTTATTCCAACTCTCTGTCTATCCATCAACCAGTTTTCAATCCAGGTGCAAATATTTTTTACAGAGTCCAATTTGCTTTATTTTGTACACCAACCTCTCGTGTGGAACCATATCAAAAGCCTTTGCAAAATCTAAGTAGACCACATCAACTGCATTACCCTGGTCTAAATTCCTACTTACCCCCTCAAAGAAACAAATAAGGTTAGTTTGGCATGATCTATCTTCATAAATCCATTCTGACTATTACTAATGATTTTGTTTTCCATTAGGTATTCCTGAATATTATCCCGTATTAAACCTTCAAGTAGTTTCCCCACTATTGAAGTCAGACTTACAGGTCTGTAATTCCCCGGTTGTGATCTACCTCCCTTTTTAAATATAGGCACCACGTGTGCTTTACGCCAATCTTGTGGTACTGAGTCTGTGGAAATGGAGTCCTTGAATATTAAATATAAAGGTTTGGCTATTACTGAACATAACTCCTTGAGAACTCTTGGATGTATGCCATCGGGGCCAGGTACCTTATTTACTTTAATTTTATCAAGCCGCCTGTGAACTTCTTCCTCAGTTAACCAATTGTTCATTAATATAGAGGTTGTGGCTTCCTCCTGCGGCACTACTATTGCAATTGATTCTTCCCTGGTACAGAGGCAAAGAATTTGTTTAATACCTCTGCTTTTTCCTTATCTCCAATAATCTGCCTGCCCATCTCACACTGAACGTCTCTTATATTTTCTTTTCTATTTTTATTGTTTTTAAGGTACTTCAAGGACTTTTTAGGGTTTATCTTTCTTTTTATTGCAATCCTTTTGTTCATTATCCAGTTTGCTAATTTGATTAGCCATACATAATATAGACTTTTTTTTAATTGACAAGCCTAAATGGTGTACAATCTAATATGTTTAACAGTGGTCAGAACAAAATAGTAACATACAAATATTGGATGCAAATCAAAGAAATGAGCTGGAACGCAGCTTGCTGAAGGCAGTAGCAACATGTATTAAACATTCATAGACACGTTACATACTGATTAGATTGTGGACCTCCTCATAGTATCCAACAGGTTTTGTGCCACACTTTGCGCTTTTTCAAGGAACTACAAAAGGTAGCCATGTTTGGCGTTTTAATACCCACCACTTAAAGCAGCAGTCCGAGCTGCCATTTTATTTTTTCCCCCTTTAATATGTGCATCAATACAATCCACACAATGATAAGTAATTAGCTAAGTTGCCGATCAATCCGTTCTCCTGTGATCAATCGGCAAACACCGGCTCAGGGCTTCACTAAATGACTGCAGAGGAGTATTCTGTTTTCAGAAGAGGAAGGGGATGTCACTTTGTAAATGGTTGCTACAGAAACAAAAAAGGCTTGTTACATTATAATACATAAAAAATGTCATTCAGAGTTATTGTTTTTTTTTTTAAATGCTAAAAGTATTTTCTCATAGTACAGAACTGATTTATTAAAATAACACACACGTAGGATATTGCTGGGTCTGCAGGTTTCAAGGGACAATAAAAACAATCTTTATTCAATACGTAAATTACGTTAATACTAACAAGCACAAAGCTGAAAGAAGGTAGAAATCAGTCCTAAAAGCTATAATAAGCGACTCACATCCCATTCCTTGTGTAACTCGTGCAGTATTTAGTATCTGTTTGGAAAATCCAAAACATTTCTCTTTTACAAGTACCACGAGCCGATATGTTAAATATCTTGTATTTTTAAACTGCTAACATCAGAAGTATATAAATAATAAACTCAACAAAATGCCTTAAAACTGGATGTTCTTTCTCTTTTTTTTTCCATAGTCCTTACATGCCCCAAAGGGCTTATTCACGAAAAATCCAATTGTGCTGATTAAGCATTACTGAATGGAAAGTCCAATTGGCTTGAATAGTACTTTCCATGCTGGAGTGCCACATTATGTCAGTTTATACCTTTTAGCTCAACACAAAAGAATCAGGATATATGCAACTTGGGATGCCCCAACTAAATGAGGACAGAAGGTAACGCAAAGAGGAATAAATTTGGGTGCTGCAGGTAAAATAACCTAGTCAGGGTAACAACATATGAAACAGAGTGGTAGCCGTGCACACCAATGAAAAATGCAATAAAATGAGTGCAAATAGATCATTTTAATGACTGAGCACAGTCATAGAACATCCAACATTTCTGTGACTAGCACCTTCATCAGGGATTGATGATGAAGGTGCTAGTCACCGAAACGTTGGATGTTCTATGACTGTGCTCAGTTTGTATCTTTTCCCATCCCGGGTGCTGATAACTTGTTTAGTCTGCAGCATATAGTTACCACGCTTAAAGGATCTGCAGTTCAAGCAATATCCTAAATGTGTGTTTTTTTTTTTAATTAATCAGTTCTGTACTATGAGAAAATACTTAACAATTGTATCTAGTGCCCGCCTGGTCACCTGATCTCCCACACACAATGTTGCATCTTGGGTACGCTTCTGCAGCACTGACAGTGATTTAGTGAACCCCTGAGCCGAATCTTTGCAGAATCTTTGCAGATCGATCACAGGAGAACGGATCGATCGGCAACTTAGCCAATCACTTGTCAGTGTGCAGATTGTATTGATGCACATATTGAATGGAATAAAAAAAAAAGTAAAACGGCAGTTTGAACTGCTGCTTTAAGAACAGCTTTATTGCTGTGATTAGACCTTTTCTACCATTGAAATCATTGACTTCACTTACCATGTGTCGGGCGACGAATCATCATGTCAACCCGGCGTCAAATGACGCAGCGGGGCAACGTGATGTCACATGACCCCGCTGCATCATTTGACGCCAGAGCCAAGCCATGGGGGAGGGGGGGGGGGGGGGGAGGAGGCCCAGGGGGGCGGAGGGGAGAATAGTTGGCGCACCCCTGTACTACAGCAGCGGTGCACAAACTGGGGGGCAGGATTTTTTTAGGGGGTGCAGGGCTGCAACAGAGGTCCTGCGCTCTTCCCCAAGGCATTTAAATTAAATGCCGGGGGCCGCACAAGGCACCTGCAACCTGTACTTACTGAGATTCAGCCGGCTTCAGGACATGTGACCATGGCAACGCAGCATGAAATGATGCCATGGGGTCATGTGACATTACGGTTGCCATGGTAACGTGACGTCAAATGGCGCCGCGGGTCACGTGATGTGACAAATGACGCCGCGTGAGGTAGGGGGGCAACAACGGAGGAGAGCAGGCAGGGGGGGGTTTGCACACCTCTATACTAGAGGATGATTTCCTAAAGCTTCTATTTTTGTCATATGTTTGTATCCATCATCATCATCATCATCACATCTAATCATCATCATCATCAATCATCATCATCATCAATCATCATCAATCATCATCATCATCATACATCATCTACAGGATATGCTTTGAATTGTTTCTGGACTGTGTTCAATAAACACTCTTTTGTTTTCTAAAAGTCCCTGGTCCCCTTTTCCTATTCCTAGTTTCAACCACGCCCAGCCAGCACCTGCCCCGCACCATCTATATCACCTGAGAGACATATATTCTATATAGAACTTCCAGATGTGACACCCTGTAGATGATTTACATTGCTTTCCAGAACAATAACAACCCCTCAGTGAGAAGGAAGGGTGAGTGGTGGTGGTGGTGGTGGGGGAGAGGGGGGTTACACCTGTTTTTCTTCCTTTGTAAGATTGTGATCTCCATTACATTTGTATTTATTAATAAATGACACTTTTTTCTGGTAATTTTTCACTACCCTCTGCGGGGTTTTGATCTGAGAACCATTTATTCCTACAGTTTAAAGCAAGTGTTATTTGAAGACCCAAGTCACTCTTTGCCATTAAACTAACGAGATCCCTAAAAGATCATTCGTGGTAAGATCACCAGCCATGGAAAACCTGCAGGGTACGTAAGTCAGAGACATTGAGATCAATTTGTAATCCAAAATCTAGACCTTGATCTTGATTAAAAATGTCCTTGGTTGGTTGTTAATTTTGTACACCCTTTTTAAAACTATTTTTGAAGCTTAATTTTTATACAAATTTATCCAGATGTAAATTAGTATTGAACTGTTATCTGGTGCAAATGTTAAACCTCTACTCTAAGGCGTGTCATATAGTGTGCGTGTGCACGTGTCAATTATAATTGACTGTGTTAGCCAGACATTTCTATACTAGGGACGCGCGCGCAGCCGTGAGCAGTAACGCGGCAGACCAGGGAAATTACAATAAAATTTTATTTTCATGCTTCTGCCACGCCACAAACCAATCGCAGCGCGGCCTAACGCTGTGATGTCAGAGTCACGCCCCCTAACTGTGCGCGTCACCGCTTGCAGCCTACAAACTAAATGCGCACGCCACATGCACGCGCGACGGCAGCAAGAACTATAAAAGACGCCTAAGATACTAAAATGATAAACCCAATAAATCACAATCTGATTGGTTAACCCCATTGTTCAAGTTTACTCCCTTTTTCTCTGACTAAAAGTGCTGATTAAAGTTCCCCTCCACGTGACAACATGACAAACTGGATAGTCCATGCGTTCCTGTCTGACTTTGTTACTGTTATATTACAATGTGATGTGTCTGCATGGGGATGTAGGAGGAGCTTTGCAGGGATATCCATGGGGACCTCCTCTGCTCACTCTCCACCTACCAGAGTAGCACAGGGCGAGTGCAAGCTGTTAGCAGAAGGATGTGATATTGAAAAGGGAAGTGTCTAAAGATCAGTGCAGCCTCATCTCAGCAGCTTGAGAGCACAGGCAGAGCCACTGAAAGCAGAGAGGCAGAGCCACTACCAGGAGAGTGTAAAGAGAGAGAGACACTTAGAGGGTATGTGTCTGTATCAATGTGCGTGTTTTATTCACTGTCTGCAAACCTCTAAATCTGTGAGGCAACTTGGCAAAGTAAAAAAGAGGCAGAGAAATGGCCATCAGTGCTGCTCTGAGTCACATTTTACAAGCACGCATTATAGCTGTGTACCATACCAGCATGGTCTTCGAGATGCCATGTGGCAGCACTCTGACTGAAGTGCCCGGAAAATAATGCAGTGTTGGAAGTAGGGCTTCCTTGGTCACACTGTTTGCTTTTATAATGTAGCTGGAGACAGAGGGACTCTTTTTAAACTCTTAAGTTGCCAAAGGGACCAGGAATACAAAGGTCAAATATCCCCTCCAAAAGCATGCTCGCCACATGTTGCAGTTGTATGGTTCACCAGCCCCGTAGTCTCATGATAACATACACTGGACCCATTATTAAACATAACTCAAGCATCCGTACACTTTGGTCCTAGGTGGGACTGCTCTTGTGAAATGACCTTGTATCTATTGATTTTGTCTGTGTAAATATTCCGACACGCTGTGTATGCTACAGAACATTTAACCCTTGCAAATACCTGGTGCGCACGTCTCTGACCTCTAGGACTTACCACATTATTAATGGGGCATCCGGCAGAGGATAATAGTGACCTGCCCAAGGTCAGAAGGAGCTCACAGGGAGATTTGAACGGCGTTCGCTCGCTTCACGGGACGTATCATTACTACTAGGCTACTTTGTGACCCTGATTTGTTTACCAATGTGTTCTGGACCATGCTGGATAAAGCGGTTAGTGCCTTGGTAGCTGCAGTTAGATGAGTCTATTTGCTGTCAGAAGGGTCAGCGCTGCATTGCAAAGCTAAAGGGTTAATAAAAAGGCTTCTCATCTTTTTTTAACAGGGAAAATCACGAGGTAACTGTCTCATCCTATATAGAGGGGGTGGGGAAAAAATATTGTTTAAATGCTGCGCTTTACATAGCAAACTGTGTAGGGCAGGGGTGCTGAACTCCAGTCCTCAAGATCCCCCAACAGGTCAGGTTTTGAGGGTATCCCAGCTTCAGCACAGTTGGCTCAATCAGTGGCTCAGTCAGAGACTGAACCACCTGTGCTGAAGCTGGGATATCCTCAAAACCTGACCTGTTGGAGGAATGGAGTTGAGAACCCCTGGTATAGGGACAAAGGATACGTCCCATCTTCTTCAGATGATGTTGGACCACTGTAACGATCACTCTGCTAAAGAGCTTAATGCAGAGGGAGATATGTATATATGTATGTATGTATGTATGTATGTATGTATGTATGTATGTATATCTTTATTTATATAGCGCCATTCATGTACATAGCGCTTCACAGCAGTAATACACGTGACATAATCATATAAATAACAAATAATACAAATACATCATGGGAAGAAGTGCTTCAGACATAAAAGTGACATTTAGGAAAAAGAGTCTCTGTCCCGAAGAGCTTACAATCTAATTGGTAGGTAGGAAGAACGTTCAGAGACAGTAGGAAGGCATTCTGGTAAGTGCGTCTGCAGGGGGCCAAGGTCGATGTATGAAGTATTAAGTATCAGCCACGGAGCTACTCATACGCTTCGTTAAGAAGGTGCTACTCATATGTTTCGTTAAGAAGGTGCGTTTTAAGATTTTAGAAGATATCATTTGTTGACTGCAAGGACACCCACTTCAGAGGCTAATGCAGCAACCACAAACCTATAGTATTTATTTCTCTGTTGCTATTATACCCACATGGGAGACCGTCCTATCTTCCAGCATACCTGGAGTAACATCACAGATCAAGCAGCATCTATTCATCTATCTTGGTTCCATAACAAAATAACAATTACTCACACCACCACTTTTTACAGGTGTATCGGAGAATTTACCAGACCTATATTTACCTTCCCCCTCTGAGGCTTAATTACTCATACAGCTCACTTCTAAATATACATTCAGACTACGGTGCTAATTTATATTCTCTTTGCTTCCTCAGCTACCCAAGTCTGAGAAACCACTGGGATATAAACACTGCTTTGTCATGAGCCTCTTAGCACAGAAAGGGTTAAAAAGGTGGTGTGATGTTGCATGGATGAGTGTTTGTACTTAGCGTTTGTACAGTAAGTGAGACCGCATCCTTCACGCAGAGTATAGAGGCAGAGTCTTGGTCTCGAAGAGACCTCTTACATTATCTAACGCAGGAGCGGCCAGCTCCAGTCTTCGGAAGCCACCCACACACAGTTCGGCTTTTTAGGATATGAGCCACCTGTGCTGAAGCAGGGTTATCCTGAAAACCTAACCTGTTGCCAGCCCTGGTGGACTGGAGTTGGCCACTCCTAATTCAACACATTCATTGAAAGCTGGAGAAAGAAAAACCTTGTGGTTAGTAGCCTCGGTTAAAGATCTTAGCGGTAAAACCTCATCCTGGCTCTGCTAAGCCGATCTGTACATATCTGTCTTTTTCTTGTGGGCTTTTCAGCTCACGCTGAGTTGCAGTCACTTCATTTCCAGTCAGTGGATGAGTCATCTTCAGAGCTGACCAGAAGTGGGAATCCGTCTCTGCTTCATGCAGGGACAGAAGCCTTATGAGTATTAAAGGTGCAGTCCAACCCTGGACCAAAATGAACCGATCGTAGTAAAAACGTTTTCTGAGGTTAACCCCTTGGTTACTCTGCAATGCGTCGTTAGCCCGTAAGGCAACCACGGTTGTCAAATCTGCCTGATTTTACAAGAACAAAAATTGACACACCTAGATAAGTATTTTCAAGATATTTTTTTTTACATTCGTTTCGAACGATGGAAGTGGAAATGTGGGAGGGGTTGTCCTCCATTAGCTCCTCCCTTTTTGTGGGATGTTACTATATATTCTCCTAATTGGTCCTCTGGCAGTGGGGTCTAATTATAGCTAATTTCAAGTTCACAGTTCAAAATATTAGATACCTTGGTTAAATCGGTGATGTCCTCTACTCGCTATTAAAAAAATAATATTGCCTTTCTTTTTTCCCCAGTGAATTAGCAATGCCACCTTTGTAGATATTATTTGTTCAAAATGTGCCCTCTTTCTGTATCTGTTTGCGCGTCTGTCTTTACTGGTTTGTCATTCAGTTTATGACATTGATGTCTCTCTGTACCTCTGATTGTACCGCCCTGCGGAATATGTTGGCGCTGTACAAAATACCTAATGATCAGTGGTCGACAAATCACCAAGAAATCTACTCGCCGAACAAAAAAAATCTACTCGCCACCTAGTACTACACGTGTGCTGCTTGGGCCAATAGGAGCTCGCCACGATGTTAAATCCACTCGCCCGGGGCGAGTAAATGTATAGGTTTGTCGAACACTGCTAATGATAATAATAATGTGCACTGGAATCCTGCAGCTGGACTTGGTCTTATTTTTACAACTGTGCCAGCATCAGCGAGGTTCTATTCTGCTTTATAAATAAGAGCAGATTGAAATAAACTTTGGAGACTGTGTGAAACGTGAGCCGTTTAACCGCGCGGCACTTACTGTATTCTCTTGAAGTTGCAGTTACTTTCCTTTTCCTAGGAAGAAAATGTATTTTCGTAGTATTTGGTATGGCAGGAGAAATCTACAAAGATATTGTATTTTGATTTCCCTGTTTATCACCATTATAGAATAAACCTTTAGAGCTAGAGCCTGATCGGCCGCTTCGGCTGATACAGAATAAATCTCAAAATCGTTTATTTTTTATTTTTTAAAGGGCAGATGCTGAACTACCTTGCTGCAGGGTGCATGGCTATGTAAGTCGCTCTGGCAATGAAGGCGTTAAGGACAGGAGATATAGACCATGTTGTGTATATAGTAATATGTGAAGTAGTCACATGTTCCCCGGCTCTCACCGGCATGGATAGGATGTGTTCCGCTGCTCCCACCGGCTCAACAATGACGTCCTCTGCTGCCACCGCCACTAGGATGTCTGTCGCTGCTCCCACGATGTCGCCGTGGTCCTCCTCACCCTCCGCCACTGGCTGCAGGGAATTCAAAGCTACGCAGCTGGGTACCTGGTGCCCGGCAAATTTTCTATTTTTCCCCGGGTACCCGGCAATTCTCAGGATCCGGTACAACACTAGTATCATTAATTTTGAAGTGAAACTTCTTTCGTGGCACCTAGTCCTGATGGGACAAAACTGGATAGATGGGGGGCGAAATGTGAAACGGAAGTGACGTCACGTAATGGACGCCGCTCCACTCACACGTCCCCTGTCACATGCGGCGGCGGCGATAGCCGCCGGCGCCGCTCCTAATCGCCGCCGCACCCCCACACCCCACCCACACACCCGGTTGCTGACATATGCGGCGGCGATAGCCGCTGCTCCTAACGGCCTAACTGTTCCACGGCCGCTGTTCCCCACCCGCTGCCATGCCGCGCATGCGCAGTTGTGATGGCGCCGCTGACGGATGCCACAGATGCGCAGAAGCGGCTGGCAGCGGCGTCGTTCCCCCCACACGCTCCTACCATCCATTGGTAGCGGCGCCATTCAGCCCTCCACTAACGCGGGCGTTCGTGGGCCCCCTGCACGAAGCGGTGGCACATGGCACAAACCCAGGCGCAACCCGCGTGGCACAGGGGCTCGGTCACTCATGCCCGTGCCGGGCGCATGTACCCCGCGGGGGGGGGGGAGTGTGTGCAGAATTTGCGTGCAGGGGGTGGTGCGCAATGTTACACCCTGCCCCTGGCTGCAGCAGGACACACACACACTGACTGACCCACACACACACACACTGACTGACACACATACACACTGACACACACACACTGACTGACACACCTACACACACTGACTGACACACATACACACACACACACTGACTGACATACATACACACACACACACACACTGACACACACACACACACACACTGACTGACTGACTGACATACATACACACACTGACTGACACACATATACACACACACACTGACTGACACACACATACACACACTGACACACATACACAGTGACACACATACCCATACACACACTGACTGACACACATACACACACACTGACACACATACACACACATACCCATACACACACTGACTGACACACATACACACAAGGAATTCACACTTAGTGCAAATAGCTAATACAGGGGATGTGTGCCGAGCACGCGCATTATAAGTCAAATGTATTTGCGTTTTATCAATGAAATTGTATTTTGATTATTAATTAAAACATCACCAATACAAATACAATTTCTGTGACAAAAGTCAAAGAAGTTTCACTTACTATGGTGCGCGCGCGGCCCTTGTATAGAAGGCTGCTGACCATCAGCCATCATAAACTGCGTTCACGCCCCGCACATGAACCAGCCTTAGGGAGGATTTGTTCCTGTAAAGTACACCTGTTTTGGATTAGGTTTTCGATGTCAGGGTAGCAATGTGCACCCCAAAACATTGCGTATTTTAGCAATTTGGCCCGTTTCGCTATAAACTTTTAGCACCAAACAGTTCATCAACTTTTTGGAACATTCGATTGAAAAAGCGGCCAAATCAAATCCTAGGCGGTTTGCGCATCTCAACTCATCGGGCAGTTGATTTTGCTTTGCGCTACAAGCGGATGACTAAGCCAGGTCCAGAGATATCCCCTGCTTCAGCACAAGGGGTCACGCATTTTGACTGATCCACTGATTGAGCCACCTTGCTGATGCAGAGATATCCTTAAAACCTACCTGTTGGTGTCCCTTGAGGACTGGCGATGGCCGCCCTGAGCTATGGCTTTACTCAGAAACATGACTGCCCACGTGCAACAGGATTCATCAAATTAGCCTAGGACTGTTCATTATGAGATTTTATACTTATACATTTGTGGCTGGATCACGGAATGGAACGTAGCTGTAACATGTAACATGTGGTCTCTCATGTGTGCCTATAATATCTCATGTTGTGTTATGAAACAAACTGTGCAGGATGAGATCTGCTGATCCTGTTCCTAGGTAATCATGTGGCACCTTTCCCAGCCTGCGATGAAATGCAACACATCGGGGTGCTACCATACAAGAGTCAACAAAAAGATGTGGCTCTATTTTTGCTGAAGACATTTAAAATAGTATGTAAAAGATGTACAACGGCCGTGATGATGGAAACAGGTAATGCCTTTCATTTTCTTACAAGAATTCAAACTTCATTCAGATCTCAGTCCCAGTTTGGATGAAGATTTTGATGAAGGTGTGGGAAAGGGTAAGGGAATTTAATGTTATCATACTGCTTGCAGGAATAAGTAAAGCCAATATTTATCTTTTAATTTGGAGCACTTAACTCCCTCAGTGCTGGAGGCTGTGCAACGATTGATCTCCTTATGCTCGTATTTGGGTGAGAGAAATGTGAAGTTGTGTAGCAGACCTTTTTGAAACATTGTCTTTGTATCTGGCAGAATGTATGCCGCTCGCTGCTTGAATTGCTAATGAGCTTCTTAGCTGATGTGTAGTCATCTGAACCTGACTTCTCTTGCCAATTTGCATTACCGTGCTTGTCTTGAAACCACACATGATTTATGATCTCCGAGATAAATGATCCCCCTGCGCGTTTAGTGCATTACATACTGCAACTGGATTGGATGCTGTTCATTAAGGCCCCACCCTGCGGCCAGGCTCTTGAGTGTGTTATCCGTTCATGGTAACCCCCAAGTTCCTAGGCGTACCCACTCTAAGAAATGCAAAAAAAACGCTCTACATATCTTCATAAAAGAATTTGTGGGTCTGTTGTAAAGGGATATTTATTTTCGCACATAAAAACTTGCATGGCTATTCCATAAGCCAAAGGCCAGTTGGGACAGGCAAGAAGACGTCTATTGGAGAGCTTTTCATTTTCAAGTTATCTCTATCATTTTAAGGGGGCAGTAGAGGGACAAACAAAGTGTCATCTTATTAGTAGAATTGCCTTCTTTAACTATTTCACTGTCAACAATGAAACATGAAACGTTTAAAGAAGTAGTTCCTCCTAAAACCAAAGTGAACTAATGGCAGACATGTTTTATAGGTCAACATAGGTGATTGACACATTGTTATTAAAGCATTGTGTTATTATTTTGTATACTTTTTACCACTGCTTGGCAAACAAATGCTATGGAGGATTGTTGCGTCCATTCTCCAACTGTTTTGATGTTAACCCTACATGTCAAACATCGTCTTCTTTTTGTTCTTTTTTTTATAGAACAATTTATACCATCGTCCATCAGAGTGGGAACATTCCGAATTCAGGCCAAGCCAAAAGAATGGAAATCATTTGTTTTGCACATGATACAAATAGGCAAAAGTGTTTTTTGTACTGAAAAAGCAAAAGCAAGAAAAATTAATTTATATCAAATGTCAACAAATAATTCAGCTTTAAACAAAAAAAAGAAAAAATGTGTGATGCTCTCAAGACAATTGAGTAGTTTAAAAAAATATATAATGAATTGGAAGACAACCTGTTGATATGTATATGTCCTATTGGATCAGGTAATCAGCTATCCCACAAGGCAATGAGGTAAGTGATAGTTACCAGTTGATGATCCCTGGATATTGATTGAGGCAAAGCTGGAACTGTACTCACTTGGGAAAGCAAATTCCACGATGAAAGAAAGTCCTTGTAGATATCCAAGCACCTCCAGGTTGAATGTGCCTCCGTTGTAGAAATCTTCACAGAAAGGGAGGGAAAAAAACGGAGCACTATCTCCAATGCTGTAAAAAACAGCCAATAAACCCACAGTGTATGCGTTCCCAAAATAAAGCTATTTAATGGGTCAAAAATCAGTTACAAAGCCACCACACACTCGTTTCTCAGACCTTAGTGGTCCTTTATCAAGGTGAATACCAATTTCTAAAAGAGTGTGATTTATACTTACCCCAAAGCCGCGCGACCAGTCGCGAAGACTTCCGGGTGCGTCACGTGTCTCGGGTGCTGACCCCGCGACCTGCGACGTCATCCCGTCGGTTGCTGCAGTGGGGTTGTGCATAGCCGCACCAGGTGCGGACCGTCCACTACGCATAGGCTCGTGTGGGGGGAGCATGGCGTCTGTGTAACTGTCCCACAAGAACTGCCAGTGCTCCTCCTCCCTCCTGCCTCCGCCCATTTCATAATCACCGTGATTTTGCTATTGCAGCTCTCCGGCGGAGGGAGGAGGAGCACTGGCAGTTCTTGTGGACAGTCACAGACGCCATGCTCCCCCCACACGAGCCTATGCGTAGTGACGGTCGCGCGCCTGGTGCGGCTATGCACCCCCACTGCAGCAACCGACGGGATGACGTCGCAGGTCGGCGGGTCAGCACCGAGACACGTGACGCACCCGAAGTCTTCGCGACTGGTCCGCGCGGCTTGGGGTAAGTATAAATCACACTCTTTTTAGAAATTGTGTATTCACCTTGATAAAGGACCACTAAGGTCTGAAACGCGTTGGTGTGCTTTGTACGGGTAGGGAGAAGACAGGTTGTGTGTTGTGAGGAGATAGAGAAGGACAGGAGAAGAGGGGGCAGAATGGGGGGAGAAGTGAAAGGGATGGGGAGATGAATAGAGTTAAGAGGATCGTCGATGAATGAGGATGGGGTGGTGGGTAAGAAAGGGGGGTTCGGGTATGGGATGAAGGCGGTGTGGCGGGGGGGACCGGGTGGCAGAGAGACTGGGGGAAGCACAGGAGCCGCGTGGCTGGGGTAGACCGACTAGGGTTAAGGGAGTGGGTGGGGAGGGGTGAGTAAATGGCGAGAAGGAAAAATGCGGGAGTGCGTGGGTGGCACGAGTTGGGGGGGAAGGGTGGATGGGGTGAGGCCAGAAGGCAGGAGGGGGGAGTGAAGCTACCGCGTGATGTCAATGGGGTGAGGGAGAGACTAAGAGGTATGTGTACGGAGGGTAGCGAAGGGGGGAGTAGATGGACAGAACGGGAAGCAAGGTGAAGAATTGAGGTGGATGACAGGGGGAGGGGGGGGGGGGGGGGGAAGAGTACAGGTGGTAATAAACAGGCGAGATTGAGGAGGGACGGAGGGTAAGACGGGGGGAGTCGTGTGAGGACGGAGTAGTAGGATAGAGATCAACAGAGGGAAAAGGGGTGCGAGAGATGAGGAGTGGGGGGTGGGAGAGTGGAGTTAGAAGCGAGAGATCGTGTGGAGGAGAGAAGGTTGGGGGTTGGGAAGGAGGATGGTGCAGAGGTGGTAAGGGAAAGGAACGTAGATCGTGGAATAGATGCTATGGAGTGGGGTGTGGGGTGGAAGGTAGGTGAGTGGAATGGGGGCACAGGGGGTTGTTGGCGGAGACGAACCGTCGGGGAGTAGTGGGTACGATCGGGGCTGGTGGTGGAGCGGAGAGAGTGAAATGGGGGAGAAAGGAAACCAGCGAGGGAGGGGGTCGGGTGAATGAGGGGGCAGGCCGGGAGATGAAGGCACGGGCCGGGAAGGGAGGGGTATGGGAGTGGAGGCGTGGCTTAGAAGAGGCAGATGAGAAGCGAGAGATGGAGGGGAAGTAATGAGGAGAAACAAAGGGGAGGAGAAACGGAGTTGGGATGAGGGAGAATTTGAGGATGAAGGTTGCGATGGCGGAAGGTATAAAATTGGGGGGTGGAGACAGGGGGGGAGGTTTGAGACAAGTATAAGGACCAAGGTAGCGACGGATGGGCCGTTTAGAGGGTTAGGGGAGAGACGCCATGTTACGGTGTGGGTGAAGTTGAAAGCGGGGATGATGGGGGGAGAGCAAATAAGCGGACGATGGATCTGGGGGGAAAAAGGGCAAGTAGAGGAGGTTGAGTAGGGGACGAAGTAAGGTGGGGGGAGAAAACAGGAGCAGATGCAGGCAGAAGTGGAAGGTGGGAATAGAGTAAGTGTATGGGGGGGTGTGTGAGGGTAAGATGGGGGGTGTGAGGGAAGGGCTAGATGTGGTGGGATAAGGACGAGAGGAGAGAGTGCGAGGGTGGCTTGCGAGGCACAGGAGCTAAGGAGGGGTAGGCGGTGAGTAAGAAAGGAGAGAGGTGGAGGGTGGGGGGGGTGGAGGGAGGGGAGGAGAGAAGGGAGAGGCGAGAAGAGGACAAAGTAGGGGGAAGGAGAGGGCTGGTGGGAAATAGCGTGCAGTATGGATGGAAGCGAAGATCGTTGAGTGGAAGGGAAGAGGGATGAGGGGTTGGATATATGGGAAGAAGTGGGGATAGGTCTGTGGGGGGAGTAGGGTCGGGAATTGCGGGTATGGAAGGGGTGCGGAGTAGGAGAGAGGGGTTGTGTGTGGTGGGGGTGGGGGGTATGGGTGAAGAGTGAGGGGTACGAGATAAGAACGGGAGTGATCTGGGGGGTGGTCGGCTAGTAGCTGGTTGGGAGTAGCAGAAGCTGAGGAGGGCGGGGGGTGTGGGTATAGGACGGGGGAGGGATGAAGAAGAGGGGATAAGGGGGAAGGAAAGAGGTGAAGACAATTGAGCGGGAAGAGTTGATTTTTTGACCCATTAAATGCTTTATTTTGGGAACGCATACCCTTGGTTTATGTGGCTGTTTTTTTTACAGCATTGGAGATAGTGCTCCGTTCTTTTCCCCTCCCCTTTTTAAACAAAAAAAAAGAGGTATTTATAAGCAATAGGTACATTACTGCTGTATTATTTATTTATTTATAAAAAATATTTTACCAGGAAGTAATACATTGAGAGTTACCTCTCGTTTTCAAGTATGTCCTGGGCACAGACTATTTACTTCAAAGGGTCACAAGGTGTAGCACCTCTTTCTAAATATGGCCCTAATTTAATGTAGTAACATATATTTAAGTCTTATTTAATGCAGCACTGCCTTACCTCATCTACTACAGTATTTGAAATGTGTCTGCACATAACGTTATAATGTTATACTCACAAACTATATTTGACTCCAAACAGTCTTAAACGTTCAAAGTAAAAGTATTTTTTTTAGACCGGATATATTTTGAGAAACCAGGACGCAGCGCGCCAGCGACACCCAAACCACACCAAACACACACACCCACAACACAGCACACACACCACCACACAGACACACAACCACCACACACACACCACAAACACACACACACCACCCCCACACGAAGAGCTATCAGTCAACAGTGGCAAAAACGGACAGTACGAAGTACAGTAGGAATGAAAAAAAAGCAAACATCACATTGTGACTTGGGAGACAATTCCAGAGCCAGCTGCTGTGTACATTTACACTTACAGTACAAAAGTCATGTAGCATATCTGTGCTGTCGCCTCACTACCAAACCCTCTGAGATTCTGCAGCACGTGCCATGAGAATCAATAAGACCCACAACAGGATACAACAAGTTGTGAATTCCTGGGCGGTGAGACTAGCCCAGCAGCTCCTGAATCCTGCCTCTAATTAGCGCTGGGAGAAAGTGCTACCTTTGGCCTGTACACCTCTCTAACAAGATACCAATTACAAACTGGGGGAATGCTACCACGTCTTGCTTGTGTTAACCTGCCCATCCCTTTCACTCCTGTGTGGTATGCAGAATTACAGTTTCTCTCCTACCTACACAGATGCAGCAAGTGTTATTGCACCCGCGGGTGTGTTAGCCCCGCCCCCTTTTCACATGCGGCTTCTGCATTTACAGCGGCGGGTGCTCCCGCTGGTGCGTTGTGTTTGTCCCACTGCAACGCGCGAGCAATAATGGCGGCTACAACTGTACAGTAATAATGCGGTCTTACTCTTACTCAGCCAGTCCAGGTTTGCTGCAGACGGTAATACATTTTTTATTTCAACTGTTTATGTAGAAGCACAAAATTGACTGCAAATAATATTTGCCCAAAATAGTCTGCACATTTTCCTCCAATTGTGACATCACAGACCCAATTAGACGCCCCAATATGGTTCCTTCCTGTAACTTGTTGATACCGTTGATGTATATGAAAGTTTCCGTCTTACCCCCACTCTCCTTTCTCACTTTCAAGCATGTTTTGTGTTTTAAAGAGAAAAAAAGCTGTGTGTGGCTGTGCAACGCACCATAT